>CM065805.1:173283786-173770643 GCA_033398695.1 Orobanche coerulescens
TCCAATGTCCCAATATAAATTAGACATCCAATATCCAATAAATTAGATATCCGATATCTAATATTTATAAAGAGAGAATAAGCTCGATTCATTCCGTCGTAAATCCTATTGCACGACTCGGTAGGTCCATCTCAGTTAGCAATGGGAGGAACCAAAGAGTAGTAGCACCACCTAGCCGGCCTGGCAGCATACACTGTACCCTAACTGAGAACGAATGATGGAGATCTTTACAAAACCTTTCTGTCGTGAATACCAATATACGTATAAACCCTTCTTTCAAATGTCCCGATCAAGTTATCGGGTCACGGTCAGTCAAACCCTATCTGTACTTGACGCTATGCATGAGTTAATACAAATCGAGATCTCCGGGCATCTAGAATAGATAACCCATCGTCCCAGATGGGAATCCAATGAAACGTCCCTTCACGGACATTGCTTCCAATTTCTCCACCTTAGTCTTCTTGACATAGGCGGGACATCCCCAAATCCTAATGTGATTAAGACTTGATTTCCTGCCCTCCCACATCTCATGTGGAGTTTTAGGAACGGACATGGAAGGACATCTGTTCAATACATAAGCAGCAGTCAGGAGTGCATAACCCCACAGGTAAATCGGTAAGTCGGTTCCTTCCTTCCGACACACCATTTAACTGAGGAGTTTCTGGAGGTGTTAGTTGTGATACTATTACATGATCCTTAAGGAACTCATCAAACTCTGTACTCATATACTCGCCACCTCGGTCCAACCGAAGTGCTTTGATATGATTACTAGTTTTTTTTTCGACTAGGGCCTTAAATTCCTGGAATGTCTCAAAGGCCTCAGATTTATGTTTCATTAAGTATACATAATCATACCTAGTATGATCATCCGTAAACGTAATGAAATACTGGTATCAGTCACGTGCTGCTTCCAAAGCACCACATACGTCGGTATGGACTAATCCAAGTTTCATCCCTACCACGCTTCGTAGTCATAGTATTCACAACGACTTTGTTACTAAGGTTTAGATGATACAGTCCATTTAACAATGTAGCAGTGCCTACTAGTTTATTTCTAAAATAAATTTTGCAGGAACCATCACCAATGGAAAATGAAAAGCCTTTCCGATCCAAGACCGGAATGGATACAATATTTTTATGCCCCTTGGGCAAAACAAGTACAAAATCTAATGTTAAAATAAAGCCAGATTCCAAATCTAAAAGAAGTGATCCTATGTCAGTTGCTTCGATACTATGCCCGCTTCCGATAGTAATCATCACTTCCCTAGCTCCAAGGTTACTACTTTGTTCCAGATCCTGATTCACGGTACAAATGTGAGAACTAGCACCTCATTCACCGCAATTGAGACATGCGTCCTTCTTCTTCTTTCTCTTTGGAACCATTGGGGCCTTGCCCTTACCTTTAAGGTCCTCGATTTGTGGTCCCGTCTGCTTCTTGGTCTTTTTCTTCTTGTTCTTAGACCTCCGAGGTCCAGAAGAAATCACAAGGGTAGACTCCTTCATCTGCGGAGTCTTCATCTGAGACAGAGCAGTTACAAGTTTGTTCATCAACCCTGCTAAATTGCAAGCAATCTCACTACAGTTGAAATTCATAACAAACTTTGAGAAGGAATCAGGAAGAAACTGTAGGATAAGGTCGGTCTGAAGAAAAGTATCCATCTTAAAATCAAGAGCCTCCAATCTCTCGATCATATATATCATTTTTAGGACGTGGTCCTCAACCTTCTCACCTTCCTTCATCCTTGCACCGAACAGTTGCTTGGATATCTCATATCTAGAAGTTCGACTGTGCTCACCATAAAGCTCAGTTAAGTGAGATAAAATCTGCCTAGCAGAAGTCATTTTCTCATGAGATCTCTGAAGCTCATTAAACATAGAAGCCATCATATAAGCACGGACTTTTATGTCATCCTTAACCCAGTTTTCGTGGTTTTCAATTTCTTCCTGATTGGCTCTAGTCCGCACTGGAGGCACCGGAATGTCCGTCTCCAAGACGTATCCCAGTGCCTCTATACTGAGGATAATCATCATGTTGCGGAGCTAGTCCACAAAGTTAGGGCCTATTGAGGTGTTCTTTTGGAGTAGTATAGTGAGTGGGTTCATTGTCATATTGAGAGTTGAGTTTGTCTGCATTAAGTACGACAGATTTATTAGTGACTCGTTCAATTATGATCTGAGTATAGAATTAAGGTCTTTTCTATTCTTTTACCCAGATCCCACTATTTTAATCGGAATAACACACTCCCATGTGAAATCCGGAAGTATTGTTCGCATTACTTCATAGTGGTGATCGAGTTCTTTATAAATTTTAATAGAGGGCAACCGAACAGGCTTCTGGTCTATTAATCTTCATAAAGTGGTGTCTAACACCAACCCATCTAATGGATGATTCGATCTTCTTTTTCCCCTTGTTCACTCCCCTCAACCTATACGGTTTCTATGGTTCATGAACAAGTTAAGCTTATACCATCGACGCAAATCAGTTTCACAATTGAATCTCATCCGGCAACCGAACAGGTTTATTGGGATAAAATTTGCTCCAACCGAAGGCATCCAATGCGCTCTCGGTAATTTATCCATCCTCCCTGAACGAGTGCCCCGATAACTCTGAAGCATAGCACATCCGGTTTTGATTTCAATTTTCCGAAAGCTCGATGAAGGGAAGGAAAACGTTGAAACCTTTTAAACTTAATAATTTGTCGTGGGAGAATTTTCGCGATTAATGTTACACTTTGCACATTAATTCATTTAAAGCGCGTTTGTAGCATTCATACCATATGAATAAATATTCACAACCTAGTTGCTACTAACATGTAGTTCATGGACCGTTCCTAGAACAAAAAAATATCGTAATCTAATTACATGTCTTCGGTCTTGAATCTTCGTCTTCTCGAAAGGATCTTCCTCTGGTCTTCGTCATTACATATAAATTTTACATTTGAAAAATTGCATCCTAGATACAAATATTTCTAGTAAAATAAATAGGCTCAAAACGGCCTTTACGACTCAATCGAATAAAACCAAACGATTCAAAACTAGGTCCATGAACCACATCACCATTCAAAAATAATGCATCGAACACAATAAATAAATGGCATTCATAATTAATCTAAATATTGATCCAATCAATATAAATTAATCCATCCAAACGAATTAATCCAATTAATTCAAACAACCGTTAAATTTAACTTGTTCCGGACGAGAAAATATTTCATTAAATTAATTCCCCTAAGAATAAAATTACCATAATTATATCTTAGTCAAATTAAATCCAATTTAATTTGTGAAAAATTAATTACCGAACGAAATATAAAAAATGGAGTCGAAAAACACGGCCGGGCCAAGCACAAAGTTAAGCCGCATGAAGCCGCGAGCAGACTGCCAGATCGCGATCCACCGCTGCAGCGGCCGGCAGGCCGAGCGGCGGACGAGGCGGATCGCGATCCGCTGCCTGGGACCGCAAGGCAGCGCCCGGCCAACTCCAAGCTGTCGGGTCCGTTTACGTTTTCGGCTCGTTTTTTCATCCCGATTCCAAAAATAATATTTTTATAATCTTTATATGACATATTAAATCAGTTTTTCAATAGAAAAATAGATTTATATTGTAACATAAAATCATGAAAAATTAATTTTTAGATGAACAATAGAAAATCAACGATTAATACGATTATGATTCCAAATCATAAGAACATCCAATCAAGCATTCCAAATACTAAATATCGTATATACGATCGCAAGACCTCTCTCCGATACCACTGTTGGGATTCGATGCCTAAAACGAAGGCACAGTGGAAACAATACACGAATCTAATTCGATCTGAATCCCTACGAGAATCGATCAAGCTACGTATATATGAATATAAAACGAAACAAAGGAAGATTCGAAATCATACCCTTGTAATCCGTTGATTAAATGGTGCACTCCTCGAACACGATACCCAAAGCTTTAGGTGCTCTTCCCACGAATCCGATTCGTCAAGCTCTTGGATGAACCAACGCTTAAATAACTGCATCTCTACTTGCCACACGCCGGAGAAATGAACGAAACGACGACCACCCAATTAACCTCCAAGTTTACGGCTATAAAAGAGTGATGGAAGCTTTCTAATTAAGATTACAACACTCTAAGTGTTTAATCTATATCTCTCAATATTTTTCTCACAATTTTCTCTAAGAAATTATGTGAAGAAGATCAATGAAGAAGAAGATGTTGAAGAAGAGTAAGAAAACAAGTTTCTCTCTTTCAACCTTGCAAAATAATCCGTGAGATATCACTTGGAATCAAGAGTAGTCTTCTCCATATATTCTTCAACTCCTCATTATATATTCCCTTGAAAAAGAATAATATCACCTACTCAATATCTTAAGATATATTCTCACTAAATGTCATAAGTCTTCCACCTTTAAAGGTGAAGACTATGACCAAGAGTAGATGGGGCGGGCTCTAGAAGAAATTGGATGAGTTTGGTCCGTTTCGGACTCTCATGAGTCCAAACAGATAAATTCTAATTCCGTTCTGATGTATTTATATTAATTAATTAATCTAATTAATTAATTATATCAAATACGAAATAATATAATTAATTTCTCCAATAAATTATTATATCTATGAATTAAATAATCACCTAATAATTTATTTAATTTATTAGGCCGTAAATTAATTTATCCCATCAATTAATTTAGACATCCAATGTCCCAATATAAATTAGACATCCAATGTACAATAAATTAGATATCCAATATCTAATATTTAGAAAGAGAGAATAAGCTCGATTCATTCCGTCGTCAATCCTATTGCACGACTCAGTAGGTCCGTCTCAGTTAGCAATGGGAGGAACCAAAGAGTAGTAGCACCACCTAGCCAGCCTGGCAGCCTACACTGTACCCTAACTGAGAACGAATGATGGGGATCATTCTAAAACCTTTCTGTCGTGAATACCAATATACGTATAAACCCTTCTCTCAAATGTCCCGATCAAGTTATAGGGTCACGATCAGTCAAACCCTATCTGTACTTGACGCTATGCATGAGTTAATACAAATCGAGATCATCTGTAACACCCCCAAATCCTATTGGGTTATTACAGTGCCGTGGACCCCACACCAGGAGATCCACCAGGCTAACACGACCAAAAATACAACTAACTGACCAAAAGGAGAATCACAATCCCTACACTGACATCCAACATAATATTCCGATATGGAATTTCAATGACAACAGTGGGCCTACATGACCCAAATAAAATACAACGACATCCACGAGCCTTGCTCGGATAATACAAAATGATAATAACTGACAAAACTGGAGTACTCCAACTGCCTGACTGACATGAACACCAAAACATCTTGGACTAGTATCGCTTGAATGCCTCGTCGCCACCGTCATGCCCCTGTGTCTCAACTCTCTCCCCGCAAACACCTAAAACATGTAAACATGTTCCGCCCCCACGGGGTCAGTCATCCAGATAATGATTATCAAATACATGTACAACATGATATGCATCCAAAGGGCAGAATGAATAGTATAATAATGGTAATACGAGATGCTCACAAACCAAAGTAAGAATCGAGCATTCGTGGAATACTATGCACACGGCATCCGATCAATACCTGCTCAACAGGTTAGAACATAAGTGCCCAACGGCGAATCATCAATACGGAACACAACAATACATCACCCAAAGGTAACCCAAGCCAAACACTGAAATAGATACGAATCACAACGCCCGAAGGCTCCGATAGGAATACCGATACATCACAATGGCCTTAATGTACCAATGTACAAGCCGTTTATCATCATAATACCCGAATGTCACTCACCAAGTCATTAATCACCACAATGGCGAAGCCAAACAGCCCAAGTCAGAATAATGAGGGCCAAAGCCACGGCACGAAGCTGTATCATAATGAGGGCCGAAGCCACGGCACGAAGCCGTATCACAATGAGGGCCGAAGCCACGGCACGAAGCCGTATCACAATGAGGTCATCCAATGACCGTGACTGACCAGAGGTAGGTCTTTGAAACCAACCGCGATGGTTCAAGCCCCGAGACTTACCCATAATGAGATCACCCGGTGCGTGACTCATCGAATCGTAGGTGTTGGGAAACCAACCGCGAAGGTTCAAGCCCCAAACTTACCCATCGAGCACTAGCCGAGACTAGCCTCGAAAACGCAATCAATCACAATAGTAACGATCCCAAGACTACCAAATTCACAAGAATAATAGCGTGCTGCCTTGAGTCGGCCAACACGACAACAACAACTCATGGATGGGCACCGTCCACGGCGGTCCCAATTCAAAATACCTCGACTGCCTTGGAATGGCCAATCGATCACAACAACTCAACGGATGGAAACTATCCTTGACAGTCCCAATTCAATACATCGATTACCTTTAGAACGGTCAATCGATAACGATGACACAACGGATGGGAATTATCTTCGATAACCCCAAATAAATACATCGATTGCCTCAGAACGGTTAATCGATAACCAATGATACAACGGATGAGAATTATCTTCGATAATCCCAAATAAATACATCGATTGCCTCAGAACGGTTAATCGATAACCAATGATACAACGGATGGGAATTATCTTTGATAATCCCAATTAAAATACATCGATTAACTTAGAACGGTTAATCGATACGGTAGAATAGATATCCCGGCGTTCTAAACCGACCACCGAAACAGATATGATAACGAATATATCAAACGCCTTCAATCGGCCAATGCAACATCATAGTAATAGTTCCAATTCGATAATAAAGATTCAACGATGCCTCAGAACGACATTAGCGTCAACAATAATAATCGATACATCGATACCGCGAACCGGCTATCGACAACAAGAATCTCAATGCCTTAAACCGGCCGTTAACGAATAACAATCACAACTGGTAAAATCACCGAAGGGTATTGTATCAAACAATCCCCGAATATCAGTAAATCACGAAGAGACTATGTCTCGAAATGATACAACACATTCATACACATATATGATAACATTAATCTCATTGACCAGTACAAGTATAAAACTTGCCTCAAACCGAAGGCGAGAAAGTCCTTCCACGATCAACGTCCTGGCACGAAACGACGAACGGCGCCTCCCGACGATCACAAACACTCGAACAACCTTGAATGAAAACGATTCATTCAAAAACACAAAATCAATAGAAAACAACGACAAAGACAAAGCCCGATTCAAACACGAATCGATCACACCGCACGAACTGATATCATAGTTCTCAACTATGAATTCTAACATTCTCCAACACCTCGATGATTAATTAACATGATCATTACGTTCTTAACACTTGTGAAATCCATTCAACAAGATTCATTTAAGAACAATCATCAAAACAAACATCTCAAAGTGATAATATCACCAATATCATCAAATTGATCCTCCTACAATGATAATATTATTAATATTATCATTATCACCCCAAGAACATCATCAACTCAATAACCATGATGTTTGAAATAAAATCCTTCATCATAACCTCATGAATTCGGATTAAACCACAAGATTCACTCAACCATTTTCAAATTATGATAATCACCTCCGGATCATCATAAATCCTTACTAAAATGGTTAAAATCTTACGAGAACACCACCAACAATAATAATCATCTCAAGACTATGTTAATCATATAACAATCTTAACATAATCTTTCCTAGACATGATTAAAAACCTCCCAACAATTTAAAACATCAAGAACATAATCATACTCAAGCTATACCAACATGTTCTTCATCAAAAGTTTATCAAAACCACGAAGAATCATGATATACTCCATGAATCAAACAATACCCGAAGAAAACAACAACAACAACTCGAAAATCACTAGAAGAACAAGAGATTGAGGGAACTTACCAAAGAAGAACAAGAAGAAGCCTCCAAACACCAAAGGAGCATCAACAAGCTTCCAACTTCAAGCTTCAATCCAAGCTAGGATGATCAAGATCGAGTTGGAAGAGGCTAAACATTAATAACAAGTCCAAATGGACGATTCTAGGGAGAGGAAATGTGTTTTGGTTCATGAGGAAATGAAAGACGAAACCAAGATAAATAGACTGACCAATTCGTTACGTACGTTATACACTTATGGTTAACGTACGTAAGAGGCATTACGTACGCTATACTAAGACATTAACGTACGTAATGAAAAATCCAGATTTAACTGGACTAAAATACGAAGGCCTTAACGTACGTAAATAAGGACTTATTACGTACGTTAACAAGACCTACATTACGTACGTAGAGCTCGCCTCTTAACGTACGTAAGGGTCCGTTGACTGCAATAGTGAGATCCGATCGGAAGATGCTCGGGACCCACCGGCCGGAAGCGACTACGAGGAAGGTTCCTGCCACCTACCAAGCATTACGTACGTAACCTTACAGGCATAACGTACGTAATACTCAACCCATAACATACATAAGTCTACCCATGTAGCGTACGTTAAGGCTAGTGTACTTAGCCAAAAATCCAAACTCTCCAACCAACATCCAAACGACGAAAGTAACCCGACGACAAGTATAATATTTCGATCCTGAAATATTCCAATACAATATACATTGTATCTGTCCAAAACAACAACACTTGTACAATTCCAAATGAATATGTACAACTCAACAGTAACACGAAAAAAATTATCCCCGGATATTACATACTCCCCCCCTTAAAAAGAGTTTCGTCCCCGAAACTCAGGGTGCAAAAACACGGGGCACGAACTATCCATCAGGATAAGAAAACAACATCTCCAGGAATACTCCTTACTGCGAACCACTTCGCCTGAGTAATCGGGCCAACCCCACGGGTTCCCGCGTCTCCTCGTCGAAAAACAAGGGATAAAATACTCAATCAAGTGCGAGATCAATCGAATCATAACTCCTCCGTCAGAGACCAGCCATGAAGTTGCACCACCCGCAAGACTCATAACACCGGCGTACACACCCCGCGGGTGCCGCCGATTATACATGTCTACAATCATCGGTGTACACTCCCCAGTTCTCATCGGCATTAAACGCTCAAGCAAACACTGACTCATGCCACAAAAGGAAAATAACAACGCATATGTGGTCCTCGGGACCATATCAACTGCACACCCAAGTCCTCACGACTCTGCGTCTCGGATTGAAATGAACAATTACCCAGATTATTACAAAATCTCGGGTATAACACCAAAAAGGAAGGAAAAACACATCACACGACCTCAAATCTCAAGATTCTCAAACGCTATCATAACAAGATAGATCAATAATAAATGGTTCACAACCACAATACTACAATACAGACTGAGTCAAAACATCAGTCCGAAAAACAAGGAAAATACAAATCAAGGCCACATCTCAAATGTATCCAAAATCAACACCCTCTGGGTCATCGAACTCATCGATCTCATCGACTCGAGGAAGACCCAAATCTGAGCTCGCCGCTCCTCCTCGAGTGTCCATACCTCTGGCTCCCGAAGCCCGATATGACCCCTTGGATGGAGTACGGACTGAAGCAACAAAATCTCTCGAGGCCCGTGAGCTTCCTTGAGATCTACTGGCACTAGAACTCCTGCAGTATTTCTGAAGGTGTCCCGGCTTCCCACACAGAAAACAAACAATAGCTGGCACAGTACAATGGGTGCTAACGTGCCCCGCTGAATCACAATTAAAGCAAACAACAGTCGAACTCGTCGCCAGGGAAGAAGATGATTTCCCAGCACGAAGACGACTAGAAGACGACCTCTTGGACGTCGGATCCCGATGTCCTTCTGAACGAACCGGCATCCTAGTCCTCTCACCGGAAGAAACTGAAGGGTTCTTCCGAGCAAGCTCCTTGATCAAAAGCTCTGCTCCAAGAGCCTTCTCGATGAATTCACCAAGTGAATTACAATTATGGTTGAAAAACTACATCCTCAATCAAGGGTTCACCTCTTGCTAAAATACTTGATCTTATCCGCCTCGGTACGGATAATGGATGAAGCAAATCAAGGAGTCCCTGAAACTTCTCCGCAATAACAATAACACCCTCGTCCTCGACGGATTCGGGTTCAAAACCTCGACAACTTGGCTTCACGGAGTGGAGCCGGATAATACCTCTCTAACATGAGAGTCTTAAACTCACTCCAAGCACAATCACGGTCGGTGGGTTTTACTGAAAGCCACCAAGAATAAGCGCCTTTACTCAAATAATAAGCCGCTATCGCCACCTTACTCTCTTAGGACACCGAACCATGTCGAAGAGTTTATCAAAATGTTCAAGCCAATGAACAATATCACCGGTTCCACGAACCTCAAAAATAGGTGGCCTCGACGAGAGATGTCGCCGATAATTTGACTCACTCTCTGGCTCGTCCATAGAACGGCACTGGAGTCCTCGCCGTGTACCACGAACCATCGAGTGCATGGTTTCCATTATCTGCGTCATCTGAGTCATCTGGGTCATCATGCCCCTCATAAGCAAGTAAGGGTCGATGTGATCACTCTCAGTCTGATCGACTCCTCGAGTATGACGTTCCGAAGGGGAACCGGTCGCATAAGTCACATCTCCGGCTGAATTCTGATCCATACCGGCACTCGTACGCGTATAAACATGAGGTTCTGGGTTCCGGCCTACTCTGCAGCCTTTACCCCCTCTGCTACGTCCTCGGATTCCTCTTTCCATACTGAAAGAATAACGTTCGATCATGAACAAAGCTCAAATATGCCTCAACGGTCAATCCACAATGCTAAGTCATTAGCCAAACATGAATATACATACTCAACAAATAAACAATCACTTCATATATGCTAATTATAGCCAATACTGGGCCGACACGTCCCAAAGCAATTAATCATGAATGGGTCGTAACACAATGTTACATACAGATTTCAACAAAACATGCATAATCAATGGCATATTGAATGCATGAACATACAAGAGAATCGAGTCCTTACACAGGTCATACGAAGCTTCGAGGTCTTGCGATACTAGTCTTCACTGACGACGACTCGATGAAAGAAAGACTCATACAGTCGCTCAACTATCACGACTCGCAAAACCCGATTCCGCATTGTCATAACCTTGTGACCCCACTACTCCGCGTCGGTAGAGCCACATAACTCACATATCAGGGTATCTCACAACCCAATGCTCTGATACCATCTTCTGTAACACCCCCAAATCCTATTGGGTTATTACAGTGCCGTGGACCCCACACCAGGAGATCCACCAGGCTAACACGACCAAAAATACAACTAACTCACCAAAAGGAGAATCACAATCCCTACACTGACATCCAACATAATATTCCGATATGGAATTTCAATGACAACAGTAGGCCTACATGACCCAAATAAAATACAACGACATCCACGAGCCTTGCTCGGATAATACAAAATGATAATAACTGACAAAACTGGAGTACTCCAACTGCCTGACTGACATGAACACCAAAACATCTCGGACTAGTATCGCTTGAATGCCTCGTCGCCACCGTCATGCCCCTGTGTCTCAACTCTCTCCTCGCAAACACCTAAAACATGTAAACATGTTCCGCCCCCACGGGGTCAGTCATCCAGATAATGATTATCAAATACATGTACAAGATGATATGCATCCAAAGGGCAGAATGAATAGTATAATAATGGTAATACGAGATGCTCACAAACCAAAGTAAGAATCGAGCATTCGTGGAATACTATGCCCACGGCATCCGATCAATACCTGCTCAACAGGTTAGAACATAAGTGCCCAACGGCGAATCATCAATACGGAACACAACAATACATCACACAAAGGTAACCCAAGCCAAACACTGAAATAGATACGAATCACAATGCCCGAAGGCTCCGATAGGAATACCGATACATTACAATGGCCTTAACAGCCCGAAGCCGTTTATCATCATAATACCCTGAATGTCACTCAGCCGAAGCTGTCAATCACCACAATGGCCCGAAGACAAAACAACCCGAAGCTGTAACAATGAGGGCCGAAGCCACGGCACGAAGCCACGGCACGAAGCCGTATCACAATGAGGGCCGAAGCCACGGCACGAAGCCGTATCACAATGAGGTCATCCAATGATCGTGACCTGCTGAATTGCAGGTGCTGGGAAACCAACCGCGATGGTTCAAGCCCCAGACTTACCCATAATGAGATCACCCAGTGACCGTGACCTACTGAACTGTAGGTGTTGGGAAACCAACCGCGAAGGTTCAAGCCCCAAACTTACCCATCGAGCACTAGCCGAGACTAGCCTCCAAAACGCAATCAATCACAATAGTAACGATCCCAAGACTACCAAATTCACAAGAATAATAGCGTGCTGCCTTGAGTCGACCAACACGACAACAACAACTCATGGATGGGCACCGTCCACGGCGGTCCCAATTCAAAATACCTCGACTGCCTTGGAATGGCCAATCGATCACAACAACTCAACGGATGGAAACTATCCTTGACAGTCCCAATTCAATACATCGATTACCTTTAGAACGGTCAATCGATAACGATGACACAACGGATGGGAATTATCTTCGATAACCCCAAATAAATACATCGATTGCCTCAGAACGGTTAATCGATAACCAATGATACAACGGATGGGAATTATCTTCGATAATCCCAAATAAATACATCGATTGCCTCAGAACGGTTAATCGATAACCAATGATACAACGGATGGGAATTATCTTTGATAATCCCAATTAAAATACATCGATTAACTTAGAACGGTTAATCGATACGGTAGAATAGATATCCCGGCGTTCTAAACCGACCACCGAAACAGATATGATAACGAATATATCAAACGCCTTCAATCGGCCAATGCAACATCATAGTAATAGTTCCAATTCGATAATAACGATTCAACGATGCCTCAGAACGACATTAGCGTCAACAATAATAATCGATACATCGATACCGCGAACCGGCTATCGACAACAAGAATCTCAATGCCTTAAACCGGCCGTTAACGAATAACAATCACAACTGGTAAAATCACCGAAGGGTATTGTATCAAACAATATGTCTCGAAATGATACAACACATTCATACACATATATGATAACATTAATCTCATTGACCAGTACAAGTATAAAACTTGCCTCAAACCAAAGGCGAGAAAGTCCTTCCACGATCAACGTCCTGGCACGAAACGACGAACGGCGCCTCCCGACGATCACAAACACTCGAACAACCTTGAATGAAAACGATTCATTCAAAAACACAAAATCAATAGAAAACAACGACAAAGACAAAGCCCGATTCAAACACGAATCGATCACACCGCACGAACTGATATCATAGTTCTCAACTATGAATTCTAACATTCTCCAACACCTCGATGATTAATTAACATGATCATTACGTTCTTAACACTTGTGAAATCCATTCAACAAGATTCATTTAAGAACAATCATCAAAACAAACATCTCAAAGTGATAATATCACCAATATCATCAAATTGATCCTCCTACAATGATAATATTATTAATATTATCATTATCACCCCAAGAACATCATCAACTCAATAACCATGATGTTTGAAATAAAAATCCTTCATCATAACCTCATGAATTCGGATTAAACCACAATATTCACTCAACCATTTTCAAATTATGATAATCACCTCCTGGATCATCATAAATCCTTACTAAAATGGTTAAAATCTTACGAGAACACCACCAACAATAATAATCATCTCAAGACTATGTTAATCATATAACAATCTTAACATAATCTTTCCTAGACATGATTAAAAACCTCCCAACAATTTAAAACATCAAGAACATAATCATACTCAAGCTATACCAACATGTTCTTCATCAAAAGTTTATCAAAACCACGAAGAATCATGATATACTCCATGAATCAAACAATACCCGAAGAAAACAACAACAACAACAACTCGAAAATCACTAGAAGAACAAGAGATTGAGGGAACTTACCAAAGAAGAACAAGAAGAAGCCTCCAAACACCAAAGGAGCATCAACAAGCTTCCAACTTCAAGCTTCAATCCAAGCTAGGATGATCAAGATCGAGTTGGAAGAGGCTAAACATTAATAACAAGTCCAAATGGACGATTCTAGGGAGAGAAAATGTGTTTTGGTTCGTGAGGAAATGAAATACGAAACCAAGATAAATAGACTGACCAATTCGTTACGTACGTTATACACTTATGGTTAACGTACGTAAGAGGCATTACGTACGCTATACTAAGACATTAACGTACGTAATGAAAAATCCAGAACTAACTGGACTAAAATACAAAGGCCTTAACGTACGTAAATAAGGACTTATTACGTACGTTAACAAGACCTACATTACGTACGTAGAGCTCGCCTCTTAACGTACGTAAGGGTCCGTTGACTGCAATAGTGAGATCCGATCGGAAGATGCTCGGGACCCACCGGCCGAAAGCGACTACGAGGAAGGTTCCTGCCACCTACCAAGCATTACGTACGTAACCTTACAGGCATAACGTACGTAATACTCAACCCATAACGTACGTAAGTCTACCCATGTAGCGTACGTTAAGGCTAGTGTACTTAGCCAAAAATCCAAACTCTCCAACCAACATCCAAACGACGAAAGTAACCCGACGACAAGTATAATATTTCGATCCTGAAATATTCCAATACAATATACATTGTATCTGTCCAAAACAACAACACTTGTACAATTCCAAATGAATATGTACAACTCAACAGTAACACGAAAAAAAATTATCCCCGGATATTACATCATCGAGTTCTCGTGTATCCAATACAACTAGATCCAATGCTTTGGCCAAAGACTTATGATCTCATCTGCCAATAACCGCATAGGATACATAACCCGTTCACTAACAGGAGAAAGAATTCTATCTTGGTATTCAGTAGGACCTGCTACTTGCCCGTCAAGACGCACGTCGAGGTTGACCCCCACCTTTCGGTTTTCTAGGTCGAAATACTCTAATGAAAATCTTAAGGTCACAAGCACATCCCTACTAAATCCTCAAGTCGAAGGTTCACGAATACCTATCACAACCTTTTGATTCCGTCATTGACTGTCCCGGAGTGAAATCTGTGTGATGAATCGAGGGTGAGTCGGTTCGAGTATACTAATCCAATTAGCATACCTACAACGTGTGATCCCACTACACATTACTGTTCGACAGGCACTCTCCAAGTCAAATAACACGTCATACAAGTCTTTACATAAACTTAACGCCCAATCAAGTTTTATCGACTTGCGAACGATTAAGTATTTGAGTCATAAACCTTTCCAGTGTCGATCCCCTTATCCAATAAGGAGTGGGATGTCTTGCTTTCAAATACACAGACTAGTTTCTATTTATATATTTACCAGTTAGGAATGCTAGTGACTACCAGTAAATAAAGAAACATAGAATTGCCTTCTGATAATGATTTACATAATAACAAGTATAATGCCCTCACTCAACATCCTCTGAGTGGCATTCGAGGGCATACTCCTAACAATCTCCCACTTGCACTCAATGCCACACACTATGGTATCTAATACCCATGTTCTCCAAATGACGCTCTGAGCTAATCTGAGAAAGTGGCTTGGTCAGTGGATCAACGATGTTGTCGGCTGAGTCTACTCTATGCAGCACAATGTATCCTTTTGCGAACAAATTATCTCACGAGATGATACTTTCTCTCAATATATTTTATACCATTATGAAACCTCGGCTCCTAGGCCTGTGCTACTGCTCTATTGTTATCGTATAAAAACAAAAACAGACAGCGCAGCACATAGTGTCACGTGAAGTTTACCCAGTAACTTCTTAACCCTTCCTTTGGAGGCCTTCGAGGCCGCTTTATACTCAGCCTAACAGGTGGAATCAGCAGTCGCGCTATGCTTGGCACTATGCCAAGATATTGCTCCTCCGTTAAGAGTAAAACATAGCCAGAAGTAGACATAGAGTCGTCTTTCTGTCCTTGGAAGTCTGAATCAGTGAATCCCATCACATTCAGTTCTCCACCGCCATACATAAGAACCAGATCTCTAGTCCTTCTCAAGTATTTGAGAATGTTCTTTATAGCAGTACAATGTTCCCTACCTGGGTTTGCGTGAAACCTACTTATCACGCTCACAGCGTGCGCAATGTCAGGTCTCGTACACAACATTGCATACATAAGGCTACCCACGGTCGAAGCATATGGTATATTACTCATTTCCTTTCGATGTTCGTCACTACGAGGACACATCTTCAAGGTGAGTTTTATTCCAGGTCGCAACGGTAGGAACCCTCTTGTAGAATAATCCATCTCAAATCGCCTTAAGATCTTATCTATATAGAGGGCTTGGGAAAGACCTACCATTATCTTCGCTCTACCCCAGTAGAGTCGAATCCCAAGAATATAGGTTTCTTCTCCCAAGCCTTTCATGGAGAACCTACTCGAAAGCCAAGCTTTCACAGAACTGAGCATTCCCACATCGTTTTCCTATTAGTAGAATGTCATCTATATATAGTACTAAGAATGTGATCTTGCTCCCACTAATCCTCTTGTATACACAAGGTTCCTCTTCATTTTGCACGAAGTCGAACTCTTTAACTGCCTCGTCAAAACGAAGGTCCCAACTACGTGAAGACTGCTACAGTCCATATAATGGAGTCTACATCCACCATCGCTTCGTCATAGGTCATGGGGTCGGTCTCTTGGCTATCACCTGGAACCTCATGGAGACCCAGTTCCTCCAGGTGCACAAGGTCATACCTCTCATGTAATTTAGACACCCTACTAGACCTACGAAGTGGTTGTATTTGTGTTATAGAAGGTTCGGATCTAACTTCTTGTACAGGTGTCTCCTAAGGAGTTTCATTGTATTCTTCCAAAGAAATACTTCTACCTGCTCCGCCTTCCTGAATGAACTCATCTTCTAGGAAGTGTGCTTGCAAAGCAATAATGATCTTTCGATCTTCGGGTATGTATAATAGATAACCCATCATCCCAGATGGAAATCCAATGAAACGTCCCTTCACGGACCTTGCTTCCAATTTCTCCACATTAGTCTTCTTGACATAGGCGGGGCATCCCCAAATCCTAATGTGATTAAGACTTGGTTTCCTGCCCTCCCACATCTCATATGGAGTTTTAGAAATGGACTTGGAAGGACATCTTTTCAATACATAAGCAGTAGTCAGGAGTGCATAACCCCACAGGTAAATCGGTAAGTCGGTGTAGCTAAGCATGGAACGAACCATGTCCAACAAGATTCGGTTCCTTCCTTCCGACACACCATTTAACTGAGTAGTTCCTGGAGGTGTTAGTTGTGATACTATTATATGCTCCTTAAGGAACTCATCAAACTCTATACTCATATACTCCCCACCTCGGTCCAACCGAAGTGCTTTGATATGATTACTAGTTTGTTTTTCGACTAGGGCCTTAAATTCCTGGAATTTCTCAAAGGCCTCGGATTTATGTTTCATTAAGTATACATAACCATACCTAGTATGATCATCCGTAAACGTAATGAAATACTGATATCAGTCACGTGCTGCTTCCAAAGCACCACATACGTCGGTATGAACTAATCCAGGTTTCATCTCTACCACGCTTCCTAGTCATAGTATTCACAATGACTTTGTTACTAAGGTTTAGATGATACAGTCCATTTAACAATGTAGCAGAGCCTACTAGTTTATTTCTAAAATATATTTTGCAGTATCCATCACCAATGGAAAATGAAAAGCCTTTTTGATCCATGACCGGAATGGATACAATGTTTTTATGCCCCTTGGGCAAAACAAGTACATCATATAATGTTAAAACAAAGCCGGATTCCAAATCCAAAAGAAGTGATCCTATGTCAGTTGCTTCGACACTATGCCCGCTTCTGACAGTAATCATCACTTCCCCAGCTCCAAGGTTCCTACTTTGTTCCAGATCCTGATTCACGGTACAAATGTGAGAACTAGCACCTGAATCCAGTATCCAAGAAGTAGAAAATACAGTAGCTGAACAATTTGTTTCCAAAACTAAAAGTTCTGTACCTAAAGTGCCATGAAGAATCGGACAGTCTCTCGCCCAGTGGACCAGCTCACCGCATTTGAGACATGCGTCCTTCTTCTTCTTTCTCTTTGGAACCATTGCGGCCTTGCCCTTACCATTAAGGTCCTTGATTTGTGGTCCCGTCAGCTTCTTGGTCTTTTTCTTCTTGTTCTTAGACCTCCGAGGTCCAGATGAAATCACAAGGGCAGACTCCTTCATCCGCGGAGTCTTCATATGAGACTGAGCGGTTACAAGTTTGTTCATTAACCCTGCTAAATTGCAAGCGATCTCATTGTAGTTGAAATTCATAACAAACCGTGAGAAGGAATCAGAAAGAGACTGTAGGATAAGGTCAGTCTCAAGAGAAGTATCCATCTTAAAACCAAGAGCCTCCAATCTCTCGATCATATATATCATTTTGAGGACGTGGTCCTCAACCTTCTCACCTTCCTTCATCCTTGCACCGAACAGGTGCTTGGGTATCTCATATCTAGCAGTTCGACCGTGCTCACCATAAAGCTCGGTTAAGTGAGATAAAATCTGCCTAGCAGAAGTCATTTTCTCATGAGCTCTCTGAAGCTCATTAGACATAGAAGCCATCATATAAGCACGGACTTTTATGTCATCCTTAACCCACTTTTCGTGGTTTTCAATTTCTTCCTGATTGGCTCTAGTCCGCACTGGAGGCGCTGGAATGTCCTCCAAGACGTATCCCAGTGCCTATATACTGAGGACAATCATCAGGTTGCGGAGATAGTCCACAAAGTTAGGGCCTATTGAGGTGTTATTTTCGAGTAGTATAGTGAGTGGGTTCATTGTCATATTGAGAGTTGAGTTTGTCTGCATTAAGTACGACAGATTTATTAGTGACTCGTTCAATTATGATCTGAGTATAGAACTAAGGTCTTTTCTATTCTTTTACCCAGCTCCCACTATTTTAATCGGAATAACACACTCCCATGTGAAATCCGCAAGTATTGTTCGTATTACTTTATAGTGGCGATCGAGTTCTTTATAAATTTTATTAGAGGGCAACCGAACAGGCTTCTGGTCTATTAATCTTCATAAAGTGGTGTCTAACACCAACCCATCTAATGGATGATTCGGTCTTCTTTTTCCCCTTGTTCACTCCCCTCAACCTATACGGTTTCTATGGTTCGTGAACAAGTTAAGCTTATACCATCGACGCAAATCAGTTTCACAATTGAATCTTATCCGGCAACCGAACAGGTTTCTAGGGATAAAATTTGCTCCAACCGAAGGTATCCAATGCGCTCTCGGTAATTTATCCATCCTCCCCGAACGACTACCCCGATAACTCGGAAGCATAGCACATCCGATTTGGATTTCAATTTTCCGAAAGCTCGATGAAGGGAAGGAAAACCTTAAAACCTTTTAAACTTAATAATTTGTCGTGGGAGAATTTTCGCGATTAATGTTACACTTTGCACATTAATTCATTTTAAGCGCGTTTGTAGCATTCATACCATATGAATAAACATTCACAACCTAGTTGCTACCAACATGTAGTTCATGGACCGTTCCTAGAACAAAAAAATATCGTAATCTAATTACATGTCTTCGGTCTTGAATCTTCGTCTTCTCGAATGGATCTTCCTCCGGTCTTCGTCATTACATATAAATTTTACATTTGAAAAATTGCATACTAGATACAAATATTTCTAGTAAAATAAATAGGCTCAAAACGGCCTTTACAACCCAATCGAATAAAACCAAACGATTCAAAACTAGGTACATGAACCACATCACCATTCAAAAATAATGCATTAAACACATTAAATAAATGGCATTCATAATTAATCTAAATATTGATCCAATCAATATAAATTAATCCATCCAAACGAATTAATCCAATTAATTCAAACAACCATTAAATTTAACTTGTTCCGGACGAGAAAATATTTCATTAAATTAATTCCCCTAAGAATAAAATTACCATAATTATATCTTAGTCAAATTAAATCTAATTTAATTTGTGAAAAATTAATTACCGAACGAAATATAAAAAATGGAGTCGAAAAACACGGCCGGGCCAAGCCTGGGGAACTGTCCAGCAAGCTGCGCAGCAGGCTGCCGAGCAGGGCCGGACAACAGGGCCAGATCGCGATCCGCTGCCTGGGACCGCAAGGCAGCGCCTGACACGCTTTTAGTGTAACTATCGCAAGTGCACGATATCGTATCAAGTAGTAAAGTGGACTTTTTGAGTCCGGTTTATCGATCCCACAAGGAAGTTTGGTTATAATTTGAATGATACACTATTAGTCTATTTTTATAGATACTTAAGATTAGTGAAACACACAATTTAAGAGTTTGGTTTAATAGTTGCAAAGTAAATGTAATAATAGTTCTAATATTTTAAGGAAATAAAAAGATTGCAATATTAATAGATTGATTAATGATAAAATGAAATAGTTGGGATTACAAACTTAGTTCGTCATTAGTTATACAAGATGTATAGGAGATCATAAGATGAATTCACTTATTATGTTGTGTAGATTCGATTTTCCTTAAAAAGACGGTTTCTCTTTCGAACTATAAAACGCCCCTTACATATTGAATCAATCCACTATATTTCTATGTTGATTGGCTTCAATACATAGCATTAGGATTTATGAAAATAACTCAAAGAATCATCTAAGGACTAGAGGTATATTTCTATCCCCTAGAACAACTTAGAGTGAAGATCATTTGATCTAATCAAACATATTTTCTTTCGAAACATATGAAGACCATAAATATCGTCATTTATTGGCCAAATAAATAAAGATTGTTAAAACAATGAAAATCACACACAATAATAAGTAATTCACAATAGATCTTTTATACAAACATAAACAACATGACTAACCTTGTTTATAATCCCAACTAAAGGTTACTTAGCCCATGAAGGGTTTATTACACATATTACAAGCTTTGGTGGTCATTTTTAGTTGAATCAAGAGAAAGAATTGATCCTAACTCCCTTAGTAGATAAAGGAGATAGAAGCAATAAACTCTCTGAACAACATATACTATACCACACTTACAAAGATCACTCAAGAACACAAGTGTGTTCTTCACACAAAATGAAAAGTTTACAAAAAATGGAAAATTATAAGATGAATGGTGAATGATGAAGGATCTAAGGGGTCTATTTATACACCTAAAGTCATCTAATAGCTCCAAAACTCCAGCATTATTACATTAGATCGGATCAATGCCACCATCCCTCAATAATACACAAAAGTATAAAAATTAGACAAATCATAGCACTGTCAAGAGTTACGGCGTAACATTCGGGAGTTACGGTAGAATTGGTGACTTACTACGTAACCCCGAATGTTACGGCCGTAACTCAACCGTAAATTTGCTCATTTGAAGCTTGGATAGTTACGTTTTCGGCCCGCATTTCTCAGACTTTGCGTTTTTGCCCCAGATCTTCTTCGGATGATAACTTTTGATATATAACTCTGATTTTGAATCCGGAAAGACTGCCGAATTCGTATCGGAAAGCCCTACAACATGAATATATCAAAATTCAATAAAGAGAATATTTATTAAACATATTGTTTCTTGAGTAATTCAGTTATTTAATCCGATCATCATTCGATAAAAATAAAATTATTAAAACTAATAAATTAAAAGCAAAAAACGAGTAGACTAGCTCAATTATGGGTGAATTTTATCGATATAAACCATGGATAAGTGTACAAAACTGACACTTATCACACCCCCAAACTTGAATTCTTGCTAGTCCCGAGCAAGACTCTTTATTATTCACACTCCAAAAAAAAAATAAGAAAATTAATACACACATAATTTAAAATATAAAAAAAAGAAAAGGAGATCAAAATGCCATTAATAAACAACAAGCAGCTTTATCCAGTAGATAGAAATGAATCAAAATTCAAAATAAATCTACTAATGTTTTTGAAGTTAAAACACGGTTTTTATTTTGTAATTCCAAAATCAAGGTTTTCCCCCCAAAAGGTTGATTATTTCTTTCCCACTCGTGATACACACGACTTCCTTTAATGGTTGCTCTCGATCACTCGTTTATTTTTCGACTCAATATGAATAAGAATTTCATTGGCGTCATCAAATATTGTGATTTTTTACGAAATTGAGTGTATTGAAATTCAGCCGCTAATTTATTCAAATCTGCTCATAAAACTACATCCCTTTTAGTGATAGCTTTCACACCGTTATTTGCTAACGTGTAGCTCTTTTCACCAACTATTTTTATCTCATTTTTTTTTTCTTAAAAAGGTGATAGCTTTCACACCGTTATTTGCTAACGTGTAGCTCTTTTCACCAATTTTTCTGAGACGGCAGCTACGCACCAACAATGGTTAGTCCTTTATTTTTCGCAAAATTTAAGACTTCCAAAATTAGGCATTTATTCTTTGCTCAACACTTCTCCTTTTCGTCATTTATTTTTTTAGGTGATAGCTTTCACACGTTATTTGCTAACGTGTAGCTCTTTTCACCAATGACTCCTTTTTTAGGGAATAGAATTTTGCAGAAAATTATTTTTAGTTAAGCATGAAAAATCAAAACTCCACAAATTAAGTAAATTTCAGTTTTATTTTTCATCAACCAATTGATTCTTCTTTTCTCAAGGTAACGAATGACTCGATTTTATATGATAATTACAAGGCTTGGAAAGAGAGATTAAGGCTCAAAAATTTTTGGAATATACAATTTTTTTTTACCGGTTAAAACGATTTTAGAAGCTTGTATATAGCTAATTATTGGTGTTTATGGTCAGATCTAGAAATCTCATAGATCAAAATACTATAAATATATATTTATATTTAAAAAAAAATTAAGGCAAATAACCAAATCAATCAAAACACACCAAAATAATAAAACAAACCACCCCCAAACTTGAAAATAAAATTGTCCTCAGTTTTTAAAAATAAACTAAAATAAAAAGCAATGCAGAAAAGCGGAATACTCCCTGTTAAGAAAGTTGATGTTTGAGCTAACGCCTTTTAGAATCTGCAAGAGAATAAATATATGAGGCACACAACAGAAGAAAATAAAATATACTCGGAAGTATAACACAATTTTTAAGATGCGCATCAAGAAAGTCCGAAGAGTCGCCTTACGCTGCCATCAAAGTTTTTATAAAAGCAAAACACGAAATAAAAATTACAGCAATACATAAATCGTGAATAGATGCGCGTCAAGAGATCAAGAAGAAACTCCTTAAGCTGCCATCATTTAGCACGATTATTACACACGACAGAAAGTAAAAATACAAGAGGTCCGACATGGGTTATCAAAGGGAGAGGAATGAATCCACTTTTCGTTTTCTCATGGTAAAATCTTCTACCCAGACAATTTTAGCTAGAGCTGGATCTGGTTGAGGAACAAATTCATTGTGTTTTTTGATTAGTTCTTCTGGTGTTGTTGCAACGACTATGATTTTTTTAGCACGCTCGGAAATAAAACCCTTTTCAGCAGAGTAGTCGATGAAAGACAGTAAACCATCAAAGAAACCATTGACATTAAGCACACCTATTGGTTTTTGATGAACATTTAGCTGGGCTCTGGTAACTACATGAAAAAGTTCCTCAAGGGTGCCAAAACCACCGGGAAGGGTGATAAAGGCGCCAGAATTATTTATCATGTGAGTTATGCGATCTTGCATATTCACAGATCTAAACTCATCTCCAATAGTTGACCCGGTGATTTTACTTTCAGCCAGAGGTTTTGGGATTACTCCCAACACTCTTTCTCCTTCCTTATAGGCGAAAGCACTCGTCCCATTAATCCTAGACTTCCTCCTCCGTAAACTATATGAATGCATTTTTCTCCTAAGGTGCGACCCAAGTTGTGGGCTGCTTCAGTAAAACATGCCTCTTTTCCAGAACTAGCTCCACCAAAAATGCATATTGTGTTAAATTTTTTTGTTGAAGATGATGACTCCATTTTTGAAAAGAAAAATTTTTAGAGAGAAACAGAGAAAAGTGCAAGTTTGAGGGATGAATGAAAGAAACCAGTAAAAAGTTTATTTATAGAAGAAAAAGAAGGTAAAAATTGTTTAACAAGTTTGTGATTGCGTTTGATTGTGCTTCAACTACTCAATAGAATAATGAAAGCATTTATCGCGTATCACATTTTTTATTCAGAAAATCTCACCACACGACAAAAATAAAAGATACTTACGCGTATGTACAGTAGTTGTGATTGTGGCTCACATCTTCCTCTGATTTTACGTTCAGAAACGGCCTAAACGCCTTCTATGAGTCGGGGAGAAGCTTCCCATCCAATTTTCTTACAAATTGGCAAACAGGGTCTTTTAACGTCAGATTCCCAAGACATTGTTCATATTCTGGTTTGAATTTATTCCACAAACATTGAATTTCGTAATATACAAGTCCACTAGGATGCGTGTCAAGAGAAATTTCGATATTATCTAAATTCTCCTTATTCAAACCATCATTAATGAACTGAATTTTATCTTCTCTGTTTGTAGATGGAATTCCTAAAGATCGACATTTTACATTACGGCCCATCTAGCACATTTATAGCAAACAGCTAGCATCTTTGCTCGTCGTTTCTTGGCATATGAACTTTTTCCAAGCCCTGGTAAAAATCTAGTCGGTGTTTCTGTGAATTCACCTTCTATTCTTACTTTGGCTTCGATAATGAATCTTATGTCAAAAGGTATGCTTTTATTCGTTAGCAACCTCATCCTTTCAAGCCTCGTCTTGTAAATTTTTAAAATTGCATTTTTGCTTAGAAAGGGGAATCTTTTTTCAATTTTATACAACGTTTCTTCCATGATAAAAAAAGTAAAAAGACAATGAAAATAATTGAAGAAAATATCTACAAATATCAGTTGTTGTGGGAAACTGAAAAATCCGACTTTAATAGTCACGGAGTACCGTTATCCGCCACTTGACCGGACAAACACAATTGAGTACTAAGTTACAACGTCGAGAAATTTGTACCTATAAAAATAGTTTACAATGTAAGATTTCAAATATAACTTATACGTCCCCGGCAACGGCGCCAAAAACTTGACACACTTTTAGTGTAACTATCGCAAGTGCACGATATCGTATCAAGTAGTAAAGTGGACTTTTTTAGTCCGGTTTATCGATCCCACAAGGAAGTTTGGTTATAATTTGAATGATACACTATTAGTCTATTTTTATAGATACTTAAGATTAGTGAAACACACAATTTAAGAGTTTTGTTTAATAGTTGCAAAGTAAATGTAATAATAGTTCTAATATTTTAAGGAAATAAAAAGATTGCAATATTAATAGATTGATTAATGATAAAATGAAATAGTTGGGATTACAAACTTAGTTCGTCATTAGTTATATAAGATGTATAGGAGATCATAAGATGAATTCACTTATTATGTTGTGTAGATTCGATTTTCCTTAAAAAGACGGTTTCTCTTTCGAACTATAAAACGCCCCTTACATATTGAATCAATCCACTATATTTCTATGTTGATTGGCTTCAATACATAGCATTAGGATTTATGAAAATAACTCAAAGAATCATCTAAGGACTAGAGGTATATTTCTATCCCCTAGAACAACTTAGAGTGAAGATCATTTGATCTAATCAAACATATTTTCTTTCGAAACATATGAAGACCATAAATATCGTCATTTATTGGCCAAATAAATAAAGATTGTTAAAACAATGAAAATCACACACAATAATAAGTAATTCACAATAGATCTTTTATACAAACATAAACAACATGACTAACCTTGTTTATAATCCCAACTAAAGGTTACTTAGCCCATGAAGGGTTTATTACACATATTACAAGCTTTGGTGGTCATTTTTAGTTGAATCAAGAGAAAGAATTGATCCTAACTCCCTTAGTAGATAAAGGAGATAGAAGCAATAAACTCTATGAACAACATATACTATACCACACTTACAAAGATCACTCAAGAACACAAGTGTGTTCTTCACACAAAATGAAAAGTTTACAAAAAATGGAAAATTATAAGATGAATGGTGAATGATGAAGGATCTAAGGGGTCTATTTATACACCTAAAGTCATCTAATAGCTCCAAAACTCCAGCATTATTACATTAGATAGTATCAATGCCATCATCCCCTCAATAATACACAAAAGTATAAAAATTAGACAAATCATAGCAACTGTCAAGAGTTACGGCCGTAACATTCGTGAATTACGGCCAGAATTTGGTGACTTACGGCCGTAACCCCTGAATGTTACGGCCGTAACTCGGATTCGTAAATTTGCTCATTTGAAGCTTGGATAGTTACGTTTTCGGCCCGAATTTCTCGACTTTGCGTTTTTGCCCCGGATCTTCTTCTGATGATAACTTTTGATATATAACTCTGATTTTGAATCCGGAAAGACTGCCGAATTCGTCTCGGAAAGCCCTACAACATGAATATATCAAAATTCAATAAAGAGAATATTTATTAAACATGTTGTTTCTTGAGTAATTCAGTTATTTAATCCGATCATCATTCGATAATAAAATTATTAAAACTAATAAATTAAAAGCAAAAAACGAGTAGACTAGCTCAATTATGGGTGAATTTTATCGATATAAACCATGGATAAGTGTACAAAACTGACTCCAAGCTGCCGGGTCCGTTTACGTTTTCGGGTCATTTTTTCGTCTCGATTCCAAAAATAATATTTTTATAATCTTTATATGACATATTAAATAAGTTTTTCAAAAGAAAAATAGATTTATATTATAACATAAAATCATGAAAAATTAACTTTTAGATGAACAATAAAAATCAACGATTAATACTGTAACACCCCGAGATATTCGGAATAATTACAGCACCGTAAACCCTTTAGGTAAGGATTTACAAGGCTAATTTTAAAAAGAGTGTAAATATAAACCAATCGTACAACTGAAGTTAAAAGACATATTTGATTCAACCGATCAAAGAGTTAACTTATACAACCATATCGAAAGGACATTATTAAAACAGACGTACTCGAGTACTAAACGAACCAAAAGACAAATCACAATAACAACAACATCAACCACATCACTGAGCCATTTCATCATCCTGTTGGTACTGTGGTTGCCTCCCCGCTCCTCGGCTACCTGAACATCAAAACAATGTCCACCCCCGAAGGGGTTAGCAAAACGGTGCTAGTACAAGTATCATAATACAATAAATCATCAATGCATCATAAAACATGCAAAACGGACTTCCGCCACCGGAATCCAACGATGCGAATCCTCACGATTCCATCAACACAATACAGGGTAATCCAGCGATCCAGCGCCCTTGGTATAGATCCCCATGATGATCCCGTCGGACCAACGCATGGTGGAAAACCCGTCCAGCGATCCAGCGCCCTCAGCATAGATCCCCATGATGATCACGTCGGACCAACGCATGGTGGACATTCGATCCAGCGCACTCAGCATAGATCCTCATGATCCCCTCAGATCATTTATACCATAAATCAATCAACTATGCATACACATATGCATTTCAATATGTTCATCAATACGAACAAATAATCAACGAATATCATGAGAATTTTCAGAAATACATCTCATATTCAACAATATGAACAAAACCACAAGCATGATCAAAGATTCAATATAAATCGAACTCGACATATGATACTTGCCTCGAAAATGGCAAGAATGGTATACTTCGATGATCTCAACACACTCGAAGGCCGCCTACTTCGATCAACATAACAAGCTCAAACCTTAACCAAAGGGAATGATATACAAATCATCTCAAGTCGAACAATGGCCTAACAATTCGGTCTACGGCCGAAAAGCTCAAAATAAACAATCTGCCTGGATTGCTTAGCGTGCGCTACGTACTATACGTAACGTGCGCTAAGCCTGCCTGTTAGCGTACGCTATCGTATAAGACTAGCGTGCGCTAGCCACGGACTGGCAGTCTGACTCGGCTGGTCTCATAACGTACGCTACGTACATATCGTGCGTTAACTGAACCCCGATAGCGCACGTTAACTTACACATGTTAGCGTGCGCTAATCTTGCATGGCAGAATACTGCAAACCGAAAACTGGGTTGAATGGTGAAGAACTTATGAATTCTACCGTGATAATACAAGTCATCCTCGATCATAACATGCTAATAAGGTTTGTGGAAGTTCTATGATTATGAGATACAAATATACGGATTAGTCATCTCAATATCCTAATCCATCTACGATCTTCAAGAAATAATCTAAGTTCCGATCGTCTTACGTTCCAAAACACATGATTCCAACTTGTAAAACGTAGCAACTGGGTACTATCCGATTACTGATCAAAAATCGATTTGAACATGCTTAGGAGTCCTTATAATAAGATGGTTCAAAGGTTCATACAATATATAGTGCCGATACGTCAAAAGTATCCTTCTAACATGTGATGACCGATTATAAACGAAATAACTTGCTATCAAAGCATGATCAAACGTCCTTAAGAACATACTAACATCGGTGAAGAATCACCTACCTCAAAGTAGTGAAGAACTCGGAGGAAATCGAAGCAATCCAACACCGAAGGCTTAATCACCAATCTCCAACGATGCACGATCTTCAATCACGAGCTAAGATGTTGATATGGAGTGTTTAGTATGAAGGAAGTTATGTTCTAAGTGTAAGAGTTCGGGTTATGGGAGGAGAAAGAACTGAAATCACGAATAGGATGCTGTCCTATTTATAATAAATGGCCATTAGCGCGCGCTAATCCCTGTTCGTAGCGTGCGCTAACGGCTCTCTGACTTAACTGAAGTCAGCACTTAGCGTGCGCTATTCACATGCCTGTAGCGTGCGCTAAGGTGTTGACTTGGCTTTTTCCGAAAGCCGTCCAGGTTCATTCGACACAATCCGACAAGGGTCCCCCGGCCATATCTCACCTACCGCACGTCTCAATCAATTTGACCACGCATAGCGTGCGCTAATGACCCTATGTAGCGTGCGCTATGAATCTATGTTAGCGTACGCTACCCGTAGCCTGTAGCGTGCGCTACATGCACAGAATTTCAATCTTTAAATCACATACACGAAATTATACGCTCGACAACAATGGATTATGAAATACGGAGAATAGTACTCAGACAAAAGTACAATCATTACAATATCACAAGTTCCAATTACATAACAGAAATCTCGGGTATTACATCCTTCCTCCCTAAAAAGAAGTTTCGTCCCGAAACTTAGGATGAAAACAACTCCGGATATTTAGCCTTCATACCGTCCTCCGTTTCCCAAGTGGCCTCTTCGACTCCATGTCGTGACCATTGTACTTTAACCAAATGTATTGGTTTATTCCTCAATTGTTTGATCCGGCTCTCAAGTATCTTGATTGGTCTCTCTTCGAAGGTACCATCATTAGCTATCTCGATCTCGTTGAAATCAATGACGTGACTGGGGTCCGGTACATACTTCCGCAGTTGGGATACGTGAAACACATTGTGAACATGACTCAGCGATGGCGGTAAGGCCAACCTGTATGCTAAATCTCCAACTCTCTCGAGGATCTCGAATGGTCCGATATATCTCGGACTAAGCTTGCCTCTTCTCCCAAAACGGAAAATCCCTCGTGTGGGAGACACTTTCAATAGTACATGATTACCAACGTCGAACTCTAGAGGGCGACGACGTACGTCTGCATAAGACTTCTGTCGGCTCTGGGCAGTCAACAGTCTTTCCCGAATCAAAGCTATCTTCTCTTGAGTCTGAATTATCAATTCCGGTTCTGTCCCGATCAAATCCGAAGAATCATCCCAGCACAGGGGTGATCGGCATCTTCTCCCGTACAAAGCTTCAAATGGTGCCATCTTAATTGAAGCATGCCAACTATTATTGTAAGTGAATTCAACTAAGGGCAGATGAACTTCCCAATCAGTTGACCAATCCAAAGCACAGGCTCTAAGCATGTCTTCTACAGTTTGAATAGTCCTTTCGGACTGACCGTCCGTTTGGGGATGATAAGTTGTGCTAAAGTTGAGCTCAGTCCCCAAAGCCTTGTGAACTGCTTTCCAGAAGTGCGACACGAAACGACAATCTCGATCCGAAATAATGGTCTTCGGCGTCCCATGCAATCTGACTATCTCCGCAATAAATACTCGCGCCAATCTCTCGGGTCCCCATGTATCTTTGATCCCTAGGAAATGAGCCGACTTGGTTAGTCGATCAACTACAACCCAAATCATGTTCATTCCTGTTCTAGTCCTTGGCATATTGGTGATGAAATCCATCGAAATGTCCTCCCACTTCCATTCAGGGATCGGAAGCGGCTTTAACATCCCGGCAGGTCGCTGATGTTCAATCTTAACCTGCTGACAAGTCAAACACTTCGAAACGTACTCCGCTACGTCCTTCTTCATATTCCCCCACCAGAAGTTTTGCTTTAAATCCTTATACATCTTATCACGCTGGGTGAATAGAATAGGGCGCGCTATGAGCTTCCTTCAAAATCGTCCGTCTCAAATCATCATCCTCGGGAACGCAAAGTCGATTCTGAAATCTCAGAACTCCATCATCTTGTATCACAAATCCTGGGGCTTTTCCTTTCTTTACTTCATCACATAATCGAAGGATTAAAGAATCGTCCAACTGCTTAGATTTGATCTCCTCGACTAGTGATGAAGTCAGTTCCATCACATACGCTTGCCCTCGATTCCTGGTGCCCATACTTCAATCCCCTCGCGGATCAGTTCTCGTTGAATACTGGTTTGGGACGTAAGAGCTTCCAACACTCGAAGAGAAACAGGTTTACGGCTCAAAGCATCGGCTACTACATTTGCTTTCCCCGGATGATAGAGAATCTCCAAGTCATAATCCTTGATCAATTCCAGCCACCTTCTCTGCCTCATGTTTAATTCTTTCTGACTGAAAATGTATTTGAGGCTCTTATGATCTGTAAAGATCTGACAATGAGTGCCGTACAAATAATGTCGCCAAATTTTCAAGGCAAAGACCACAACTTCTAGCTCCAGATCATGAGTCGGATAATTAACTTCATACGGTTTCAATTGCCGAGAAGCATAAGCAATCACTTTATCCTTCTGCATCAACACATAACCCAAACCCTGATTTGAAGCGTCGCTGTATACCATGAATCCATCGGGCCTCTCGGCAAGCTAATATAGGTGTCGCCGCCGTCTCCTCTTAAGTTCGTCAAAACCACTGGCACTTCTCATTCCACGTGAACTTTGAGTTTTCTCAGAATAAATGAGTGAGCGGACGAGCAATTTTGGAAAATCCCTCTACAAAGCGGCGATAATATCCAGCAAGTCCTAAGAAGCTTCGGACTTCTTTCACGTTTTTAGGAGCTTCCCACTCCAAGATTGCTTCGACTTTCTTCGGGTCCACCTGAACTCCGTCGGCTGATATCACATGCCCAAGGAAGGTTACTTCCTTAAGCCAGAATTCGCATTTTGAAAGTTTCGCATACAGCTGTTCCTTCCTCAAGGTGCTCAAAACCACACGTAAATGTTCAGCATGTTCCTCTGCGTCCCTCGAATATATCAAGATGTCGTCAATGAAGACGACCACAAATTTATCCAAGTACTCCAAGAATACCCGATTCATCAATTGCATGAATACCGCAGGAGCATTGGTAAGTCCAAATGGCATTACTACAAATTCATAATGCCCATACCGGGATCTGAAAGCAGATTTCGGTATATCCGATTCTTTAATTCTCAACTGGTGGTATCCTGATCGCAAGTCAATCTTCGAGAATATCCTTGCCCCTTGCAGTTGATCAAACAAGTCGTCGATCCGAGGTATAGGATACTTATTCTTGATTGTCATCTTGTTGAGCTCCCTGTAATCAATACACAGTCGGAGGGATCCGTCTTTCTTCCGGACAAAGAGAACGGGCGCTCCCCAAGGAGAAACGCTCGGTTGAATATAACCCTTCTGCAACAATTCCTCCAGTTGTTTCTTGAGTTCATACATCTCGGTTGGCGCCATGCGGTATGGTGCTCTGGAAATAGGAGCTGCTCCAGGCTCTAATTCGATAGTGAATTCCACTTCTCTCTGCGGAGGTAATCCAGGTAGTTCGTCAGGAAAAACATCTGAGAACTCATTCACAACTGAAATAGATGAGAGCTCTACTCCTTCCTCTTTCTTCATGGCATAGCACCAGAGTCCCTGACATCCCTGTTTCAGTAATTTCACGGCTCTCATTGCCTTGATCAATTTTCCCGAGCTTCCTGGTCTCCATCCTCGGAATAAGTGTTCAGACCCGTCATCAGCAATGATGGAAATGACTCTCTCTCGGTAATTCAGAATAGCTCCATAACGGTTGAGCCAATCGTCTCCGAGAATTAAATTGTCACCGTAAATGTCAACCACAATAAGGTTCGATAGCCAATCTCTCCCTCCTATAGTTACTGGAAAGTCCCTAGCTTCTAGGGTTCCCACAATTTTCTCTCCGCTTGGTAATCCCACAACATAAGGTTCATAATCATACAAGCACGAGATTTTCAAACGATTAACACAGTTCAAAGATACAAAAGAATGTGTAGCTCCGGAATCGAATAAAACACTAACTGGTTGCAAAAGGATCTGAATTGTACCTGATGCAACAGCTGTGTTCTGATCATCCTTCTTCATCTCGTAAATACGCGGAGGAACGGACCCAGCACTGGATGCCTCTCTTTTCCCAACATTCTGCTGCTGGAAACCGCTCTGTTGCGTCTGGTTCACACTCGTCTCTTTCGGAACTGGAGCTGGAGTGCGAGTACCAAAAGATCGGGTCGCATTCCCACAAAACGTTGCGCGATGTCCTTCCTGTCCACACTCGAAACAGGTCATGGCAGGCGCGAAACAATCACGTCGAACATGTCCTGCTTTTCCACAGTTATAACACTTCTTCCCACTGCGTCAAAAGCATTGGTCTTGCTCAAAACTTCTTTCCTCCTCGAGAAGGATGCGGAGGTCTCCTGGATGAGTGAAAAGAGGACTGACCCCGGCGGAGCCCGCTATTCTTATTCTCCGTGAAGTTGCCAGACACCTTCTGTTTCTTTGCTTCCATCGATTTCTCTACTGCTGCTTCCTTCATATCATAGGCCAACGCCTTGTCCTGATACTGCCTCAAGGTGGTACAATCAAATCCGGACATATATTGCTGAATTTCCGGCTTCATTCGCATGTCAAAATGGAAAATCCTTTCCGCCTCGGTCCTGACCAGGTGGCGCACATAAGTCAGCTGGTGATTAAAAGTCTTAATCACGTCCGTCACAGTTGCTTCTGAATTTTGTGGTGAGAAAAACTCCCGAACTCGGGCCTCTCTAACTGGGCGAGGACAATACTGCACCTCCATCATCAATTTGAATTTTGTCCAGTCAACATTATGCTCCTCCGGTCGAATGGCCTCCCACCAGTCGAAAGCCTCCCCTGTCAGAAGATACTGGGCGACCGGAATCTTCCTATCGTTGGGACAATTAATCCCCGCAAAAATCTTCTCTAATTCCTTCAGCCAGTGATCCCAAGAAAGCGTCTCAGGCGAACCATCAAATTTCGGAGGATGTAATTTGATCACTTCGGTAAGCCATTTATCTCCCCGATTTTCCACGTTATGTTGCTGTCCCATCGCTGTCTGCATGCGATCCACAACCTGAGCAAATTGGTTTATCTGGGCAACCACCTGCTGAAGCACTCCCGGCACGTTAGGATCTGCATTATTATTTGCCGATCCTTGTTGTCCCCCGGAATGGGAATCCGTTCGACTAGCGGTTATCTCTGGGGTAGATACCGACTCTTCTTGTCTCGCATTTCCACGTCCGCGTCCACGACCTCCTCTCAACATACTGTAAACATAAATACTCAATATCCAGGGCAAACTTTCTAAAAGTACATCCATCAATGTTCACAAATCATGAATAAAATAAAACGGTAGTATTTGAGATTAGGAAACTTACAACCACGGTCCGCACGACGATGCTGGCTCAGCAGTGATGTTACGAACGACCAATAATCAAATAACGTAAACAGACCCAACTAACCCGACTTGCCAAGATATCCATGAATCTTATCTCCGATACCATATTCTGTAACACCCCGAGATATTCGGAATAATTACAGCGCCGTAAACCCTTTAGGTAAGGATTTACAAGGCTAATTTTAAAAAGAGTGTAAATATAAACCAATCGTACAACTGAAGTTCAAAGACATATTTGATTCAACCGATCAAAGAGTTAACTTATACAACCATATCGAAAGGACATTATTAAAACAGACGTACTCGAGTACTAAACGAACCAAAAGACAAATCACAATAACAACAACATCAACCACATCACTGAGCTATTTCATCGTCCTGTCGGTACTGTGGTTGCCTCCCCGCTCCTCGGCTACCTGAACATCAAAACAATGTCCACCCCCGAAGGGGTTAGCAAAACGGTGCTAGTACAAGTATCATAATACAATAAATCATCAATGCATCATAAAACATGCAAAACGGACTTCCGCCACCGGAATCCAACGATGCGAATCCTCACGATTCCATCAACACAATACAGGGTAATCCAGCGATCCAGCGCCCTTGGTATAGATCCCCATGATGATCTCGTCGGACCAACGCATGGTGGAAAACCCGTCCAGCGATCCAGCGCCCTCAGCATAGATCCCCATGATGATCCCGTCGGACCAACGCATGGTGGACATTCGATCCAGCGCCCTCAGCATAGATCCTCATGATCCCCTCGGATCATTTATACCATAAATCAATCAACTATGCATACACATATGCATTTCAATATGTTCATCAATACGAACAAATAATCAACGAATATCATGAGAATTTTCAGAAATACATCTCATATTCAACAATATGAACAAAACCACAAGCATGATCAAAGATTCAATATAAATCGAACTCGACATATGATACTTGCCTCGAAAATGGCAAGAATGGTATACTTCGATGATCTCAACACACTCGAAGGCCGCCTCCTTCGATCAACGTAACAAGCTCGAACCTTAACCAAAGGGAATGATATACAAATCATCTCAAGTCGAACAATGGCCTAACAATTCGGTCTACGGCCGAAAAGCTCAAAATAAACAATCTGCCTGGATTGCTTAGCGCGCGCTACGTACTATACGTAACGTGCGCTAAGCTACTGATAGCGTCGCTATCGTATAAGACTAGCGTGCGCTAGCCACGGACTGGCAGTCTGACTCGGCTGGTCTCATAACGTACGCTACGTACGTATCGTGCGTTAACTGAACCCCGATAGCGCACGTTAACTTACACATGTTAGCGTGCGCTAATCTTGCATGGCAGAATACTGCAAACCGAAAACTGGGTTGAATGGTGAAGAACTTATGAATTCTACCGTGATAATACAAGTCATCCTCGATCATAACATGCTAATAAGGTTTGTGGAAGTTCTATGATTATGAGATACAAATATACGGATTAGTCATCTCAATATCCTAATCCATCTACGATCTTCAAGAAATAATCTAAGTTCCGATCGTCTTACGTTCCAAAACACATGATTCCAACTTGTAATACATAGCAACTGGGTACTATCCGATTACTGATCAAAAATCGATTTGAACATGCTTAGGAGTCCTTATAATAAGATGGTTCAAAGGTTCATACGATATATAGTGCCGATACGTCAAAAGTATCCTTCTAACATGTGATGACCGATTATAAACGAAATAACTTGCTATCAAAGCATGATCAAACGTCCTTAAGAACATACTAACATCGGTGAAGAATCACCTACCTCAAAGTAGTGAAGAACTCGGAGGAAATCGAAGCAATCCAACACCGAAGGCTTAATCACCAATCTCCAACGATGCACGATCTTCAATCACGAGCTAAGATGTTGATATGGAGTGTTTAGGATGAAGGAAGTTATGTTCTAAGTGTAAGAGTTCGGGTTATGGGAGGAGAAAGAACTGAAATCACGAATAGGATGCTGTCCTATTTATAATAAATGGCCATTAGCGCGCGCTAATCCCTGTTCGTAGCGTGCGCTAACGGCTCTCTGACTTAACTGAAGTCAGCACTTAGCGTGCGCTATTCACATGCCTGTAGCGTGCGCTAAGGCGTTGACTTGGCTTTTCCCGAAAGCCGTCCAGGTTCATTCGACACAATCCGACAAGGGTCCCCCGGCCAGATCTCACCTACCGCACGTCTCAATCAATTTGACCACGCATAGCGTGCGCTAATGACCCTCTGTAGCGTGCGCTATGAATCCATGTTAGCGTACGCTACCCGTAGCCTGTAGCGTGCGCTACATGCACAGAATTTCAATCTTTAAATCACATACACGAAATTATACGCTCGACAACAATGGATTATGAAATACGGAGAATAGTACTCAGACAAAAGTACAATCATTACAATATCACAAGTTCCAATTACATAACAGAAATCTCGGGTATTACAAATACGATTATTTTTCCAAATCATAAGAACATCCAATCAAGCATTCGAAATACTAAATATCGTATATACGATCGCAAGACCTCTCTCCGATACCACTGTTGGGATTCGATGCCTAAAATGAAGGCGTAGCGGAAGTAATACACGAATCTAATTCGATCCGAATCCACGAGAATCGATCAAGCTACGTATATACGAATATAAAATGAAACAAATGAAGATTCGAAATCATACCCTTGTAGTACGTTGATTAAATGGCGCACTCCTCGAAGACGATCCCCAAAGCTTTAGGTGCTCTTTTCATGAATCCGATTCGTCAAGCTCTTGGATGATCCAACGCCGAAATCACGGCGTCTCTACTTGCCACGCGCCGGAGAAACGAACGAAACGACGACCACCCAATTAATCTCCAAGGTTACGGCTATAAAAGAGTGATGGAAGCTTTCTGATTAACATTACAATACTCTAAGTGTTTAATCAATATCTCTCAATATTTTTCTCACAATTTTCTCTAAGAAATTATGTGAAGAAGATCAATGAAGAAGGAGATGTTGAAGAAGACTAAGAAAACAAGTTTCTCTCTTTCAACCTTGCAAAATAATCCTTGAGATATCACTTGGAATCAAGAGTAGTCTTCTCCATATATTCTTCAACTCCTCATTATATTATTCCCTTGAAAAATAATAATATCACCTACTCAATATCTTAAGAGATATTCTCACTAAATGTCATAAGTCTTCCACCTTTAAAGGTAAGACTATGACCAAGAGTAGGTTGGGTGGCCTCTAGAAGAAATTGGATGAATTTGGTCCGTTTCGGACTCTCGTGAGTCCATACAGATAAACTCCAATTCTGTTCTGATGTATTTATATCAATTAATTAATCCAATTAATTAATCATATCAAATACGAAATAATATAATTAATTTCTCCAAGAAATAATTATATCTATGAATTAAATTAATCACGCAATAATTTATTTAATTCATTAGGCCGTAAATTAATTTATCCAATCTATTAATTTAGACATCCAATGTCCCAATATAAATTAGACATCCATTGTCCAATAAATTAGATATCCAATATCTAATATTTATAAAGAGAGAATAAGCTCGATTCATTCCGTCGTCAATCCTATTGCGCGACTCGGTAGGTCCGTCTCAGTTAGCAATGGGAGGAACCAAAGAGTAGTAGCACCACCTAGCCAGCCTGGCGGCCTACGCTGTACCTTAACTGAGAACGAATGATGGGGATCATTCCAAAACCTTTCTGTCGTGAATACTAGTATACGTATAAACCCTTCTTTCAAATGTCCCGATCAAGTTATAGGGTCACGGTCAGTCAAACCCTATCTGTACTTGACTCTATGCATGAGTTAATGCAAATCGAGATCATTGAGCTTTCATGTATCCAATACAACTAGCTCAAATGCTTTGGCCAAAGACTTATGATCTCATCTGCCAATAACCGCATAGGACACATAACCCGTTCACTAACAGGAGAAAAAATTCTATCTTGGTATTCAGTAGGACCTGCCACTTGCCCGTCAAGACACACGTCGAGGTTGACCCCCGCCTTCCGGTTTTCTGGGTCGAACTACTCTAATGAAAATCTTAACGTCACAAGCACATCCCTATTAAATCCTCAAGTCGAGGGTTCACAAATACCTATCACAACTTTTTGATTCCGTCATTGACTGTCCCGGAGTGAAATCCGTGTGATGAATCGAGGGTGAGTCGGTTCGAGTATACTAATCCAATTAGCATACCTATAACGTGTGATCCCACTACACATTACTATTCGACAGGCACTCTCCAAGTCAAAGAACACGTCATACAAGTCTTCAGATAAACTTAATGCCCAGTCAAGTTTCATCGACTTGCGAACGATTAAGTATTTGAGCCATAAACCTTTCCAGTGCTGATTCCCTTATCCAATAAGGAGTGGAATGTCTTGCTCTCAAATACACGGACTAGTTTCTATATATATTTACGAGTCAGGAATGGCAGTGACTACCAGTAAATAAAGAAACATAGAATTACCTTCTGATAATGATTTACATAATAACAAGTACAATGCCCTCACTCAACATTATCTGAGTGGCATTCGAGGGCATACTCGTAACACTAACCTATTATGCCATAATTCAGTTTTATCGGGACAAACCACGTTAGCATATGCATCAGACTCAGCTTGGCAAATATATAAGTTAAATTTCCTAATGCCTTTAAACAATATTAAAGAACCCCTACAGATTTTCATGTAACCATTCCCCCAGCTACCTCTAAGACCCTCATCTTCCAAGGTAGCACACGATATCAAATTATGAGATAAGTCAGGAATATGTCTAACATTTTTTAGGGTAAACGGAGTACCTGAATCAAATTTCAGACATACATTACCAATACCAGCCACAAGACGTTTCACATTCTCATCCATAGATACATAACGATCACCAAGATTAGTGTAACTAGTGAAATGTTGTTTGTAAGGTGTCATATGATAAGTGCATCCAGAATCAAGCAGCCACTCATTTTCACTTAGACCAGACAGCACAGAATTCACAGAGGCATGCACTTCATAAATAACCATAAAAACATCGCCCAAAGCTATATTAGCTTGGTCAGTTTGATGGTTCTTTTCAGGTTTAGTACAGTCTTGTATGTAATGTAATGACCAGGTTCACCACAATTATAGCACTTGCAATTTTTAGGCCGAGACTTAGACCTATCCCTCCATAGCCCCTTTTTCTTGTTCGATTTATCAGTGTCACTTTTGTTAGAGGGTTTCTTTTTAACATTTTGTCTGCGTCTTATAAAGTTGACATCACTAACAGGTTTTGAAACTTTATTGACTTTTAAGTCCAATTCCTTGCTTTTCAAACCATTTATGACTGTATCTAAAGTGACAGAATCTCTGCCGTACTTGATGGCTGGTTTCACATCACTATAGGTATCGGGAATTGCATTTAAAAGCACAATAGGAGTATAGTCATCGATGTTTTTATCACCATATTGTTTTGTATCTTGAACTAACTTTGTAAACATATCAAGATTCCCATCGATGTCTTTAGATAAATCAATCTTATATCTGAAATTTTTTTCAAGAAGAAACAATTTATTGGGCAGGGAGATTTCGGTATAAATTTCTTTCAATTTATCCCAAAGTTGTTTAGCATTATCAGTTTTGCCTATTCGTCTAATCACATAATCAAATAGGTTCAAGATTATAGATGAATGAGAAAACTCACTTAATTCTTCACGTTTCTCACGAGTTTCATTTGTTAGAAAAGTACCTTCAATGGCTTTAAAACATTTTTGTTGGACAAGGATGGATTTCATTTTCTGTTGCGAGATTCTGAAATCTCCCTTTCCATCGAAGGGTGACATTCTAAAGGAAGTAACAGACCCCATTTGAGTGTTTGCAAAAATCATACAAGATTCTAACCAAAAACACACAGTAACACCAACAATATGAATACTGAGGAGACAGACACAGATCACACAGATAGCACAAAGTAATAAATCACACAAGATTTTAAATTTGAGTGAGCTGGAATCGTAATCCCAAGCCCCTACAAGTTCTGAGGAATACTTGCGGTCTAAGCAGGAGGGTTTGGTGGGCTCAGAGTTCACGACTACCACATTCTCAAAACAAATGCAACTCTTCAAAATATTCGCAGTCACCCAGACAAGAAACAATAAATAAAACAGACGGAAGCAACCAAAATACTAGTAAACAGATTACTAAGTAGGAGCAACACACCACCAGTCACATAGTACTGAAAGTAATTCAGAGAAGGTGGAAGAAGCAATACCAGAGCGGATTCCTTGACTAGAATCCGTAGGCCCTTCCAAATAGAAACCACTTTTAGTGGCCCCAATACCATTGTTGGGTATTTATTCGGAATATATAAAATTACACAACTGAATAAAAACTGAATTACAACTGTAGAACCTATGTTGTCGGGAATTAGGGTTACACAATAATCCTAATAAATAAATTACAAGGAATGAAAAAAGGAAACCCTAATTCAACACGTAACACAAATAAAACAGATAAAATAATAAAGTTCGAAAATCAAACCGAGAAGATCTGAAAAGATCTAACAGCCAAGAAATGAAGGTGGTAAGAAATTAATAGGATGTCGGCTCAGTCCTCCAAACTCAGTACTCGCGTCTAACACTCACCAGAAATTAGCGTCCAATAGACCAATAAACCCAGAACACCAAGCGATTTCAGAACCCCGAACAAGAACCTGAAAGAACTCAAGATATTTCACTCGGAAATGGTTTTCACACAGAAAAGTATATCAATTTCACACTAAATCTTAAGAACTCACTTAAAATATCAGAAATCAACATACTACTTTTCACTCTTTCTCTTGGATACCAATTAACTCAACGAAAGGGGTATAAATACCCAAAAATTTCAACGGCATCCTCTGAAACCATGGGAATCGTAACCAACCTTATCATTGAATTGATAAGGGGATACGATTCCTTTTGAATCGGAGCCATGCAGTTAGGTTCAGAGGGAGGCAGAGAAAAAATCGTGGCAGCGAAGGGTTTGAGAAGAAGAGAGACAAAGAGACAGAACAAATGAGTTAGAGTTTCGGGGTGGGGAAGGCTTTTATTAAGGTTGTGGACGGGTGCGATTGCACCGTCTAAATAGACGGTCAAGATTGAGGCTAAGAGACTTCCAGAATCCGGACTTGGGGTGTGGGGGTTAATTTTTGGGCTGGGCTGCACACAAGAGGGCCCAAATATAACAAATAATAAAAAAATTAAAAAGTGAAATACAGAAAAAGTAGCACTGATGCAAATAACCAGGAAATGAAGGATAAATCGCGGCCTTATGCGGCCGCCTTGTACGACGTCGGCCTCGATGATAGGTGAGGCGATGGGAGGAGGAGCGAGGAAGAGGTGCTAGACTTTCTCAGAAGTGGTATGGCGAGCAAGGTGAACTGCGAGAAGTAGGTGCCAGAGTTTCTTTAAGCGTTAACGTATTAGGGCCATTTTCTGCCATTTTTTATTTAAAAAATTAAAATAGAACATCCTGGGAACAAGTGGCGGAACTGGGATTTTATGAGAGCCAAAAAAAATTCTAACTAACATTCGGAGGTTAGCCCGGGCTTAAATAAAATTCTACTGATTTTTAAACAAAACTCGGGACTTGAAAAAAATTCTCCATTAATTTTTGAAGGTTAGCCGGGGCTTCAGCCTATGCTGACCGCCCTTGGTCCTGCCACTACCGGGAACAATATTCAGGGCCGGACTTGTATGCAGGCAGGAAAGGCTTGGGCCTAGGGCCCATAAAAAAAACCTTATATATATATATATATATAGGTTGGCCTAACCCAGTCCTCTCGTACTAGGGATAGCTTGAGTCAGAGGAAAGAGACAATCTATATATATATATGTGTGTGTGTGTGTTGTGTGTGTGTGCAGAGAAACGCAGGAGTGGGATTTGAGAAGTTCTCAAGAAGAAATACGCAGCCGCAACTCTGCTCGTGTTAGAACATCAAAAGTGCATAGAACACAAGCCATTAGTTCCTGCCGAAGTAAGAAAAGAGCATCGGGCAAAACAAAAAATTTAAAAAAAAATACGATTTCAGATTTGAGAAGACAGAAAACCTTCACCCGTGGTGCCCCATGTTCTATTCTATTATTTTTTAAAGGTGACGTTCTTGGGTTTTATTCTATATCTATTTAATTTAAATTTGTCAATTGTTGATTGACTATTTAGTAGAAAAATAATGCCCTAAATAATAGATATATTTTCAGATTAAATATGTAAGAGAATAAAGTTTATCGTGCAGCAATCATATACTGCATAATTTGTTGATTAAATTTTTGGACTACTTATTTAATATGTATATTCTGAGATTGAATTAGGACTTCTGTTATTTGCAAAGAGAAATTTTTATTTCATTGTTGCTTTAATTTTAAATATTTAGCTGGTGAATATCAAAAGCAAGATTAATTCTTGTTAGTGCTTTTACTTTAAATTATATGGGTATACATTAACATTACAAAGATTAATTATTGTTGATTTGATTTTTATTTATAGAAGATGACTTCGAAGCATATGTCTGGTGCTCAAAAGAGGAAAAGGAAACAAAAGGAGGATCAATTAATTCTTAGCCAAGCAGGAGATCTTGATAAATATTTTAAACGTAGCAACAAATACGAATCACATGAAGATAAAACATCAACACATGTGGATCAACAAATTGGAGACGATGAACAAGATAAAGTGATTGAAAATCTTGAACCACAATCAGCTGAGGATGAGGAAGTGATTGAAGAAGTTATGCATGTAAGCTTAACTCATAGTACAGACTATCTCTTGGAAGATCCGGCAAACTGGAAAAATATTGATCAAAAGATGAGAGATTATCTAGTTGAAAGAGGTCCACAAAGAGCCGATGACATAATATATCCTCCCAACGAGAAAGGTAGACACTTTGATTCATCACAGTATACAAGAATTTTTCCAAATGGGCAAAAAGATAACAGGAGATGGCTACTTTATTCAGCTTCTTTGGATCGCATCTTTTGCTTCTGTTGTAAGTTATTTGCAACTGAACATACATCGAAAAAGATCGGGGTTCTAGCTTCTGATGGATTTTGTGACTGGAAAAATATGTACAGTCGTTTGAAGAGCCATGAGGGGAGTAAGGAACATATTCATTGTATGACTAGCTGGAAAGAACTCGAAGACCGACTTGGAAAGAAAGAGACAATAGATGAAAGTGTGCAGTTACAAATCGACAAGGAAAGAGAGCACCTGAAAAAGGTATTGAGAAGAATAATTATAATTGTGAAGCGACTTGCTAAAAATGGTCTGCCTTTTCGAGGAGATAATGAGAGGCTCTTTGTCGAGAACAATGGCATATTTTTGCAGATGATAGAGATGATGGCTGAGGTTGATCCAGTACTAGAGGAGCATGTTCGACGTGCTCACACACGTGAGATACAATATACGTATCTTAGTCCCAAGATTCAAAATGAATTCATCCAACTCTTAGCAGGTGAAGTTAGAAGTGCAATCATAAAGAAGGTGAAACATGCAAAATATTATTCTATTATACTTGATTGTACTCCAGATGCAAGTCATGAGAACAAATGTCTTTAGTTATCCGGTGTGTGGATGATTCCAAGGACTTACCAACTTTAGAAGAATTCTGGATTCAATTTTTGAAGGTGGATGATACTTCTGGACTCAGACTTCCGCTCGAGCTTATTAATACACATGAAAAACTTGATCTTGATTTGGATAATATGAGAGGTCAAGGGTATGACAACGGATCAAACATGAGGGGAAGACATAAAGGAGTGCAAAGAAGACTACTTGAGTTGAACCCGAGAGCTTTTTATACTCCATGTGGTTCGCATAGTCTCAATTTGACATTGTGTGATATGGCGAACAGTTGCAGAAAAGCTAGAAGCTTTTTTGGAGTGATACAACGCGTCTACACATTATTCTCTTCCTCTACAAAACGGTGGAAAATCTTTAAAGACCATGTTGTTGGACTTACAGTTAAACCATTATCACAAACTCGATGGGAAAGCCATGTTGAAAGTGTTAAGGCTATAAAAGAGCAAACTGTAAAAATTCGAGATGCTTTACTCTTTTTAGCCGAGACAAGTGAAGACCCAAAAATTCAAAGTGATGCTGAAGCATTAGCGACTAATGAGCTCAATAATTTTGAGTTTTTACTTGGAATGGTGATTTGGTATAGGATGCTACAAGCAATCAACAAAGTGAGCAAAAATCTTCAATTTGAAGACGTAGATATTGAAATTGCTATTACACTTTTGCAAGGACCCATTGTATTTTTTGATGACTTTAGAGAACATGGATTTGATCGTGCCATGGATGAAGCTAAAGTTATCGCTTGTGAGATGGGTGTTGAAGCTAAATTTCCGGAAAAACGGATCATCCGTAGGAAGAAACAATATGATGAAAGTGGTAGTGACGAGGTCAAACAATCACCAGAAGAATCTTTCAGGGTTGATTATTTCCTCTACATAGTCGATCAAGCACGATCCTCACTCCAAGAAAGGTTTGAAAAATTCAAGGAATACGGACTTACTTTTGGATTTTTGTTGAATGTGGAAAAGTGGAAGACTGAATCATATGAGAGTTTGTTGAATTCTTGCATAAATCTTGAGCAATATTTGAAGCACAATGAGAATGCAGACATTATTGGAGATGATTTATGCACAGAATTATTGTGTTTGCAGTCGTATTTTTCACGTGAAAAGTCGAGAACAATAGATGTCCTGCGCTATTTGAAGAGGGTGAATTGCTTCCCAAATGCTTATATTTCTTATAAGATTTTGCTAACCATTCCGGTTACGGTTGCATCAGCGGAAAGATCTTTCTCAAAGTTGAAGTTGATTAAGACCTATTTGAGATCAACAATGTTGCAAGACAGGTTAAACGGATTGGCTATATTATCGATTGAAAGAAAACTGGTTGATGAGTTAGATTACACAGACTTGATAAATGCTTTTGCGTCCAAAACCGCTCGACGTGTTGTATTTAGATAAGGTAAAAAATTTTATCTCTTTTTCAATTCATTCTCATTTGTTCCATTATTTTTTTATATTATTTTATCTCTCGCTTATTAAGGGCCCTAATTTTTTCCTGTCGCCTCGGGCCTTGCGAAGCACAGGACCGGCCCTAACAATATTTAGCCATATCCAGGCGTATTCATCCTGAGACTGGTACTCAGAGCATTTTGATGTGCTCGTGCTTTAGAGTGGGACGCAAAAGTAAAGCTGAAGTGTGGAAAACATAGAGGGGTACAATGGTTTTTTTTCAGGTGTGCACTATATTGATGACCAAAAAGTACCACTATCCTCTAATTGTATATGGAGAAATAAGTGTTTCAAGATAATTCTTGTGAACCTGGTTCTTTCAAACCGGGTTCTGTTTTAATGGCCAGTGAGCCGCGATATTTAATCCAAAAGATATTCGGACCTTTTCAGCCCAAATCAAAAAAGCTTTCCTGTTTGGACCCGTTTGCCAGGTCTAGCTACAAGTGCAGGATTGATAGATTGTATTGAATACTGACCACGTCCTGAATAGAATTGAGTCCCACACTGGTATAGATAAATGCAAAAATGGTATTGACCTCGTTTGATAAATAGATTTTTTGTTTAGAAAAGAGTTTTTTGATCTACTTTAATTGTTCGTCTTTATCGAACATCTAACGTACATGTTTGGTTAGTGATTTTTCTGATGAATTTTTTTTTATCCCAAAAATAACTTTTGAAAAGGCTAATATTGAACATTTTGTTGGCAAAACCTAAAAAAACGAATACTTGAAAACAGTACAGAATTGAAAATTTATTTTCTTAAAACCCTGCAGAAAAGTGTTAGCAAAACAAATAATTTTGTTGATGCCGAAACTGAAAGTAAGTCGATGTTGAGTCCAGAAGATCTCTCCTTAAAGCAGATTCGCTCTCACCACGGTGTGTAACGTCTGCCTCACAGGATAAAACAACACCTCGATGCACTGAATCAATGAGCCCTGCACCCTCAGCGAACTAGAATAAATCTGTATATTATCACCGATCAAGAGGAGAGGAAAAAACGAAGAAGAAAAATTGGACCGAGAAACTGCTCTGAAATCGTATGGAATAGTTGAAAAAATCGGACCCCTCAAACTGGGTGTTTATAGGTGAAGACGAGAGGAAACCATGTGCTGGAGGAACTCTAATTCGATTAGGATTGGTAGCTTTGGTACTTATCCTAATCTATTAATATATTAATCCGATAATTACCAATTAATTTGATAGTTATCCTAATATATTAATTCGATAATATCAATTAATTTGATATTTATTCAGATCCGAAAAATTCGGATTTCATAATTGAGGCAGTTTGGCAAAATAATTTTTTAATAAAATTGCAGTAAAAAAGAAAACTTCGAGACACCGAAACATTTTGCCCAAATCGCCCTTCGACCCGAACCGACCCAAACCGAACCGAACCGAACTGAACTGCGCCGAGCCGAGCCGAGCAGAGCCAAGCCGAGCCGGACGGCGGCGGCGGCGGCGCGCGCGCGTGTGTGTGTATGTGCGCGAGAGGTGCCTAGTCACACATCCACTCATGTCTCACTTTTGAACAAGAGTTTGTTCACATCTCCTTATATACTAACAATTTTTCTCATATTTATCCAATATGGGATAGAATCCCAAACCCATTTCTAAAGGGTTCACTTTGGAACATTATATCTCATTCATAGCTCAATCATTTTCAGTGTTCTTACATGTTTTGGAAACCTCGTACGGAGTACTACGTATTCCAACTAAGTCCCGACTTTAACTCGCAGTCGAGCCCACTCAAAATTGCCTCTCAAGTGGGCTTCTCAAAACAGCCTATTTCCTCTTTATTTCCAACAATCCCCCACATGAATGAGATTGATGGTCCAACAGCACACGTCAGACACGGAGTTTGACTTGGTGATAGTTACTGCGGTTAGGCATTGCATATGATAGGTAGAGTATGCTCCTTGAACCTTCTCTCGAAAAGATATATTCTACTTACCGGCTAGATAGTGTGACTAGATGCCTTTGAACTATCCGACCGCTTGTGTAAGTGACCGTATATCCTTCACAAGTGCCCTCCCTGATTTATTCTATTTTCATTATTATGCCCGTTTTGGCCGTGGACACCATCCTGGTTCTGCGAGAGTTTCTAAAGAATTATGCCTTTGCAATTCTCCTTTGCACCGACCCCTCTTCTCTCCAACATAGGTGATTCTCTTTAAGTGTTTTGAGTAAACCCGTATTTTACTCCACCCGACTATACGTTTTCGACTTAAGAATCATTAAAAGCATAAACTTAACCCCTCCCTATTGGTATCACTGTTTTCATCCTCGGAATGGTCGGTTCGGGGTGACCCCCACATTGATCGTGCCCAGTTCTATGAATTGGTTGTCCCATTGAACTTAGATATTAGGATCTCCAGTCAGTTTAGGTTGGGTATCCTCTATAAAACCATTAGCTCAAGACAATAGACCCATTCCTCTTGATGATTTATCAACAAGGTCTCTTGATAACCCTTTGGTTAGCGGATCCGCAATGTTATCCTCTGATGACACATAGTCAATAGTGATAACTTCTATTGATATCAACTATCTAATGGTATTATGTCTCCTCCTTATATGGCGAGACTTACCATTGTACATTGCACTCTGTGCCCTGCCAATCGCAGATTGACTATCGCAATGAATTCATATTGCGGTCATAGGCTTTGTCCATTTTGGAATATCTTCTAGAAAATGGTGTAGCCATTCTCCCTCTTCTAAACATTTATCTAAGGCTATAAACTCGGATTCCATCTTTGATCGAGATATAAGTGTCTGTTTCGAAGATTTTCATGCCACTGCTGCACCAGCTAGTGTGAATACATATCTACTTGTTGATTTGGAGTCTTTTATATCAGATATCCAATTTGCATCACTATATCCTTCACTGCTGGATATTTGGTATAGTGCAGCCCATACTCATGAGTACCCCTTATATATCTTAGTACCCTTGCGATTGCCTTCCAGTTATCTTTTCCGGGGTTGCTCGTGTATCTGCTTAGTCTACTAACTGAGTAGGCTATATCTGGTCTTCTACACCTCATCAAGTACATCAGACTTCCTATTATGCGAGAGTACTCAAGTTGAGATACACTTTCACCCTTATTCTTGGATAGACTTAACGTCATATCCACTGGGGTTTTGGCTATGCCATAGTCATCTTTGTTAAATCTTTCAAGAATTTTATCCACATAGTGGGCTTGACTCAGCATGAGACCTTTCGATGTTCGTGTGAACTTAATCCCTAAAATTACATCTGCGAGTCCCATATCTTTCATGTCAAATCTTGACTTCAACATGTCCTTAGTAGATTTAATTATTCTTTCATTACTTCCAGTAATGAGCAAGTCATCTACACATAGACACAAAATGGCATAGCCATCTTCTGTGTCTTTCACATATACACATTTATCAGATTCATTAATTTGAAGCCACCACTTAACATAACATAGTCAAATTTTTCATGCCACTGTTTTGGTGCCTGCTTCAATCCGTACAATGATTTTACCAGCTTGCAGACTTTTCTTTCTTGTCCAGGAGCAACGAACCCCTCGGGTTGTTCCATATAGATTTCCTCTTCTAAGTCCCCATTAAGAAAGACAGTTTTAACATCCATTTAATGAATTTATAAACATCGTAATACGGCGATAGCAAGTATCATCCTGATGGAAGTTATTCTCGTCACAGGAGAGTAAGTATCAAAATAGTCTAGGCCTTCACGTTGGTTATAGACCTTCGCTACGAGCCTAGCCTTATATTTATCAACTGCTCCATCTTTCAAGCTCTTCTTGAAAATCCACTTATTTCCTAATGGTTTACACTTTGAAGGTAATTCCACTAGTTCCCAAGTATGATTCTGTAATATAGAATCAATCTCTTTTTTGATAGCCTCCTTCGAGCAAGTAGGTGAAGAAATCTGGTCCATAAGATTTCTCCGTCCTTTGTCGTTTGCTCCTTCTAGGTCCGTCCCCATTATCTACTCTTTGGTCTTCATTATCTTCATCCATTAGTTCAGAAGTCTGTTCGGATGAGATAAGGCGTTCACTTGCAGTCTTACAAGGAAAGATATTCTCAAAGAATGACGCATTCCTTGATTCCATAATTGTATTGTTGTGAATCTCAGGAACTTTGGATTCATGCACAACAAATCGGTAAGCATTGCGGTTGTGTGCATATCCAATGAAAATGCAGTCAACTGTTTTTGGGCCTATTTTGACTTTCTTAGGTGTAGGTATCAGCACCTTTGCTAGACACCCCCACACTTTCATGTAATTGTAAGAAGGCTTGACACCCTTGCACAATTTATAAGGAGTTTTATCCCCGTTCTTACGGCATATCTTGTTTAAGAGAGAATTTGCCTTTAAGATGGCTTCTCCCCACATATTTTGCGGCAGGCCTGAATTTAGCAATATTGCATTCATCATCTCTTTTAGAGTGCGATTCTTACATTCCGCCACGCCATTTGACTGTGGTGTATATGGGACAGTGACCTCATGAATAACACCATGTTGCGAACAATATTCGTCGAATGGTTCCACGTATTCACCTCCACGGTCACTCCTCAAAACTTTTATCTTTGCATTCAATTGATTCTTAATTTCCGTTTTATAAAGAATGAACTTCTCTATAGCTTCGTCTTTACTTTTAAGCAAATATACATAACAATATTTAGTACTATCATCCACGAAAGTAATAAAATATTTATTTCCACCTCTAGCTTGAGCAAACTTCAAATCACATAGGTTGCTATGTATTAATTCTAAAGGTTTGGTGTTTTTTCCACTTGTCGGAATGGAGATCGAGTTAATTTTGCCTCTACACAAGTTTCACACTTGTGGTATAAATAAATTTTAAACTTTGGTATGTGATCTGATGCAATTAATTTACGCATTGCATTAAAATTAACGTGTCTTAATCAAGCATGCCATAAATTAGGAGACTCAAGCAAGTAAGAAGAAGAATTATTCATTTCATTATTTTTGACAGTCATAACATTGAGCTTAATCAGCCCATTACACTCATAGCCCTTGCCAATAAATGCACCACTCTTTGACAAAATAACTTTATCAGACACAAAAACTAATCTAAAGCCATGCTTCATCAACAAGGAACCAGAAATAAGGTTCTTGCAAATATGAGGCACATATAACACACGTTTAAAAGTCACTTCCTTTCCAGACGTCATCTTCAAGATCACCGTGCCTTCACCCAAGATAGTTGAGGTTGTAGAATTTCTCATATACAGCATTTCACCGGCATCTGTTTCTTCCAAGAAGAAGAACATTGTCTTATTGGCACATATATGCCTAGTTGCTCCAGTGTTAACCCACCACTCCTTGGTAATTGAGCCAACTAAGTTCACTTCAGATATCACAGCGCATAGGTCAAGGTTTTCCACTTGTTCGGTAATCACATGTGCTGCATTACCATCATTTTTCTTAGGTTTCTTTGGCAGCCTGCAGTCAGCCGTCTTATGACCCATCTTTTCACAATTGTAGCACTTTCCAAGGAATTTCTCTTTCTTTTTCGTAATTCCTCCTTTAGGTCCCAGCTTGGTTCCCTTTCTATTGTTGCCTTTCTTGGATGTATGTCCAGCTTCCACAACATTGGCCTTTGCTACAACAGCATTTACCTTCTTCTCTGATCCTCTGTTGTCTTCCTCTATGCGAAGTCTAACGATTAGATCTTTCATGCTCGTCTCCTTGTGCTTATGTTTGAGATAATTCTTGAAGTCTTTCCAAGTCGAGGGCAGTTTTCAATCACAGCAGCCACTTGGAAGGATTCGCTAATGACCATTCATTCAGCATGGATTTCGTGAATGATCACTTGTAGCTCTTGTGTCTGACTGACCACATTCTGGGAATCCACCATCTTATAATCAAGAAACCTCCCAACAATCCACTTTTTGGCACCAACATCCTCGATCTTGTACTTATGATCTAGTGAGTTCCATAATCCCTTGCCTGATTTAGCAGTGCTATACACGTTGTATAGCGAATCAGCAAGGCCATTCATTACATAATTCCGACATAGATAGTCGGAAGTTTTCCAAGCGTCAATGGCCATCTAAGTTTGTTGGTCACTGTCTTCATCAAATTTCGGCGCATCCTCCTTGAGGAATCGAGACAGGCTTAGAGTGGTCAGATAGAACATCATCTTCTGCTGCCATCTCTTAAAATTTTGCCCGTTGAATTTCTGTGGTTTGTCAGCATGGTTGACCGGAATCGAAACCGAACTGCTTATTATAACCGAAGCAGAGTGGTTCGCTGAAGCCGATCCAGTTATCAGAGGCGCACCTCCAATCGCGGAAGCCGATCCAGATTTCTGAGGCGCACCTCCAGAAATGTCCGTAGACAGAGTTGGATTTTGAGTAGGGATTGTAGCATCCATTATGTGAAAGAGTTTTGAAAATAATCTGTTTAATCAAGTAAACAAAATTTTCTTTAAGATTGTTAGCAAAACTTAAACAAATGAATACTTGAAAACAGTACAAAATTGAAAATTTATTTTCTTAAAACCCTGCAGAAAAGTGTTAGCAAAACCAAATAATTTTGCTGATGCCGAAACTGAAAGTAAGTCGATGTTGAGTCCAGAAGATCTGTCTCCTTAAAGCAGATTCGCGCTCACCACGGTGTGTAAAGTCTGCCTTACGGGATAAAACAACACCTCAATGCACTGAATCAATGATCCCTGCACCCTCAGCGAACTAGAATAAATCTGTATACTATCACCAACCAAGAGTAGAGGAAAAAACGAAGAAGAAAAATTGGACCGAAAACTGCTCTGAAATCGTATGGAAGAGTTGAAAAAACCGGACCCCTCAAGCTGGGTATTTATAGGTGAAGACGAGAGGAAACCATATGCTGGAGGAACTCTAAACCGATTAGGATTGGTATCTTTGATACTTATCCTAATATATTAATATATTAATCCAATAATTACCAATTAATTTGATAGTTATCCTAATATACTAAAAGCACTCTTAACGGGGATTGTGGATGCGAGCACTGCAAGAATTTCTTGTGCCATAATAGAAAAGTATGGGAAATTAGGTTCCCCTTTTCTTCCACCAATCCAACCGATCAAGTGTACCTGCATTGTTATCCTCCGGCACAAAACTAGTTGCATAATTTTGATTAAGGTTATTTTCTTGACCGATGTTACTACCCCATATTTCTTGCTATATTACAGAGTTGTTGTTGAAATGGGTTAGTGGGAGTTCTGTCGAATTCCATGTTAAATGTATTGGTAGTCCTAGTTATTATTTTTTGAGTTTGAATCATATCTCCATATTTAGTTAAATATTCAGCAAAAAAGTTTCACAACTATTTTTCAAAGTAATTTTTACTTGTTCAACATCAGGAATATTTTCAAACAAATTTTGACTTTCAACAATATCCAAAATATTAGGAAAACCCAAATTTTTAAGAATATTATAATAAATTTCAAGTAATTATTGTACTTGAGCTAAATTCAAATCGGGAGATAAAACAACACTAATCAAGAAAATATCATGAATACGATTAAATTACTTTAGCCATTTTAAACACATATTGTAAATAGCATTCCACATCTTTCGGATTTACTATAAGCATCCATTTCGGATACAATAAAACAACAGTGAAATAAAACTTTAGGAGACGTGGGATAATAACAACCACTTAAATCTTTAGTTGTATTTTCAAAAACCTTTAATAGTTTTATTAAATCTTTGGTTTCATCCCAATATGTTGGCAATAAATAAAATCATCTACGAGAAAAAATGTATCCGAAAATTCACACAATAATTCTTTGTTGCAGTAGTTCCAAAAAACCTTTATAGAACCACCCGGTATCTTTTCCTTCTTAAAGTGTTTTGTAAAAAGTTCGGATACCGGCTTCCTTTCTACAACAGGGACAGACTTCTTTCTCGCTTTAGTTTTCTTGCTTCCTCTTCCTTTCGCGGTTTCTTCCTCCTCGGACGATAACTCTTCAACATACAGAGGTTCTTCTTCAGCTTGGCTTGCCGCAGGACGCCTTGACTTTGATTTTTGCGTCGGAGTTGGCACGCCATGAAGAGTGCGCTCGAACGTTCCATATGTTTGATTTAACGTAGCTTCATCGATTTCATGATCTATTTCTTCGTCAATGTTTTGTAGTTGTTGACGATTTGGGACACGTCGAAAAATCTCCGAGGGTCAATTTCTTTTTCACAAGTAGTTGTTGTACTATCATAATAGATACTTTCATGTATAACATCATATTCATCTTCTTGACTTTTATTTTCAAAACCGGACGGAGGTTGGTTTTGGGGCTCCCGAATAGTTATGCCAGATGATTTCTTCGATTTTCCCCAAAGAGCCATTCGATCAAACTTGGACATTTTAGATTTTATGAGAGATGTAGCAATACCCTTTCCCTTGTTAGAACTCGGCACAATGATTAAATGCTAGTAAAAAGAGAGATATTAAATATTATAGCAATGAGAGTTTGAGAGATAGATTAGAATGAGGGTGTGAAAAAATGAGAGAGGTTGGGGGAGTGTTTATAGATAGAATTTTGATTTTTTATTTTCTGGAAAAGTTTTGAAAATCTGGCCGTTGGACCCACCGGGTCATGGGTCCGACCGGTCGGGTCTGGGTCCGGGCCCGACCCGCCGGATCCAACGACCACTATTTTAAAATTTGTTTTTATTCTCCGCCGGGTCATCCTGGTCGGACCTATGCGGGTCGACGGGTCTGGAAAGGTAAGACCCGGACCCCGCACGTGAATATCACGGGTCCGGGTTTTCGGATCTGACGGGTTGTCCGGGTCCTACACGGGTCCGGTTGGTCCAGGTCGTCGGGTCGACCCACCGGGTCCGAGTTTTCTGGGCACCTCTATGTGCGTGTGCATGTGTTGCACGCGCGTTAGATATAAAGATAGATGTTGTCTTACTCATGTAGTTGATATAAAAGTAGTTTAAGATGCCTTTTACATATATCTTTTGTTAATATGGTATGGATAGTATAAACACGGATTAGAGTTAGGGATGGCAAAAAAAACTACGGGTTCGGGTACCCACGGGTTTTTACTCGAATGGGTCCAACTCGGGTAACAAAATTCGGATCTGGGTCTGGGGCGGGTAGAGAAAAATAAATTTGGGTCCGGTTCGGTTCCAGGGTATGGGGTACCCGAACCCGCTCCGATATATATATATATATAATAATAATACTTAATAAATTTAATATATATTAGTAATTAAATATGTAATATTATATATATATATTAAATTAGGAATAAATTAAAATTTGTATATTACATATATATAATATTAATCCGGGATAAAAAAATATTAATCCGCGGGTACCCGCTGGGTACCCAGAACCGAGCGGGGCGGGTCTGGGGCGGACCCGAAAAAAATTTGGCGGGTCTGGGACGGGTCTTTAACCACGGGACCAGGTCTGGGTAGGCAATACCTGGCCCCGACCCGCCCCATTGCCATCCCTAATTAGAGTTTCATCATTCAAACCTTTAATTTGTAGGAATGAAGATTAATATACAGGAAAGAATAATTAAATTTTTACATCTAATTCTAGTATAGAAGAATGCTAGTATATTTTTCTCATATTTAGATATGTGTTTATTTTACAATTAGTCGGCCACGGAACGAGAAATCTTATTGATGCATCGGAAAGATGAACATTATTAGTCAGCAGTATAGAAAAAGCATATAGCTTGATCAGAGAGATGATCTTGAATAACTAGTAGTGGCCGATTGAGAGGCTAATGTCCGAAGAGTAGCTGAAGTTTCAGATTCGGATCATATCAAGGCTTTTACTGCACAAATGGCAATGTTGGCCAACCAATTGAGAGTTTTGATGAAGGGCGCAAATGAAAAAGTAATTACTAAGAAAGTGCGCTACCACCCAACTGATAACACTCATTTTTACACATATTTTTATAAGGTTTTTCCGGATTTTAAGATCCTAAAATGTCTAGAATTGTGTCGTTTGTACTCATATTGTGTTTGTTGGACTCAATCACGCTTGGGTACATTTTATTTAATTTTATAGGTGTTTTAAGGAAATTATCAAGCAAGAATGAAGTCTCAATCCCCAATACATATCAAGCAATGCGGAAACGAGAGATTGAGCCGAAAACGGAGTCAAAACGGACCAACACAGACTCGGCCGTGTCATTTGACACGGGCCGTGTCACTGATGAGTATCCGGACGAAGATTGTGGTGAAATATGCACTTTTATGATCAATATTGGAGTTTATGACGATCAAGAGCGAGAACGAGGCCTAATACGATGAAGATTGAAGCACTACCTGTCGTATTTTCTAATTTCCAGATTCATTACTTCGAATCAGGATGTGTTCTATATATGTATGGATTCCTCACGAAATCAGCTTCGCAACGATATACCATACGCTAAATTCCGAGGTATATTGAGGGAGTTATGGCTTCTATACCACGGCTTCACAGTCCAGACCGCACACGGGCCGTGTCACAGGACACGGCCGGGTCTGCTGTCCAGAGAGTTATAGGTTGTTTAATCTACATTTTAATTCATCTCGAGAGAGACTTTATAATATTATTGTGATTATCATTTTGGAAACTGTTGGCCACTAAGTATACTGGATACAACTTGGAAAGTGTTTTAAACAACAAGTTGTACTGTTTTTAAATCTGAGTGCGTAGCGGAAGTCTTAAATAGTAAGTTGTTGTGGATACAGCAACTCGATGTGCAGTGTATACTTAAATAATCACAGTTTAATAAAACAATAAAGGTATAAGGTAAATAACACAGTATTTAAAGTGGTTTGAGGTAAACCCCTCTACGTCCAGTGGTCCTCAACACAGGAGTAAAAGGTTTATTATAATTACTGCATACACAACTACGTAATTATAACAACACTTAATCAATATATCGTTCACACAGATTGCTATAAAGATCTTAGCTTCAACCGTTCACACAGATTGGTTTGAGCTAACACTTGACTAGCTTCTTCACACACAGTTCTGAAGCTTCGTCTTCTTCGATGCAAGTCCTTCACACACAGTTCCGGAGTAGCAAAGATTCCTCAGTCCACACAGGGCTGATATAGATTTATTCAAAGATAGAACAGGGTTGAACAACAGCTATGACTTTCTGGGCTATAAGCTGATGATGTGTTGTTCAAGGTTTTGAGCACTGTATATCTCTTATATCTGAATAGCAGAAAGCTTGAGGAGATATGTTTTGCTCTGATGTATATGATAATAACTTCGTAAGTTTTTGGTATTGGTAACTGATCTTCAAAGCCTTGAGGGGATATATATAGTCTTATGAAATATATCCGTTGAGATAAATCCGTTGAGCAAGATTCCGTTCCAACGGGATGATGTGTTTGAATAAAACACGATCCGGATTTTGCGCTTGTTTGAAGATCTTTTGACTTACAGTATTTAAATACTTTATCCTTTAGTATTTAAATACTTCTTTATCAATGGGACTTGACTTCTAGCGAATACTGAAGATTCCTTCTTTATCCTGTTGAGAGCTGTATGGAAGGATCACTGTATTGTCAATTCGAGACAGCTTCCATACTTAGTCTTTATGAGACTTCTTTGCTGTATAATAGGTTCCACTGTATGCTGGATCTACGAGAGGTCTTCGATACAGGTTGACATTTTTGATCAGCTTTTCGATACAGTTTGCTTACTGTATGCTGGATTGGCATATTGTCAAAACCTCTTATCACCATTATTCGATACAGGGATTGTTTAATCTAACTGTTTCGATACCGGGTATTGTTATCCCAACAATTTCCCCCTTTTTGACAATTTGCTAAGACTTAAATCTTTCAAGCCATCTTGATGATGCCAAAACCTTCTTCATGAAGCTAATAACCTTCTTGATGACTTGAGCGTATATCTTGGTCTTGTCAAATGATCGGCTTTGAGAACTTAGTCTAATTTATGAACCGCTCACAAAGTAGTTCGTCTGACTAAGAGTTTTTACAGCTTAAGCTTATGATTGGCGCGCAGGCACAATCTTACAATGTATTCTAGATGCATACAACTAAATCTATGAACTGTTCGCAGACAAGTTCGTACAACTTAATTTTTAAACAAGTTTCTATACTTGTGATTAATTTCAGCAATTAAATTATAAATTTCGTAATCAAAATAACACAGTAGATTACGAGTTGTAATCTTTCAATACAGGCAAATATTTTATTGAAAATAGAGTACAAAGATTGTTGTTTTGAAAGTAAAATTACAAACAAAAATAATATACTAAGGTATTCAGCTCCTATAATCAGAGTGTCTCCATGGCCTCTTGTCGGGATCGTTCTCGGTTCCACACCACCAATGCTGTAGGGAATCATTGCCTCGATCTAAGTAGATTGCTCTACCATCGTATGATTTGTCGAAGGTGAGAATCCAGTCCTCTTGATGGGTGATCTGATCTCCTCGTCTATGTTTGGACTTCATTTCTTGTTGGAGAGGAAGCTTTCCTTCTTCTAACAACTTTGTAAATTTATCCGCAGCCTCCGCTAAGGTTTTATATCCTTTGAAGATGGCGGATTCCCTGACGAGTTTTGAAAAATATCTCATCAGTTCATTTCTCCTCCATTGCTTCACTTCTTCAGCAGTGGGATGGCGGTTGGTTGGCAGACGAATTTCAGAAGGCCTTTGGATCATGTTTTGCCATGGGATGCTAGGATCATGGAACTCAGGTCGAGAACCTGAAATCCTGTATCCTTGAGCGGGTGCAGCCAATTTGTTTAGTTCTGCAGTAATGCTGTCTTGAGCAACATTGAATTCTCTTTCATGCTGAAGCCTCGTTCTCCTCGCGGCTTCTCTCGCTTCTTCCCCCTTTTTGGCATCATCAAGGTATGACACCTTTTCATCAAGACGTCCCAGGATCTCCAGAGCGGCATCCTGTTTCGTCTCTATATGTGACATTCTCTCAACCAGGGAGGCGAGCACCTGCGACATATCCTTAATGTTTTTGTCATGAGTTCGCAGTTGGGAACTTGTTTCAATCATGGCTGATGCTGTCTTGTCCTCAGATATGCGTAGCTTGGATTGCTCTTCTCGCAGGATAGATTCTTGCTTCTCTTGCAGATTGCTCAGGGCTTGCTTGAAAACTTCTGGCAAGACAGTGAAGGCTTCGACAACACGAGAGACTTCATGCCTTAAACCAGTCATTTCTTCAACTGCAGATGTGTGCATCCAATCCAGAGATTTTTCAACTGAGTGTAGGGCATTCACTGCGTCCAGAATGAATACAGTCTGGAGGCCAAGAGCACGTAATCGCTCTTTCCTAGTTTCAGTGCGGGGAGAATCCGGCTTGGCAAAGTCTTCTACTCCATTCAACCTTCTCAAGTTCACGTTAGGACGTGAAGTGAGTTGGACATCCTCAGGTGTAGTACCGTCGTCGGATTCCAAGACGGTTGGTGGGGCGGGAGCTGTTTTGATTTCGGTGGTAGGAGGTACGACATCCTCCTGTTTCGAATTGGTTTCTGAAGACATGGATACATGAGGGACTGATTCCTCCTGGTGCCTCTCAGCGTCCGCCTGTTCCTGCAGAGGGACTGATTCCTCTTGCTGTAAGGCGCGTGATTCTTCTTCTTCGGCAGCGACAGCAGGCTCGGGTGCCTGTTCTGAAACGGATGGTTGATCCTCCGCGACAGGAAGGACTAATTCCTCCTGCTCGAGAATAATATCTGGCTGTTGCGAGGGGGTCTCATTATGGCTTGATGGTCCTTCATGATTTTGTTGAACTTGGGGGACTTCTCTTTCGTGAGCCTCCTCACGGCTCATTCTCAGACCTGCCTGAAAGGCATCATCGTCGTCGTCTGAGTCGTGGTCTTCTTTTGAACTTTAGGGAGATTCCTAGGACTTATCCTTTCCTTTCCTTCTGGACTCTGTTTTGTACAAAAGATGGCTTTCAATTAACTCTTTGCAGCATAGATTATCCCATTGGATCAGGGCTTCAACTTCTTTGGAGTCCGTCACTTCCAACACGGATCTTTCTTCATTGCTCCAGTCGCTCCAGTTGTATAGGGTATCGTATGGAACTAGCCTATAGCTTTTCCATTGAAGAAATCTTTCATAGGCCTGTTCAATTTGCATAGAAAGAAGAGTTTTATTGATAATAGTGTCCGGGGGGGACTTCGTACAACGTTTGTATCCGCTGTATCGATTTGTTCCTCTACATGTGTGGAAGCCTGTATTGGAGAAGTAGCATTTGGCTCCGAAGGGGCAGCTGACTCGCTAGAGTCTTTCAAGTTGGCAGATGTCCTCGTATCCGTCGTTGCCGCCAAAGGCTCGGGATTTACTGTCGGTACAGTAACGGGCATCTCTTCCACAGGGGTTGGGCCCTGGGATAGTTCATCAGTGGGTTGCGCCACGATAGGAGCATCCTTGGAGGGTTCTTTAGATTTAGCTTTTGTGAGCCTCCTCAGCTTCCTTTTCGGCTTCTCAGCAGCAACAAGTGTCTTGTTGTGAGATCTCTTTCTTTTTCTTGAAGATTCCACACTCTGGGACTTAGAAGAAACGTCCCTTGGATCTTCAGAAAGCGGCAAGTTCAGGACGAAAGGCCTATTTGTGATCAGAATACTTTGATTGAAGGCAGTAGGCTTGACTCCTCCCAAGAATATCCGCGAACTTATCTTCTTTCCATCTACGGATTGTGGAAGTCCGCACTTCATCAAAATGTGGTTTAAGAATAAACCAAATGATTTCTTCTGAATAGCAGGTTTGGACACTTCTTCCTGCAAGCGTTTCAGAATAATTTGACACCAATTGACCTTTTCACAGGTCATAATAGCTACCATCATTCTAAACCTAAGATTTGTGCACATCTAAAATGCACCAGTACGATTTTCAATGATGCGACAGCAAAAATCATGCAAATAAACAAATGGTAAACAAAAATTTTTCTTATGGCAGGTGGTGTGAACCACTTCAACCATTGTCAAACCGGTGAACAAGCCATAATATTGAGTCAGCAACTCTTGAGACCCAAATGTCTCAAGTTCTTCCATGGTCAGGCCTTTAGAGGGTAGCCTGAAACTGTTTTTGAGAAGATCTAGGTCGACGCGGATCTCCACTCCGCGAATAACTACTGTGATATCAGCAACATGTCCTCCTAGGGCCAGAGGCAGAAAACGAACCACTGCGTTGAGGTAGAACTCCTCAACAAGATGAACGTCATATTTCTCTGCGGTGTGACTCCCAAGGCGGTAGAGGCCTTGTTGACGGATTCTGGTGATGACGACCTCCATCGTATCGACTTCATCAGTCTCAGCATGAATGTGTTCCATCACGACAGATCTGGAGAAGATCCGTCGATCGATGAAGTTCAGAGACTTCTTGAGAGCGGAGGAAGATGTCTGAGTAGCCGCCATAGATGAATCTCAAGAAAAGATAAAAAGGATATAAGAGGAATATGCAGTAAACACAGAAAAACTTGTAGACTGAATTTGCTTGAGTGCTCTTAAAAATATGCAGAAGGCGTAAAGAGTCTCAAATGGCAATTGCAGTACTTTTATAGTAGGCGGCGAAGAAGGGTTTTCAGGGAATGAATGGTCAGATTTAAGGGATGGGAACCGGTGTTTGAAATGAACGGTCACGATGGACTGAGTGTAACTGGTACACTTATCCATGGAATATTAAAATAGGAGCGGGTCCCACTTCTGACATTTGTTGTTATCCTTAATGCCTGAAACGGCGGTTTTAAATATTAAACAATTTGAAAACATCGCGGCTTTTGAGATTCGATTGTCCAGATGTCGTGTAAGGCATTTAATGTAAATGACGTTTGACATGAAAACAGGGCACGTGGACAAAAATTATTTTTAAAATGAAATATTATAATATATATAATGAATTGAAATACCATAGTATGTGCTGTATCCGCGACGATACAGCGTTCCCCCTTAAAAGGTACATATAGGTTTCAATTCCATACAGCAACTTTTGGATTAATGCTGTATTCATGGGTCATACTGTATTCCCTCTTAATTATTGCACACGTCAGCTGTAGGATGATTCATATTGCTTTGTTCACTACAGTGCTGTATTGAAGGTTCTGAGTGTACAGATAATTAATGGTGGATATTGTATTATTAGGTCTTACATCATTCCCCCTCAATTGTTGAGTAAAAACAGTAAATACTTACAGGGAGTCAGGCTGTAGCAATCCCAATTCTTGTCGAAGCATATTGAATCTTGCTGTATCGAGAGGTTTGGTGAAGATGTCGGCCAACTGAATATCTGTATGAACTTTTTCCAGCCGAACATCCTTGTTCTCGACATGATTCCTTATGAAATGATGCTTCATGTTGATGTGCTTAGTGCGCGAGTGCAAGACAGGATTGTGTGTTATTGCAATTGCACTCGTGCTATCACACATGATTGGCGTTTCCTTGGCTTCAATCCCATAATCTGGCAACTGTTGCTGCATCCAAAGGATCTGCATACAGCAACTACCAGCAGCATAGTATTCCGATTCAGCCGTGGAAAGTGAGTTTGCCAATTGCTTCTTACTGAACCAAGAAACAAGTCTAGGTCCAAGAAAGTGACAAGTTCCACTTGTACTCTTTCTATCTAACTTGCAGCCTCCGAGATCCGAGTCGCTGTATCCAACTAAATCGAATCCGCCTTCTTTAGGATACCATAGTCCTACATCGACTGTTCCTTTAATGTACTTCAGGATTCGTTTAGCTGTATTGAAGTGTGATTCTTTCGGTGCTACTTGATATCTCGCACACACTCCTACAGCAAACTGGATATCGGGCCTGCTAGCCGTTAGGTACAGGAGAGAACCAATAAGCTTCCTGTAGGGAGATTGGTCAACCGACTTTCCGGCTTCATCAGCACTAATTTGCACGGAAGTGCTCATGGGAGTTGACGATGATTTGGAAGTGTTCATTCCAAATTTGTTGAGAAGCTCCTTGCTGTATTTTTCCTGGTTGATGAAAATTCCTGTGGGCAACTGTTTTACCTGCAAACCTAGGAAATAACTAAGTTCTCCCATCATACTCATTTCAAATTTACTTTGCATGAGATGAGAGAACCTTTGACATAAAGCAAGGTTAGTTGAACCAAATATAATATCATCTACATAGATTTGAACCATTAGAAGGTCATCGCCTTCTTGTATTTTGAACAAGGTTTTATCCACAGCACCTTTCTCAAATCCATTATTGGTTAGATAATGGGACAGGGTCTCATACCATGCTCTAGGGGCTTGCTTAAGTCCATACAGTGCTTTCCTCAGTCTGTATACTAGATCGATACCGTCTGTGTTGGCAAACCCTGGTGGTTGTTCAACATAAACTTCTTCGGCAAGGTCTCCATTTAAGAATGCACTTTTCTCGTCCATTTGGTATACAATGAAGCTCTTATGGGCGGCAAATGCTAAGAATATCCTAATGGCTTCTAGTCTGGCTACAGGGGCAAACGTTTCATCGTAGTCTATGCCTTCTTCCTGACTATAGCCTTGTGCGACTAGTCTTGATTTATTCCTTATAATAAGTCCATTTCGATCCTTCTTGTTTCTAAATACCCATTTGGTTCCAATAACCGATTGATGCGTAGGTCTGGGTACAAGATACCATACATTGTTTCTTTCGAAACCGTTAAGCTCTTCTTCCATAGATGTTATCCAATGAGAATTATTAAGAGCTTCTATGGTAGAAACAGGTTCGGACTGGGCTAAGAATACAGCAATAGTGCACATATTGAGTCTTCTAAGCTCGGATTGAGATTTCCATTCAGGAAATGGTGATTTCTCAGTATCTAATTCTTCTTGTGCACACCGTACATTTCCTTGTGTACTCTGTATTCTCCTTCGGGTAGAAACACCAGCATTAATGTTTCCAATGATCAGCTCTTGAGGGTGATCTCTCAACCATCTTCGGTCGGGTTCTAATTCGGGGTCCCGAACTATATCTTGAGTTGCTGTAGTTTCAGCTTCAGCTTGTATAGCATCGGCTTCATCTACGTCGATTCTTGCAGCTGCGGGGTTGATTTCTAGGTCAACAATAGGTTCTATGGGAGTTGGTGGATCTAAGATGGAAAGTTGTTGGATGTTCTGAGTAACAGCTTCTACTCCTGTAGGGTCATGGTGAGGTTCGTCGAACACTACATGAACTAATTCCTCGATCGTCAGCTTCCTTTTATTAAAGATCCTGTAAGCTTTGCTGACGGAGGAGTATCCTACAAATATTCCTTCATCTGACTTCTCATCAAAGGTTCTAAGTTGATCCTTCCCATTATTCAACACATAGCACCTGCTTCCAAAAATGTGAAAATACGAAACTAACGGAGTTTTGTTGTTCCATACCTCATATGCTGTTTTGTTGTGGTGTTTGTTGATGATACAGCGGTTTTGAGCGTAGCATGCTGTATTGGTTGCTTCACCCCAGAAATGTTGTGGCAACTTGCTTGCGGCAATCATTGTCCTTGTTGCTTCTTTCAGCGTCCTATTCTTTCGCTCGGCAACACCATTTTGTTGAGGTGTACGGGTAGCTGAGTATTCGTGTTGTATCCCATTCTCCGAACAGTACTGCTCTATAAAGCGGTTAGTAAATTCTGTACCTCTGTTGGAACGAATGGACACGATACTCAATCCCTTTTCATTTTGAAGCTTTCTCAAGAGCTCGGGCAGCTTTGATGTTGTTTCCTTCTTCTTGCTTAGGAAAATTGTCCAAGCATACCTGGAGTAATCATCAACAACAACAAGACAGTATTTCTTACCTCCCAAACTTACCGGGTATACAGGACCGTAGAGATCCATGTGTAGCATCTCCAACACTCTGTGGGTTCAAAGGTAGGATTTGCTCTTCAGGGTGGACTTGATTTGCTTGCCTTTTTGACATGGTCCACAAACACTATCTTTTTGGAATGAGACATTCGGCAAACCTCTAACCAGTCCCTGTCTTAAGAGCTTGTTGATCGTCTTGAAGTTGACGTGAGACATCCTCTTGTGCCATAGCCAGCTTAGATCTGCAGTGCCTTTGGCAACAAAGCATGGAATTGAGGAGCTCATAGGCTTCCAGTCATCAAGATACATGTTACCTGATCTGCTTCCTGTAAGCACAACTTCTTTGGTCTGGATGTTCTTGACTCTACAGCGATCTATATAGAATTTCACCGAGAACCGTTTATCACAGAACTGGCTAATACTAAGTAGATTGTACTGTAAGCCTTCAACATATGCAACATCGGTGACCTTGAATTTTCCTACAAGAAGGTTTCATTTCCCTCTTGTTCTTCCTTTAGATTTATCACCGAAGCGCACTTTTGGACCGTGACCTTCTACGAAATCTGATAGCTTGCTTCTATCTCCGGTCATGTGCCGAGAGCATCCACTATCGAAGTACCAGATGTCCTCCTCTAGGATGTCCTGTATGCAAAGAGATTAAGTAGATTTAGGTCCCCTTTGATTTTTGGGTCCATGAATGTTAGTGCCTTTAGGTACCCATATTTTCCTGACAGCAATTAGTTTACTGTAGGTAACATTTGGTACAGACTTGCGGTATCTACGTGGGGCATGTACGTAGTTACTGTATCCATGATAATCATTATGTATGTAAAAATCAAGGTTATTATTATTAATCCAGTACGTATGCCGTCTCGGAGGTGGAGCCATTTTCTTTGGCCTTACAGCTTGCCTTCTGGGTCTCCAGTTGGATGCCCAGAGCTGTTGTTGATACTGTGCGGACACTTGCTGTCTCGATGGATAATGCGGCTCCTGTATCCAATACCTAGGCGTGCTGTACTGATAGTACTGCCGTGCGGGCCTTTGGTATTTGGATACAGCCTTCTTTCTGAACGGCTGTTGGCGCTGTTGATATGCTCGGGGAGCATGCTGTTGCGTGCGCCTTACAGGTTGAAACGGCTTATGATTCCGCTGTCTTGAATAGGATTGCGGGGGCGGAATGGCAGCCTTTGCTTTTTGCGGTGCAGCAGGTTCCTTCACGGGACTAGGAGTATCTTCCGATACAAGAATGTTCCACACTCTTGACGAACACAGTACTAGTTTTCCCTTTGTTGGAAAATGAGCTGTATCTTAAGCCACTTTTATCGTGAGCATGTTGCCCAGTGCTTAGAATTTCTTCCATTCTTTTAGATGATTTCTCGAAAGATTTCAGAATGGTCTCAAGTTCACTTTCTCGTTTCTCGAGAGTATTAAATTTAGCTTGAAGTAGAACAAAATCATTTGTCTTGATTCTATTTTGAGACTTAGTCTCACTTAGTTCATGAGCAAGTTTATGATTGATCTCCACGAGTTTTTCATGCTCGACCTTGCTGTTTTCACAATCAATAGACATATTTTCATAATTTATTTTTAGCAAGTCGTTTTCTTCTTTCAGCTATATGTTGGAAAGTTGAAGCTGAATGTTTTCATTTTTCAAAGTCTCGTGGGGTTTTTGAATATTTTTAAATTCATTCATCATGTTTTCGAAAGTATGCGATGCATTTACTAGTATAGCTGAGGTTGAGCTTACCTCATCATCGTTGTCTTCTTCTTCCGGAATGTCCTTTGCCATAAAGCACATATATGCCTTATCTTCGAATTCATCGTCAGATGAGTCACTTTCAGTGACCACCTGAAGATATTCTTCGGATTTGGATGGTGTGGGGGAGGCTTCTGATTCTCCTATCAGTGCCTTGAGATTGTTTTTCCAAGCACATCTTCGTTCATCCCTCTCTTGTTGCTCGGCTTCTGGCAACCTTTGAACTTTGGGATGAGGACATTTGTTTGCATAATGTCCTGGTTTTTTGCAATTATAGCATAGGTTAGCGTCACCATAGGAAGTTTCAATACTTACCTTGTGAAAAGGCTTGGGCTTGTAGGGAGTATTTCCAGACTGTTTAATGAACTTTTTGAATTTGTGCATTAGGAGCGCCATTTCATCTTGGGACAGGATATCGTCGTCACTGTCGGCATTTTTGTAATTTGGCTTTGATGGGCTGGGCATGCTGTGTCGACGGTTAGATACAGCGGCTAAGGCTGTAGTCCTAGCCAGAGATTCTTCAGCTTTCTCTCTCCTATCTATATCATACTCGAAAGCTTTGAGGTCAGAAAAGAGATCAAAAGTAGATATTTCATTTAGATTACACAACACACGCATAGCTGTGGTCTTAATGTCCCATCGGGCAGGGAGAGATCTGAAAATTTTTAAATTCTTCTCCTTTTGGGTATAAATTTTGCCCAAAGCTTCAAGTTCACCAACAATGCCAGTGAATCTAAGGTCAAGTTCCTCAAGTGTTTCAGTTGGTTTCATTTCAAAGGATTCAAATTGTTGAGTAAGTTTTGAAATTTTATTTTCTTTGGAGAGCTCAGTTCCCTCACAAATCAACTTGAGTTTATCCCAGATTTCCTTGGCTGTTTTACATCTCTTTACCTTCAAGAATGTGCTTTTGTCAAGGGTGACAAACAACGCATTCTTCGCAACATTGTCGAGGTTGGCGTGCTTTCTTTCATCTATAGTCCATTGTTCACGCTCCTTCTCGAGCATCTCTGCATGGGCTTGGCCCTCAATCCTTGCGGCCGTGTTTACCTTCATGATCTTAATGGGGCCATCCTGTATAACAAAAATCATTTCTTCGTGCATTGCTGCAAGATGAGCCTCCATCCTGATTCTCCAATCATCAAATTCATTAATAGAGAACATTGGAACTTTGTTGATCATTGATGTATCCATATGACAATGTATGAATGAAAAAGACTGTTTTATAAAAATGAGTGATTTTGGATCTGATTCGGTTAAAAATACAACTGATTCTTTTTAGAATCAACCTCTCTGATACCACTTGTTGTCCACTAAGTATACAAGATACAGCTTGGAAAGTGTTTTAAACAACAAGCTGTACTGTTTTTAAATCTGAGTGCGTAGCGGAAGTCTTAAATAGTAAGTTTCTGTGGATACAGCAACTCGATGTGCAGTGTATACTTAAATAATCACAGTTTAATAAAACAATAAAGGCAGAAGGTAAATAACACAGTATTTAAAGTGGTTCGAGGTAAACCCCTCTACGTCCAGTGGTCCTCCACACAGGAGTAAAAAGTTTATTATAATTACTGCGTACACAACTATGTAATTATAACAAAACTTAATCAATATATCGTTCACATATATTGATATAAAGATCTTAGCTTCAACCGTTCACACAGATTGGTTTGAGCTAACACTTGATTGGCTTCTTCACATACAGTTCTGAAGCTTCGTCTTCTTCGATGCAAGTCCTTCACACACAGTTCCGGAGTAGCAAAGATTCCTCAGTCCACACAGGGCTGATATAGATTTGTTCAAAGATAGAATAGGGTTGAATAACAGCTATGACTTTCTGGGCTATAAGCTGATGATGTGTTGTTCAAGGTTTTGAGCACTGTATATCTCTTATATCTGAATAGCAAAAAGATTGAGGAGATATGTTTTGCTCTGATGTATATGATAATAACTTCGTAAGTTTTTGGTATTGGTAACTGATCTTCAAAGCCTTGAGGGGATATATATAGTCTTCCGAAATATATCCGTTGAGATAAATCCGTTGAGCAAGATTCCGTTCCAATGGGATGGTGTGTTTGAATAAAACACGATCCGGATTTTGCGCTTGTTTGAAGATCTTTTGACTTACAGTATTTAAATACTTTATCCTTTAGTATTTAAATACTTCTTTATCAACGGGACTTGACTTCTAGCGAATACTGAAGATTCCTTCTTTGTCCTGTTGAGAGCTGTATGGAAGGATCACTGTATTGTCAATTCGAGACAGCTTCCATACTTGGTCTTTATGAGACTTCTTTGCTGTATAATAGGTTCCACTGTATGCTGGATCTACGAGAGGTCTTCGATACAGGTTGACATTTTTGATCATCTTTTCGATACAGTTTGCTTACTGTATGCTGGATTGGCATATTGTCAAAACCTCTTATCACCATTATTCGATACAGGGATTATTTATCCTAACTGTTTCGATGCCGGGTATTGTTATCCCAACAGAAACATACTTAAAACTTTTTGGAACCAATCCCGACTAAACTTAGTAATCAACGGAAACCTAGCCTTGGAATCTACCCTTCTAAACTCTTGCAATTCGCTTTAATTCGAATATTTTCAATTGTTTTAATTTAATGTCTTCATTTTATTTTATTTCATTAACCATCCATTAACCTTTTGATCGTCTAGATAAAACTGGGAACATTATAATCTAGTACTCAATACAATACGAATATTTAGTCTTTGTGGAATACGACCTTGCTCGCCGCTTTCTACATTTACTCCGTACACTTTTGGATTGTTTAAAAATATAGCGAACAAGAAATACTTTGACTCAAATCAATCATTCTCTTTGATCTGTCTCTATAGATTTTTATCCCAAGAATGTAAGAAGCTTCTCCTAAGTCTTTCATTGAGAAACAACTTCCCAATCAAGTCTTAACTGTTTGCAATGCGGGTATGCCATTTCCAATGAGTAATATGTCATCTACATATAAGACTAAAAAACAACTATGCTCCCACTAACCTTCTTGTACACATATGGTTCATCTTTATTTTGGATAAACCCAAATTCTATGACAGTTTCATCAAAACAAAGATTTCAGCTCCAAGCCTGCTTCAACCCATAAATGGATCTTTGAAGATTGTAAACCTTTTAGAATTTTATGGATGAACAAAACCCTCAGGTTGTGTCATGTACACATCCTCGAGTAAGTTTCCATTAAAAAACGCTGTTTTGACATCCATTTGCCATATTTCATAATCACAGTATGCGGCAACGGCAAATAAAATTCTAATTGATTTAAGCATGACTACTGGCGAAAAATTCTCATCATAGTCAATAGCATAAATCTGTTTATAACCATTTGCCACTAGTATAGCTTTATAGGCTTGCAAATTATCGTCCATGTCTTTCTTCTTTTTGAAGACCCATTTGCACCCAATGGTTTTAACACACTCAGGTGCATCTAGCAAGTTCCAAACTTGATTGTCGTACATGGACTGCATCTCTGACTTCATGGCCTCTAGCCATTCCTCGAACTCTGGTCCTAAAGCAACTTCTGTATAGGTACTAGGCTCATCATCTATGAGCGATGCGTCATCATCCACTGTTATGAGATATCCATATCTCTCAGGTTCATGTCGCACCCTATCAGATCTGCGAGGGACTTGTGTACTTTGAACTGCTCTTCAACTGATTGTTGAGCCTATTAAGTATCCATCGGTGAAGCAATGTCTTCTTGTGGTTCTCGAGTTTCCTCGAGAATTACTCTTCTCCAACTGTCTCTTTTGGAAATAAATTCCCTTTCTAAGAAGACATCATTTCGAGCAACAAACACTTTGTTCTTTGCGGGCTTATAAAAGTAGTATCCTTTAGTTTCCTTAGGATATCCCATAAATAAACATCTTTCAGATCTGGCTGTCAGTTTGTCAAACACTTGGCGCCTTACGAATGATTCGCAACCCCAGATCTTTAGAAAGGACAAGTTTGGTCTTTTACCAGTCCATTTCTTAAATGGTGTCTTTTCAACTGCTTTAGATGGAACACGATTAAGGGTGAATGCTGCTGTTTCTAAGGCGTGGTCCCAAAATGATAATGGAAGCTACGTTCTATTCATTATGGATTGAACCATATCTAATAAAGTTCGATTCCTCCTCTCGGACACTCCGTTATGTTGAGGTGTTCCAGGAGGAGTAAGTTGTGAAACAATTCCAAAACTCCTAAGATGATCATCGAACTCTTGGCTCAAGTATTCGCCACCTCGATCCGATCGAACGACTTTAATTATCTTGCCAAGTTGATTTTGTACTTTACTTTGGAATATTTTGAACACTTCAAAAGATTCATGTTTATACTTCATAATATAAACATATCCATACCAATCATCGGTAAATGTGATGAAGTATTGGTATTCGCATCTGGCTTGAGTGATAATAGGTCCGCATATATATCAGTATGTACCAGGCCTAATAGAATACTAGCCCTTTCTCCATGATCAGTGAAAAGATTCTTCGTCATCTTGCCCAATAAACAAGATTCACATGTCCCATATGACTCAAAGTCAAAAGAGTCTAAAAGTTCATCGTTATGGAGTTTAGAAATGCATTTCTCGTTTATGTGACCAAGTCGGCAGTGCCATAAGTAAGCCGGATTCGAATCATTGATCTTAGGTTTCTTGGTTGCAATGTTATAGACTTCCAAAGTGTTGGACTCATCTATATCAATATTGTAAAGGCCACTATATAATTTTTCAGCACCATAAAGCAAGTCATCAAAAAAAATGCGAATAATCTTATTCTTAATAAGAAAACTATAACCTTCATAGTCTAATGTAGAAACTCAAATAATATTCCTATTCATATCAGGAACATAATAGCAATTGTTCAAAACTAACAAAATCCCATTGGATAACACTAGATCATAAGTTCCTTTGGCTAGTGCAGCAACTCTTGCTCCATTACCGACTCTTAGATCCACTTCCCCTTTCTTCAGCTCTCTACTGCTTCTCAACCCATGCATATTTGTACAAATGTGAGATCCACATCCAGTATCTAATACCCAGGAGTTAGAAGTAGATAAGTTAACTTCTATAACAAATATACCTTTGGCAGTCTCACTACCCTTGATACGCTTTAGCTCTTCCAAGTAAACCTTGCGATTTCTTTTCCAGTGTCCAGGTTTATCGCAATGATGGCAATTTCCATCTTTGGGAGATTTAGCCTTGAAAACCGGCCTAGTAGGGTCTTTAGATTTGGCAATCGTTGCCTTACCTTTGTTCTTGAAGGACTTCCCTTTGCTGACCATCAGCATGTGGCTTGGTTTCTTCTTAATATTTTGCTCAGCCGTTTTAAGCATCCCATGCAGCTCAGCAATGGACTTCTCTATCTCATTCATATTATAGTTCATAATGAACTAACCGAAACTATCGGGTAATGATTTTAGGATCACATCCGTGGAGTGCTCCTTAGAAAGTGGAAAACCAAGCCTATCAAGATGATCAATATATCATTTCATCTTGAGTACATGAGCGCTGACAGATGTCCCTCAACCATCTTGCAATCATACAAGGCTTGAAATGTCTCATACCTCTCTTGCCTAGCATGCTTCGAGAAAGTTTCCTTGAGATGAGCATTGAGCTCATAAGCTTCCATTTCTTCCAGCTTCTTCTGAAGTTCTGGACAAATGGTAGCAAACATAAGACAACTGGCATAAATGGAATCATCACAATATTTCTTCCATTTGTCTTTTGTTGCTTTGTTAGCATTGTCAACAGGCGCATCGAGAATTTCTTCCTCAAGAATGTACAGCTTTCTTTCTTGCTTGAGAACTATTCTCAAGCTCCGGATCCAATCCAGATAGTTGTCGTCGTTTTCTTTGAGCTTATCCTTCTCAAGGACGGATCGCAGTGAAATGGTAGATGTGTTGTTTGATGCCATTCTATTATCTACAAAATTCAATATGTAAAGTATTTAGTCATATTATATTTATATAAAAATACTCCCACTAAAATAAAATACCCTCAATTTTACAACATTATAATTTTAGTGGGCTAAGACCCCATTTTGCACAATTCAAAACTTAGCTTTTGCATGACGTCTAGAATTGAGCTACTTTAGGTGGATAACTCTGTATCGATTACATCATATATAACTCTTAGATTATACTTATGGGATTTGGCATCTTATGCCCAAGCAGGTTATAATCCCATCTTATACCTCAAGGTTCAAAACTATTTTGAATTCTTAGTTCATTAAAATACAAAGGTATCACTATTACCCATACTACCGTACTAAGATAATCCGAGCACCCAGCTTTGGCATGACCTGCTCAAGATGATCGAAGTCTTGATAGGTGTTTTAATTGAACGGCATTAAAAGATTTTAACGAGGGGTTTTGTCCCATGTAGCATGTCTATATTGGCTAACATACATCTAAACATACATCGCATCACATACATTCATAAATTTAAACATACATAGCATCACATGACATAATAAACATAGGACCGTGTATATCATGACCATAATCCTAACTTGATTTTCATGAGCCAACATGAAAATCAAAAAGGTCAATCTAAAGGGTATAATTGGTCTTCATTGATCTTCCAACTCCTTGGAACGTCACACGCGATCAATTGGTTCCTAGAGTCCGTCATTCGTCTCCTTCTTGTCTTCATTACATTAATGAAAAAGATACTACACTAGTAAAATTAAATTACAAGAGGACAAACGATATGCAGGTCGTAAATTATAATAATAAACTAAAAAACGACTCGCAGGCCGTAAAACCAATTATAATTAAACGACAGGCAGGTCGTAAAACCAACCCAATAATAAATTTAAACATCCAATCACATCGGTCATTTTATGGTCATGTCATACATCATACATAATCCATAATTAATTATCACATAATTAACTAAACATACTATTAAAATTAATTATCACATAATTAATTAAACACAATGTAAATCTGCGTGACAGTCAGGTATAAGACTAATATCTGATTAAAACTCAACAATATGAAACACTAGCCTGGATGGCCGAGCCCTCTACAGCCGCACGGGTTTGAATCCCATCAGCCGCAAGAAATGCATTTTTGAGACACTTATTTTGATTTTTATAAAACATGAGTTAAATAAAATATTGGTGAATAAATTTCACAAGATGTGTTCCTGCTGAGATGGTCGGGATACAGCTTCGGGTATCAAGCGGGGCGGGATCGAATCCCTTCAGCCGCGGAATAGTATTTTGTGATTTTATCGTAGCCCGCAGGTTCTGGTCCGACCCAAACCTGCCCGAACCTGACCTGTTTCGCTCTGCTGTTCCAGAACAGTTCTGGACATCAATTTATGCGATAAACAGTCTAGAAAATTGATTTTGAACGATCCAATTCATTCAAATTAGATCAGAAAAATATTCATAAAATCTCTATTTCATAAATATGATCAAGAACATAATTTTTATATATTCAAAACATATAAAACACGTTACATATAGACAATTAAATCACTGCAAGTTGGCTCTGATACCACTGTTGAGTTTTACGTGTATCTAATACAACAAATATGAGCAAGACGCAGCGGAATAAATTAACAAAAAACCGAGACGGGGATCTACATGCAGTAATTTAATTGATTTATTAAGAGTTCATCAAATTACCTTAATTCAAAGAACAGATCTGAACCCGGACCAGAAGCTGATTTAAATCCTCTTCCTCTTTCGGTGATCCACAAACGAACAAATGGTACAAGCTAAATTGCTAGATCCTTACGAATAATGTTGATAAACAGTACAACAAATAATTTCTTGCTAGAAGGATTTGTGCTGTTGATCAAAATCAACTAGGGGAAGAAGAGAGAGATGGCCGAAATGGACTTCCCGGACTGAAAGCAGTTCAGCCGAATAGTAGAGGGGAGGGCCGATTTTTGGCCTCACACAATTAGGGTTGTGTAATTTTTCTTATGACAACTCCTTGTCCAAGACCCTTTGTTTATACTAAGTAAACCCTAGACAAACTCTAGTATTTGCTTAGTTGCCTCTAAATTTATTAATAATACAATACATATAATATCTTATATTATAAATAGAATAATACTTATTATTTAATTCTTTAATATATATAATATCTAAAATTATATTTATCTTTCTCACTTGATATAATTAAATAATATAATATATAATATCCTATAATATATAGTACTCATTATTTATTTTCTTTAATAAATATAGTATCCAATATCATATCTATTAATTATTCTTACTTGTCTTTAGTTGTCGTATGTGTGACCCAAAATGCTTATATTATGTTGGAAATTATTTAATACCTTGTTAAATAATAAATGCGGTGATCTCGATGATAATCTCGATTATATTATGTCCCATTACTACCGCATCGGTAGAGCCACATAACTCACATATCAGGGTATCTCACAACCCAAAATCTCTGATACCATCTTCTGTAACACCCCCAAATCCTATTGGGTTATTACATTGCCGTGGACCCCACGCCAGGAGATCCACCAGGCGAACATGACTAAAATACATTAAATTAAACAACAAGGGGAAATCATAGTCCCTACCATGATATCCGACACAATATTCCGATAAGGAATTTCAACGACAACGATGGGCCTACATGGCCAAAAATAAAATACAACAACATCCACGAGCATCTGCTCGGGTAATACATAATGACAATGGTAGACTGAAGAACACTCCAACTGACTGACCAACATGAACAACTCGGACTAGTATCGCTCGAATGCCTCGTTGCCATCATCATGCCCCTGTGTCTCAACTCTCTCCTCGCAAGCACCTAAAACATGAAAACATGTTCCGCCCCCACGGGGTCAGTCATCCAGATAATGAATATCAAATACATGTATAACATGATATGCATCCAAAGGCAGAATGAAACGGTACAATGATAATAATAATACGAGATGCTCACAAACCAATGTAAGAACCGAGCATTCGTGAAATACTATGCCCACGGCATACTATTAATACCTGTTCGACAGGTTAGAATGTAAATGCCCAACGACGAATCATAATTATAGAGTACCACAATGAATTACACGACATGAACCAAACCAGAACTGAATTAATTATGAATCACAATGCCCGAAGGCTCCAATGAAATTACCAGGACAATAATAAAGGCTTGAAAGCCACTCAGCCGAAGCTGTCAAATATCACAATTACATGAAGCCGAAACAGCCCGAAGCTGTATCGATTAGGGCCGAAGCCACGGCACGAAGCCGTATCACAATTAGGGCCGAAGCCACGGCACGAAGCCGGATCACAATTAGGGCCGAAGCCACGGCACGAAGCCGTATCACCATTAGGGTCGAAGCCACGGCATGAAGCCGTATCACAATTAGGGCCGAAGCCACGGCACGAAGCCGTATCACCATTAGGGCCGAAGCCACAGCATGAAGCCATATCACAATTAGGGCCGAAGCCACGGCACGAAGCCGTATCACCATTAGGGCCGAAGCCACGACATGAAGCCGTATTACAATTAGGGCCGAAGCCACGGCACGAAGCCGTATCACCATTAGGGCCGAAGCCACGGTATGAAGCCGTATCACAATTAGGGCCGAAGCCACAACACGAAGCCGTATCACAATTTTGATAGTGTGCTACCTTGAGTCGGCCAACACGATAATGATGACTCACGGATTGGCATTGTACTCGACAGTCCCAATTCAATATCTCGATTACCTTAGAGTGGTCAATCGATAACAATGATACAACGGATGGGAACTATTCTCGACAGCCCCAATTCAATACCTCGATTGCCTTAGAATGGCCAACCCATAACAATGATGCAGCGGATGATTCAATACCTCGATTGCCTTAAAACGGTCAACCGCTAACAATGATACAATGAATGATTGAACACTTCGATTTTCCTGAGAACGGCCAATCGATAACAATGACACGATGAATGAGTGAATACCTCGATTGCCTTAGAACGACCAACCGATAACAATGATATGATGAATGATTGAACACCTCGATTGCCTTAGAACGGCCAATCGATAACAATGATACGAAGGATGTCTCGGCACCTTTAATCGGTTACCGACAACGAAGAAGAGAAATGAATACGTCAACGCCTTTAATCGGCCAAAACAACATCAAGGACAAAACTCCAACATTAATAGCAATGATTACAACGACGTCTTAAATCGACATTAATATCAACAACAACGATCGATACATCAATACTGCGAACCGGTGATCGATAATAACATTAACAACGAGTATCACAATGCCTTGAACCGGCCATTAACGAACAATAAAAGCATTTGGCGTAATTGCCGAAAGGTATCGTATCGAACGATCTCTTAATATCAATGAATTCATGAAGAGACTAAGTCTCGGAATGATACAACACATTCATACACATATATGATAACATTAATCTCATTGACTAGTACAAGTATAAAACTTGCCTCAACCGAAGGCGATGAAATCCTTCCACGAACAACGAACGGCATCCTACGATAAATATAAGCGCCCAAACAACCTTGAATGAAATACAATTCATTCAATAACACAATATCGAAAGAAAACAACACAACGATCGAAGGAAACTCTTTGAGACATTTATCGAACACTAAATGTTCAAAGTTCCTCAAGAACTTAAGAATCATCAATCGGGTTGAACGAATCGAAGATATGGATATACAATCCATAGAACATGATTAATAATGTTTACAAACATCAACCGATTCATCAAATTCGGACGGAAAATGAAATCAAAGCCAAAACTCCCAAAAATCAAATTTTAGGAGATTTCAAGAAATTACCTTGATTAGGATGAAGAATCCACAAACATGTTGTTAATCCATACCACAACTTGAAGAAGATGAAATTATTTGAGTTTGATGATGCTAAATCGCCCAAAATATCGCTCACAAATCGCCCAAGGAGGAGAGGAAGAAGGAAAGTGATGAAATGAGGATGATTCCACAAGAAAACGCTGATATAGGCAAAACTGTACTGTGTGCCGCGGCCCACGGCCAAAAACTGCCCAGCAAACTGCCTTTGTGCCGCGGCCCGGCCAGAAGGGGCCGCGGCCCGCGGTACAGCCCGCTCCAGCACAAAAAGGCACATGGTGCAGCCTTAGCTATTTCGACCATAACTCCTTCGTCCGGACTCCGATTGACTCACCGTTTGAACCATTGGAAAGCTAACTTGATTATCTATAATAATGAAGAGATTCAGAATTTTTGGAGTTTCCAAGAATTAATGGTGATTTTACAAAGTCGAACTCATACGTGGAAAAGTCGCTTAAGAACACGGAATTCAACAGAACGACACCGAGACGAACTCGGATGACAAAAAGTGTAGAATTAATCATTCTCGGAATGAGGAAACGGTCACAATAGAGTTGCTAAGATAGAATTACACCAGAAAAAAAAATTATTGGAAATCGAAATCGCGGATATTACATACTACCCCCCTTAAAAGAAGTTTCGTCCCGAAACTTAAAACAAGTTGGGAGAAGCAATATCCCGCCAGGAAAACTCAATGAGATACACCAGAACTGAAAGCTCGCTTCTCATCGGCATCGGATGCCCATACAAACACTGATTCACCTCCAAAGAAGAACAGCAATGCACATATAGTCCTCGGAACCATATCTATCGCACGCCCAAGTCCCCATGACTTGACGTCTCGAATCACAATAAACAATCACCCAGATTATCACGAAATCTCAGTACAACACCAAAAGGAATGCATCAAACGATCTCAAAATCTCAAGATTCTCAAATACGATCATTATAAAATAGATCAACAATAAATGATCCACAACCACGATACATTATTACGGATTGAGTTATACAGTCATCCGAAAGACAAGTCTACATTTCAAATGTACCCAACATCGATATCCTCCATATCATCGATCTCCTCGATCCCAACGATTCAACGAAGACTCAAATCTGAACTCACCGCTTAATATGACCCCGAAAGGTTACAAAAAATGAGAGTGACTATGATGAATGATAAATGATTAGAAATCCAACAAGGATCAAGAATGACTCACCGAGGTGAACTAATAACGCAATGAGTGATAACTCAAATGAAATGATTGGTACCATTGTTCCCCGTGAAGTGAATGATTAGTTTGATAATTATAAGTCTCAACGTGATTGATATATGATGAATGACTTATGCGAATGATTGAACGGCGATGAAATGAATGATTATCCTATTACCGAGCAAGAATTAACTTGCTCAAAACCGGTGATGAATGTCCTATTGTATCACAGTTAAAGCAAACAACAATCGAACTCGTCGTCTGAGATGAAGATGCTCTCCCAGCACGAAGACGACTAGAAAACGATCTCTTGGACGTCGGAGTCCGATGTCCCTTTGACAACTCTTTCCATACCGAGGCAGGAAAGTCACGTGATAATTACAGATCTCGTATGAAGCATTATGATTACGAGACAGAATGATAACAATGAGCATACACGCTCTAACACAATGAATGCATTAATAATGCAATAAAACGATCGTCGACATGACGCCGGAATATGATAAGATCGCATGAAAGATCAAGTGAGGTGACAAGACTATCTGATGAAATTCCTGAAATGATTACCTTGAACAAGTTAACAAGGTTGAAAATTTGATTCACAAGATCAACAACTGAACCGTGAGATGGACTGGATGATTAATGAATTAATTGAACAATGAGATTGACTGAGTGATAATGAATTAACTGAGCGATGAGATTGACTGAGTGATGAATGAATCAACTGAGCGATGAGATTAACTGAGTGATGAATGAATTGGTGAGCAATGAGATTGGTGAGTGATGAATGAATTGGTGAACAATGAGATTGATCGAGTGATGAATGAATTAATCGAACAATGAGATTAACTGAGTGATGAATGAATTGATGAACAATGAGATTGGTGAGTGATGAATGAATTGATGAACAATGAGATTGGTGAGTGATGAATGAATTAACTGAGCAAAGAGATTAACTTAGTGATGAATGAAATGACTGAACAATGATATTGAATGAGTGATGAATGAAGTGATCAACAATGAGATTGATCGAGTGATGAATAAGCGAGCAATGAGATCGACCGAGTGATGAATGAATTGATGAACAATGAGATTGACTGAGTGATTAATGAATTAATCAACAATGAGATTGACTAAGTGATGAAGGAATTGACTGAGTGATGAATGAATTAACTGAGCAATGATATTGACTGGGTGATGAATGAATTAACCGAGTGATGAATGAATTATCTGAGTAATGATATTGACTGAGTGATGAATGAATTAACTGAGTGATGAATGATATTGACTGAGTGATGAATGAATTAACTGAGTGATGAATGAATTAATTGAGTGATGAATGATATTGACTGAGTGATGAATGAATTAACTGAGTGATGAGATCAAAATGATGATTGAGAATTATTAACTGATGAATGAGTTGATCCTTAATGCTTACACAAGTCACACGTGCTCCAAAACAATTAGTCATGAATCAATCATAACACTAATATCACATATAGGTTTCAACAAAGCATGAACAATTAATGACATGATGAATGTATGAACATAAAGAGAATTGAGTCCTTACACAGGTCATACGAAGCTTCGAGGTCTCACGATACTAGTCCCAAATGACGATGACTCGATAAATGAATGACTCGTGCAGTCGTACTAATATTACGACTCACAAAACCCGACTGTCCAGATTGTCATAACCTGACAGTCCCACTACTACCGCATCGGTAGAGCCACATAACTCACATATCAGGGTATCTCACAACCCAAAATCTCTGATACCATCTTCTGTAACACCCCCAAATCCTATTGGGTTATTACAGTGTCGTGGACCCCACGCCAGGAGATCCACCAGGCGAACATGACTAAAATACATTAAATTAAACAACAAGGGGAAATCATAGTCCCTACCATGATATCCGACACAATATTCCGATAAGGAATTTCAACGACAACGATGGGCCTACATGGCCAAAAATAAAATACAACAACATCCACGAGCATCTGCTCGGGTAATACATAATGACAATGACTGACAGACTGAAGAACACTCCAACTGACTGACCAACATGAACAACTCGGACTAGTATCGCTCGAATGCCTCGTTGCCATCATCATGCCCCTGTGTCTCAACTCTCTCCTCGCAAGCACCTAAAACATGAAAACATGTTCCGCCCCCACGGGGTCAGTCATCCAGATAATGAATATCAAATACATGTATAACATGATATGCATCCAAATGCAGAATGAAACGGTACAATGATAATAATAATACGATATGCTCACAAACCAATGTAAGAACCGAGCATTCGTGAAATACTATGCCCACGGCATACTATTAATACCTGTTCGACAGGTTAGAACGTAAATGTCCAACGGCGAATCATAATTATAGAGTACCACAATGAATTACACGACATGAACCAAACCAGAACTGAATTAATTATGAATCACAATGCCCGAAGGCTCCAATGAAATTACCAGGACAATAATAAAGGCTTGAAAGCCACTCAGCCGAAGCTGTCAAATATCACAATCACATGAAGCCGAAACAGCCCGAAGATGTATCGATTAGGGCCGAAGCCACGACACGAAGCCGTATCACAATTAGGGCCGAAGCCACGGCACGAAGCCGTATCACAATTAGGGCCGAAGCCACGGCACGAAGCCGTATCACCATTAGGGCCGAAGCCACGGCATGAAGCCGTATCACAATTAGGGCCGAAGCCACGGCACGAAGCCGTATCACCATTAGGGCCGAAGCCACGGCATGAAGCCGTATCACAATTAGGGCCGAAGCCACGGCACGAAGCCGTATCACCATTAGGGCCGAAGCCACGGCATGAAGCCGTATCACAATTAGGGCCGAAGCCACGGCATGAAGCCGTATCACAATTAGGGCCGAAGCCACGACACGAAGCCGTATCACAATTTTGATAGTGTGCTACCTTGAGTCAGCCAACACGATAATGATGACTCACGGATGGGCATTGTACTCGACAGTCCCAATTCAATACCTCGATTACCTTAGAGTGGTCAATCGATAACAACGACACAACGGATGGGAACTATCCTCGACAGCCCCAATTCAATACCTCGATTGCCTTAGAATGGCCAACCGATAACAATGATGCAGCGGATGATTCAATACCTCGATTGCCTTAAAACGGTCAATCGATAACAATGATACAATGAATGATTGAACACTTCGATTTGCCTGAGAACGGCCAATCGATAACAATGACACGATGAATGAGTGAATACCTCGATTGCCTTAGAACGGTCAACCGATAACAATGATATGATGAATGATTGAACACCTCGATTGCCTTCGAACGGCCAATCGATAACAATGATACGAAGGATGTCTCGGCACCTTTAATCGGTTACCGACAACAAAGAAGAGAAATGAATACGTCAACGCCTTTAATCGGCCAAAACAACATCAAGGACAAAACTCCAACATTAATAGCAATGATTACAACGACGTCTTAAACGACATTAATATCAACAACAACGATCGATACATCGATACTGCGAACCGGTGATCGATAATAACATTAACAACGAGTATCACAATACCTTGAACCGGCCATTAACGAACAATAAAAACATTTGGCGTAATTGCCGAAAGGTATCGTATCGAACGATCTCTTAATATCAATGAATTCATGAAGAGACTAAGTCTCGGAATGATACAACACATTCATACACATATATAATAACATTAATCTCATTGACTAGTACAAGTATAAAACTTGCCTCAACCGAAGGCGATGAAATCCTTCCACGAACAAAGAACGGCGTCCTCCGATAAATATAAGCGCTCGAACAACCTTGAATGAAATACAATTCATTCAATAACACAATATCGAACGAAAACAACACAACGATCGAAGGAAACTCTTTGAGACATTTAATCGAACACTAAATGTTCAAAGTTCCTCAAGAACTTAAGAATCATCAATCAGGTTGAACGAATCGAAGATATGGATATACAATCCATAGAACATGATTAATAATGTTTACAAACATCAACTGATTCATCAAATTCGGACGGAAAATGAAATCAAAGCCAAAACTCCCAAAAATCAAATTTTAGGAGATTTCAAGAAATTACCTTGATTAGGATGAAGAATCCACAAACATGTTGTTAATCCACACCACAACTTGAATAAGATGAAATTATTTGAGTTTGATGATGCTAAATCGCCCAAAATATCGCTCACAAATCGCCCAAGGAGGAGAGGAAGAAGGAAAGTGATGAAATGAGGATGATTCCACAAGAAAACGCTGATATAGGCAAAATCAGACGTGCGCTGCGGCCCATGGCCAAAATCGCCCAAAGAATCGCTTTGTGCCGCGGCCCGGCTGTATAGGCCGCGGCCATGCATGCCCGCTCCAAAGACAAAAAGGCACATGGTGCAGCCTTAGCTATTTCGACCATAACTCCTTCGTCCGGACTCCGATTGACTCACCGTTTGAACCATTGGAAATCTAACTTGATTATCTATAATATTGAAAAGATTCAGGATTTTTGGAGTTTCCAAGAATTAATGGTGATTTTACAAAGTCGAACTCATACGTGGAAAAGTCGCTTAAGAACACGGAATTCAACAGAACAACACCGAGACGAACTCGGATGATAAAAAGTGTAGAATTAATCATTTTCGGAATGAGGAAACGGTCACAATAGAGTTGCTAAGATAGAATTACACCAGAAAAAAAAAATTATTGGAAATCGAAATCGCGGATATTACAATATTGAGATTCACTTATGACATTTCCATGCAGTGATCTCAATGCGAGTCTGTCTAGTATTATGTTCTCCAATCAATACCCATATTTGATCTGTACCATGTGCACAATCATCTGATGATTATCAATCAAACTTATACTAGTATATTAATCACTTGAGTCTCCACTTCACGTGATTGGACCAGAGACAAATAAGTAATCTTATTATTCGTGAATAACTATTATTCAATTATTATAATTTTAAACATGCACATATTATATTATTCAACGAGAAATAGATATTATCAAAACTTTATTTAAATGTGACAATTACAAATCTAGGCACATCGAATGTCCTAGGGCACTATTCCCAATAATCTTCCACTTGCACTAGGACCATTCATTCATGACTGTTAGTCTTATCGATCTAGCATGCTCTTCATGTGTTCCTTGTGAGAGAGGCTTGGTAAGTGGTTTAGCAACATTCTCTGCCATTCTCTTCATGTATATGTTTATCTTATGTGGCCAGGTCGACAGTGTTATAAGTAAGTCGGATTAGAATCATTGAGCTTATGTTTCTTGGTTGCAATGTTATTGACTTCCAAAGTATTGGACTCATCTAGATTAATATTGTAAAGGCCAGTACATAACTTTGCAGTACCATAAAGCAAGTCATCAAACAAAATAGAATAATCTTATTCTTAACAAGAAAATTGTAACCTTCACAATCTAATGTAGAAATTGAATAATATTCCTATCATAGCAGGAACATAATAGCAATTGTTCAAAACAAAAAAAGTACATTGGGTAAAACTAGATCATAAGTTCCTGTTGGGAACAATGCCCTAAGACATTCGATGTGTCTATATTTGTAATTGTCACATTTAAATAAAGTTATTTGATATCATTTATTTCTCGTTGATTATTATAATGTGTGCATATTTTAATATTATAATAATCGAATAATAGTTATTCACAAATAATAAGATTATCCAAATGTCCCTGGTCCAATCGCGTCGAGTGGAGACTCAAGTGATTAATATACTAGTATAAGTTTGATTGATAATCATCGGATGATTATGCATATGATACAGATCAAACTTATAGGTATTGGTTGGAGAACCAATACAGGACAGACCCGCATTGAGATCACTGCATGAAAATGTCATAAGTGAATATCAATATATAACAGTATGTCAATAAATCATTGAACCTGAGATTATGATAGAGTCCAACATGATAACTGTTGTGCCTTGACACAATCCAACGTCATCTGAAACATGGTGATCATGAAAGTTAGCGATCGGGATTAGTGGAAGTCATGTAGAGGGTAATGAATAATCAAGATAGGGATTAGTCCCTCTCTTTATGGAAAGAGATATTTGTTGGGGCCCTTAATAAGTAGGACTGAAGGAAATGCATGGTCATGCTCAAATCAAGAGTCATTTGATTCAATCAGTCTACTTAAGATCGAGAAAATATTTGAACATAATAAGTATGACAATATCCATGACTTAGTTCAAATATGATATCGTGCAAAGGGATTTGACACATTAAATGATTTAATGGACTATAAACTTATATTATTTGGGTAGTCATAATGTCTTGCTAGACACCCTTTATGATTTATCATTTAATAAGGTATTAAATGATTGCCAACATAATATAAGCTTATTGGGTCACACATAAGACAATTAAAGATAAGCAGGAATAATTAATAGATATAATATTGGATATTATATTTATCAAGAAATTGAATAATGAGTATTATATGAGATACTATAGTATATTATATCAACTAGGAATGGTAAATATAATATTGGATATTATATTTATTAAAGGATTAAATAATAAGTAATATATAATATAAGATATTATATATTGTATTATTTAATAAGTTGAGGGGTAACTAAGAAAATTCTAGAGTTTTAACTCTAGGGTTTACTTAGTGAAAATAAAGGGTCTTAGACAAGGAGTTGTTACAAGATTAAGATTACTCAACCCTAATTGCGTAAGTAAAAAAAAATCGGCCCCTCCCCTCTCCTCAAATCGGCCGAAATTTTTCTGTCTAAGGAGTCTGGTTTGACCATCCTGTCTTTTTTCCTTAGTTGATTTTGATCAACAGTACAATCATTATAGCAAGCAATTATCTGTTGCACCATTTATCAATATTATTCGTCAGAATCTAGCAATCTAGCTTGTGCAAATTGTTCGTGTGTGGACCACCAAAAGAGGAAGGTGATTTTCATCAGCTTTTGGTCCTGATTTAGATGTTCTTCGGATTAAGGTAATTCGCCGAACTCTTTATTAAATCAATTAAATTACTGAATGAAGATCCTCATCTTGGGTTTTTTGATTATTATTCAGTTGCGTTTTTGCTCTAATTCGATGTATTTGAGACAAGTAAAATCCAACAATAAGGAGTGTGATTTTTGATATTTTTTTATATATATTTGAATGTGATAGATTGATAAATTGTGTAGGCAGTGATCGTGATTGTGTGGTGTATATAATTAATGTGATTGTGATTGTTTGATGTGAGTGTATGAAAATTGTAACTGGATTTTTTTTAAAAAGAGTAAAAAATATAAACATAAAGTTTTGAGCGAAAGGTAGGATTATTATCTTTTATTTTTAGATTATACAGAAGTTTATATAAGGGCAAAGAGAGAATTTATTTGATTATAAATGCATGTGTTATGTGTACTAATTAAAAATGGATGGAATATGGCAGGCTTAAGTTCAACATATTTCAGTTCAGTTTAATTCAATAAACTTCAGTTCAATCTAGTACAGTTCAACAAAATTCAGCTCAAATAAACAAGAGTCTACATATTCCAATTGTTGGACTTGGCTAGTTTTAGGAGGCTGCTTTTCCCGGTGGTTCTCACGGCTCTAAATCGATGCACACTTAATGTGGAGTTTTGATGCGTACAATTATCACATGAGCATCATGTCTTCCATATATTTTATACCAAACTACACAGATTACACTCACCAAGCTTTCTATATATACCAAATATGGCATCATGCCACCTTTGTTTTCTTCTCTACCTTCAGTTACAAACATTTAAACTTAAACCACCATACATACATATCTAGAACAACCCCCCCCCCCCCTCCCTCCCCACCACCACCACCACCACACACACACATTTCTTTCATTCCTTATAAACGTAGAATTAAGATCATCAAACACCCTTGATGAACACGTGGCACATACATAGACCATATATTGAAAAATAAATATGAAGCCATCATCAAACCTTTGTCCTCCCACCCCCATCTTCATACCTCAGCCGTGTCCGCAAGTCCAATCCACGTCCCCTCACCCAAACCTGCACCCCCGGCTCCAAAGCACTAGAAATTACCTTTTCTTCCTCGATTTTCCTCAACCCTCCAATCTGGCTCACCTCAAACTCATCCATAACACAGTAAGTATCCCTCAGCGCACATTGCGCCACTATTTTAAGGTCACCGATGGTGATCCATGGCTCGACCACCACAACCTCACCAGGGGATAAAGGCCGAGTTAACTCACTCTCTATCTCATCAAAACTAGGTAAAACCTTGCATGTCAAGTTCATCGATCGATTCGAAATAGTCTCCCCTTTAACCGGCCATTCTTTGACAAATACATTGCCAGACAACACGACCTGATGCTCGAAGTACCCTTCTAGAATATTTTCATAAATAAACTGTATGTCCGGAGTTAAGTTCAGGCCTAGCCCGATACCTGTTTCCCCGGGCCGCGAAATTTCTTGAATCTTGAATTCAGCCAATCTAGAGAAGGGATTCACAGCACGACGAATGATGAGATTATCCACCATAAAAGACTTGATGGACTTCAGTACAAAATCGATCAAACCCGTGTCGCCGATAGATTTTCTTGCTTCGTCTCTTAATTCTTGCCTAGACATACCACATGATTCCCTTCCAACACAATTATTCGCCTTGTGCCCCTTTAACAGATCAATAATCACAGAGAGCACATGCTCCAGCCTCTTAGCCGACCACCTGCAGTCCATTGTCATCGAGTGCACAAACGACCTGAATCCCATCGGACTCCGATCCCCTGTTTCTGAGTCGAACTTACGAGAATAATTAGAAATATCCATACGGATTCTTGATTGGAAAATCAACATAAATTTTAACAAGTCACCGACTGTCACCAGTGGGGTCTCACTCAGTGTTCTATACACATCTATCATTGCTCGAATCTTATCCCTGTTTTTCTTCTTCTTGGAATCAGTAATTATTTTATTGAGGCTTAACGAGCTCAAGAATCGAGTTGCGGCATTATATTTATGCTCTGTGATTCCTGGCTTCCCAATACTAATAAATTTGTAACCCCATTTTTCAAACCAGGATTTCCCGTATGCTGCACCGTGGATCAAATTCCGATCAATTGCTTCCTTCCTTAAGGTGTTATGAGCTGAGATACTCCTATAAAAATAGAAATAATAACACATATTGAAAAACTCCGTAAAATCTAAGATGCATTAACCAAAAATTAAGAGATCTGAAGAAAGATCAACCTGACTTTGAGAACCGTGCATAGACGGTCCCAAAGCTCCATACAGTCATCTGCAGCGGAGAAGTTTGATTGCTTCTGTAAACCATTGACGCCGAGCAGATGACCATATCCATTACAGTGGATTAAACCATATAAATCATGGCTATGAATATCCCCAAAATCTTCATCCAGTGGCAAATTTCGATTCTCTTTTACAGGAATTATTAAATGGTACCTTCTTTTGCAGACAAAATGGTGACCCCATCCTGGAAGAAAAAAACACAATTAATCAACCAAAACGAAGAACAACGGCAAATTTCACACTTCAGAACTAAGTTTTAAAAAAAAAAAACGCAAACAGAAATTAATGTGAGAATTAGAGAAATAAAACAGAAATTCGAGTTTCATACAGGAGAAAAAGAATATCGTATGTAAAAACCTGACAATTCACAGTGTTCGCAGAAAGGATCGAGAGAGTTCTCAACGGTTTCTTCCATAACGTAGAGAGGCAAAACGCCATCGTTTTCAGTGACGAGTGCAGTACACCACACGGTCATGTCGCAGACAATGTAATCTTCGATTTTCCCAAAATTCTGTAAAAAATACCGAATATTGTCTCTGAACGCTCCGGACAGAAACATGTTCTTCGAACATGATATTGCAGAATTTCCAAAATCGAAGAGCCTCGCAGAATTTATCCTGTTTTTTCTCTTGCTACCATGCCCGTGAAATACAATCGACGCCATTAGAGAAGAAAGCTATGAAGAAAGAAACTGAGAATTCTGTCTTCGAATTTATTAATTTATTATACTTTTTCTGAATTTTCGTGTGTGTGTGTGTGTTTTAGGAGTTTGATTGTGAGGAAAGAAGGGGCCGTGGCGCTTGAATTCTCGAAGTTGTATAAATTTACGTATCTGCCCTTTTGAGGGCGGGAAAGATGCAGGGAGTTGTGGATTTGTTTTGGAGGGGGCTTTTGGTCAATTCGGTTTGGAGTGGAGAAACCATATTGTGGTGCGGTCTGTTTTGGCAAAAGTACACGTGAAGTGAACCAACCTAGGGTTCTCTGCGGTTAGCATCGCAACGAGTTCCTTGCAGTTTTGAAATACAATGGCATATTTCTTTGATGACGTTTCTAGAAGGAGAAGAAAAGAGGAGAACAAAAATGTGTTATTTTTGCATTATATCCTAATTATTAGTTTATACCATTTTCCATCTACTATATATTAAAAAATAATTTATTTGTCTGTAAATCAAATGCACAATTAATCTGCATTTATAGTATTTGCATAATTAAAAATAAAAAATAGAATATACCCCTTTCTATAGCTTATAATTAGAGATGTTAAACGGGCCATGAAATAATGGCCGTTTAACCCGCCAAAATTGGGTTAGAAGTAGATATTTGTTCCCATTTAAATTTGGGTTTTTGGCCTGACCTTTAAATTGCCTCATAAGATTAATGCTCGATATATATATATATATATATATATATATATATATATATATATATATATATATATATATATATATAGTTATTTTTAAATTAAAGTACTACTAGAGATATATAACATATATTAATATTATATATGTAATATATATTAATATTATATATAATATATATTATTAATGTATTTGTTAATATAGTGTGTGTGTGTGTATATATATATATATATACATAAAAGTGTATTTTTTGTTATATTTATTATAGTATAGCTGTTACTATATATATAAAATATATTGTTACTGTTTTTTTTGTTTATGACTTATAAAAAATAAAAAATAGATTTTTTAAATATTTAGTCCGTTTAGCCCGAAGCCCGTTAGGGTTAGGGCCGATATTTCCATTCCTAGCCCGTTTAAATCCGGTCTTTTTTTGCCCGGACCGTTTAGCCCGAAGCCCGCTAGGGCTAGCTCGGAACCGCTAGGGCTAGCCCGTTTAACATCTCTATTTATAATACCCCTTTCTATCGTATTTTTGGTGTATTTTAGGTAATAATTGGTGTAAGTAATAATGATAAATGTATGGTGAAGATCGAAAAGTAAAAAATATTGATGGTGAGCGTGTGGTGGAGATTAAAAAATAAAAGGTGATTGTTTGATTTTATTGTGTAAGGTGATAAATGTTTTTAAAGGGATAAAAAAGGGGTAAGTGTAAAACTTTAAATGGGACGGAGAGGGTATGTTCATCCCAAGATTGATGAAGACTGTACCAAGCACGCTTAACTTTGGAGTTTCTATGAGATGGATACCAGAAAAGAAGATGCATCTTGTTGATATGAGTACTCCAAATCAATTCATTTAACCACTTTCTAGTGCAGATCTTACAGGTCGAATCACAAGCCGCGCCTCGTGCATTTTTAAGCCCATACAGGCAGGATGCTGGACAGTAGTCCTGCAGAGTAGTTATTTAGAGTACTTTCAATAATAAAAAAAACACCTCTCAAACAAAAATTACTTTTTAAACTATGATGTTGAAGAGAATAACCCTAATTTTGAAGTATATCACCTCTCGAAATGCGTAACAAGATAATATATATAACATGTGAATGACTATTATGCCCCTGATGAAATTATGTAATTATGTTTGTGTCATCTGAAGTTTTCCTATAAATAGGGCTTCAGTGCTTAATGAAAAATTCATTCCAAGAGAAACACCTTCTCTATATCTCCTCTGTTCTCTTTGTATTCTCTTTAGTTTCTTGAAGTTTTCTAACATGTTATATATATATATATATAATAAAATCATAAAGAAGTTCCTACTGTAGAAACTCTTTAGTAAGGATTAGAGCCGAGGGTTATAATAGAAACCACTCCCTATGTGTTAACTAGGAACCAACCTACACTCTTGATCGAATTTATTTAGACGCCTCAGATTGATTTCATTTTATTTAGTTATGAATATTGAATTGCTTAGTATCTCTAATTAGTCAACTATGAAGGGTAGTTATGGATTTGACTTATAACTCTCTAATTATCTCATGCAATGATTATGAAAAAATAATTATGACATTAATCATCTTCCTATATATATATATATACATAATTAAGCATACGTTTTATTAGGTGCTTAAATTATTATGATATCAAGAATTTATCTAAATTCGTATTTATAAGGTTCTTAATTCGTATTATAAAGCTTGTTATTATAATTTTAATCAAACAAGGAATATTAGTTGCTTACCTTATACATAATTTAAGCTTACATACGACTACTACAATGCTTATAATTTTATTATGGCACTGAAGATTTAATTATATTGGTACATATAAATGTTCTTGTAATAGTTTATTAAGCAAGAGGTATGCTTATTTATACAAAATCAAATATTTAGTTTTGATTGTATAGCTTGCTATTTTTTAAAGTGATACAGTTTGCTATTTAATGGCTTATCGATTGCTTATTTATAATCAAATTGATGCTTAAATCATATAAATACAAAAGTTTTATTGTTGGTTAATTTGCCTACATGTTGCGCTTTGAAGCAAAAGCTTTTACGAAATTAATGTCTATCTATTTATTTAATTTAAATTTGTAAATTGAATTTATATTATTTTAATGTAAATTTATCTGTAATTTACATGGAGATTGTAGTGTTGGTTGTATATGGAGGTTGTTTACAAATTTACATTTAAATGTGGTTTATTTTGGTTGTGTGAATTGCTTAGATAATAAATTTTGAATTGCTTATTAATAATGAGAAAGATATGTTTACTTTGAATTGCTTAATTATATAATTTTTATTGGTTAAGATAATTGGATTGTTTATTTATAGTTATTTGCGTACATTGCTTATTTACAATAAGAATGAGGCTTAAAATTTGCTTACACATTGCTTACCGATAATCTTGAAAGTGTTGAGTTAGTCGAATAGATAAAAGTTTATTTTCAGTTAATAATATCGAAATGGGTGAACGACAAAATAAGGAGAAAAGAAATATTGATTTTTTTATTAAAACAACACAATAATCTGTAAAATATCCACCAAAATGAGAGGTGAGAGTAATGGAATAGAAAATTTATGATTGAGAATAGATTAATGAACCTACCAATTAAGGATTCTACGGTTACCATTAAGCTTAAGTTACTATAATGCCATTTTGTATAATAAAATGAATGAAACAAAAATGAAAGAAGCAATAAATATCATCCGTTGATTTAAAAATTTGAATGGATTAGATTAGTTCCTAGTTAACACATAACAAAAAGTTTCTATTTGAACTGTCTCTCTCTCTCTCTCTCTATATATATATATATATATATATATATATATATATATATATATATGCTTGAGTGGTATGACCCCAAGCTATATATCGTATATATTATTATTAATGCTTTAGTGGTATGACCCCAAGATATATATATATATATATATTATGCTTGAGTGGTATGACCCCAAAATATATATATACTATTATTATGCTTGGGTGGTATGACCCCACGCTATATATCGTATATATTATTATTAATGCTTGAAGCGGTATGACCCCAAGCTATATATCGTATATATTATTATTAATGCTTGAAGCGATATGACCCCAAGCTATAAACTGTGTATATTGTACCATTTGAACTATTTACTGAGCACCAAAAAGGGTAAGTTATTTGTAGTTGATTATTTTTAATAAAATTCTTGTTTCAAATCTTGCATATAAAATAAAAGTAATGTTTTACTAAATCATTCATAATTATCACATTTTATTTTCTCTCTCCTCCCCAACTGCTAGTTAACGGCTATTTTACACTCTATAAATACATCACATTTCATTCAATAATTCACTCACTTTCTCTCATCTTCTTACAAATTTTCAAAAAACAAAAGGGTTCTTCAAGATGATTCATCAACTATTTTTGGCATTCTACGCTACATTGGTCATAGCATATATTATATTAGTTGTTTATATAAAGTGTGACACGGAAGAGGAATCTTTGATCTTTATTACAAGTCTTTTTCTCTTTTATCCTATACTTGGACTTCTGATAAATCTTAATATGTAATAATACCCCTTCTATATCCGAATAAAATCTTTTATGTTTCTTGAAATTAATGACATGTATGTTTTATTCTCTTATAGTTCTTCAACATGTCAAATCTTGTCAAGCTCGAATTTAAAGCACTTGATATCACTAGCAATAATTACTTATCATGGATATTGGATGCTGAGATCCACCTTGATGCTAAAAGCCTCGGTGATACTATAATCAAATCAAGAGAAGCATCATTACAAGAAAAAACAAAGGCTATGATTTTTCTTCGTCACCACCTCCATGAGGGACTGAAAATTGAGTACCTCACTATTAAAGATCTTGCAGATCTTTGGCAACCATTGAAAGAATGATATGATCATCAGAAAACAGTTATTCTCCCAAAAGCTCGTTATGACTGGACTAAACTCTGTTTACAGTATTTTAAATCCGTCAGCGAATATAATTCGGCAATATTCCGAATCAGTTCAAAACTAAAATTATGTGGCGAAAATATCACTGATGGTGATATGCTAGAAAGAACATTCACCACATTTCATGCTTTAAATATAATCCTTCAACAGCAATATAGTGAGAGAGGATTTACAAAATATTCTGAACTGATTTCGTGTCTTCTTTTGGCCAAACAAAATAACGAGTTGTTAATGAGAAATCATGAATCTCATCCCACTAGATCTGTTCCATTCCCTGAAGTGAATGCAACATCATCTGGTCACAACTACGATCGTGGTCGTGGTTATATTCGTGGTCGTGGTCGTGGCAGTGGACGTGGACGAGGAAGGGGGGAGGTTTTCAACCTTATTATAATAAGATTCAATCTTATAATAATAAGGCAGATAAGGAGGAAAAACAAGAAAAAGATAATGGTGGCTTGAACAAAAGAAAAAGGGAAGAAATTTGTTACCGTTGTGGTATGAAAGGCCATTGGTCGCGTACATGTCGTACGCCGAAACATCTTGCTGACCTTTATCAGGAATCACGGAAAAATAAAGAAAAAAATATTGAAACAAATCTCATTACGAATGATTTTGATGATTCTAATTATGAGCTCGATGATATGATGGACATGGCTGATGTTGCTACCATGTAAATGATTGATCAATCCTGAAGATAAAAACAAATTGCCAGAAAAATGAACTAGCTCTATGTTTTCCGTTTGCAAGAGTGTTGTGAAATTTCATTATGTACGAGTGTTCTATTTGTGTAATAGTTTGTTTGAAATAATATAAATATACATTTCATGTCATGTCTTATAATCCTTTTTCAACAATTTAATTACTTTCTTTTTTCATAAATCATAGATATGTCTCAATTCAAAATTCAAGATGATGACTTATGTCTTGCAGACAGTGCTACTACACATATTATACTAAAAGATAAGAAATATTTTCAGCAATTGAGAATTGTCAAAGCAAGTATTAAAATCATATCTGGTAGTGCACAAATAATTCAGGAATTTGGAAGTGCCAATTTTCTGACGCCACGAGGCACGAACTTCAAAATAAAAAATGCATTATTTTCCACCAAGTCCCAAAGAAATTTATTAACTTTCAAAGATATTCGTATGAATGGATACCATGTTGAAACCATGGATAAGAATAATGATGAATATATTTGTATTACTTCAAACACTTCCGGAAGTCAGTGTGTGTTGAAAAAAATACCCGCTCTATCATCTGGGTTGTACTATACTAATATAAAAATATTTGAATCGTATAACACAGTAAACCTGAAGTTTGCTGAAACATTCAAAGTTTGGCATGATCGGTTAGGACATCTCGGTTTGATAATGATGCAGAAAATTATTGGAAATTCTAGTGGTCATCTATTGAAAAACCAGAAGATTTTTCAATCTCATGAACTATCTTGTGTTGCTTGTTCGCCGACATTTTTGGAAAGAATTCATGGTGATATATGTGGACCTATTCATCCACCTTGTGGACCATTTTGATACTTTATGGTATTAGTTGATGCTTCTAGCAGATGGTAACACGTATGTCTTTTATCAACTCATAATTTGGCATTTGCCAGATTTATTTCCCGATTAATCAAATTAAGAGTACAATTCCCATATTACATGATTAAGAGAGTTCGACTTGATAATGCTGGGGAATTTACATCTCAAGCCTTTAATGATTATTATATGGCGGTGGGCATCGATGTTAAACATCCAGTAGCTTATGTTCATACACAAAATGGTTTGGCTGAATCATTAATCAAACGTCTCCAACTTATTGTCAGACCAATAATAATGAGAACAAATCTCCCCATCTCTATATGGGGACATGCTATCTTGCATTCTGCAACACTAATTTGTATTAGACCAGGTGCATATCATGAATATTCCCCATTACAGCTGGCATTTGGTCAAGAACCAAATCTTTCACATATTAGAATTTTTGGTTGTGCTGTATATGTACCAATTGCTCCACCACAACGTACAAATATGGGACCACAAAGAAGATTGGGAATTTATGTGGGATATGATTCACCCTCGATAATCAGATATATTGAACCAAAAATAGGTGATGTTTTCACCGCTTGGTTTGCCGATTGTCATTTTAATGAAGAAGAATTTCCACTCTTAGGTGAAAAGGAGAAACAAGTGGAAAAATAAATTCAGTGGTGTACATCGTCATTATTGCATCTTGATCCTGTTGCGGAATTCGGTGAACGCAAGTGCACGTTGTCGTAAACAAGTAATAAAGTGATAAGTAAGATATCGTTCCCTCGAGGACTGACTTACTAATTACCAATTTATGCGTATTCTAATTTCATTTGAACTATCGAAATTTGAGGTGCAAGTAATAATTAAAGAAAATTAATAAAAGAATAAATAGTAAAATCGATTATTCAAATAAAGAAGATCAAATAGAAAAATAATCTAGGATTGTGAATCCACCTCGGTTTATCCGAATTACTCTTGATTTATATGAATTAAATGATTTTCCAATTTATTGAAGGCGAAGATTGCTAATATACTCTACTGCCTCTCCCGAGGTCAATAAAATTTTCTAAGGCAAATAACACACTCTATTCCTAGGTGAATTAATTCGACAATAGGCAAAAAATACGAAATCTTCAGAAAGGCCACGTAATTCCTATGAGTATATTCCTATCTCACAAGATAAAACGGTTCTCACCAATTTTTCCTACCAACTCTCCTCTCCCGATTCGAGTTGCGTAATCAAGACAAATCAATCATAGGCCACATAATTGATAGTAATTAACACAATTGGGAAAACTCAATAAGAAAGGGAAATATAGTTTAATAATGCAAAATCAAAAGTAAATTCGTCAAAACCTCAGTTTCATCAAAATCCTAGAATAGGGCTCTAGCCTGACATGCTAGAAAATAAAAATACAGAAAGAATCGAAGAAAGCATAAAAATCAAACGCAGTCGAAGAACTTGGATTCCTCCGTTCTCTAGCTTCCGTTCTCTGCTCCTTGGTGTTTTCTGCTTCTTCTCCATGATCCTCGATGATTCCTTCCCCCTATTTATAACCATCATTCGTCTCCCAAAACGCGTCCGGGAATTAGGTCGAGAACAGCTCCAAAAACAGCCCAGAAACGCGGCAAAATTAGCAAAACCTCCCCGCGGGCCGCGGCTCAATAAGAGCGTGCCGCGGCCCCTAATGCTCAGCGCCTATACATGGGCGCAATATTTTCTTCATGGGCCGCGGCTCAGTAAGTGCGTGCCGCGGCGCCCGGTACAGCGTGCTCGGGCTCTCTGTGTGTCGTGCGTGTGCCGCGGCTCGCTTTCCTTGTGCCGCGGCTCATGACCAGAAATCGCCGTTTTCGCCCGTTTTTCGTCGTTTAGGCTTCCGGACTCCAATTTCCTACAAAACATATAAATATAGTACATTAAAAGCTCATTTATGCAGATTTAGACTTCAAAAGGATATAAAATAATGATAAATAAGTGCATAAAAATACGCCTAACAAATACCCCCAAACTTGAGCCTTTGCTTGTCCTCTGTAATATCCGCAATTTCGAATTTCGGTAATTTTCTTTTTTTCGGAGGAAGTTCGTTTTGGAAACTCTATCATGACCGTTTCGTCATTTCGAGAATGATTAATTCTGCACTTTTTGTCATCCGAGTTCGTTTCAGTGTCGTTTTGTTGAGTTCCGTGTCCTTAATCGACTTTTTCACGTAGGAGTTCGACTTTGTAAAGTCACCATTAATTCTTGGAAACTCCAAAAATTCTGAATCTTTGCAACATTATAAAGCATCAAGTTAGCTTTCCAATCGTTCAAACGGTGAGTCAATCGGAGTCCGGTCGAGAGAGTTATGGTCGTTTTAGCTCACCCGCTCGTTATTGGCCGATCACTGCCGGCCGAACTCGGCCGTGTCGTCCGACACGGCCCGTGCCGTACTCGTCCGGAAATTCCGGAGTCTCTGCCTCAGGACCCGACCGTGTCGTCTGGCACGGCCGAGTCGAACTCTTCCGGATAGGCCAGAACCGACTGCCCAGACGCCCGACCGTGTTCCAGGACACGGTCGAGTCGTGCCGAGTCGCTGTCGGACAGGTCACTATCGGAAGGCCCCTCCGCGCCGCGACCGTGTCTAGCATGACACGGTCGAGTCCCTGCCGGTCAACTGCGCGCCACGACCGTGTCAGGCGGACACGGTCGAGTCTGTCAGCCTATTTAAGGCACAGCGGCGTTTTCTTAAGCCATTTTCTCATTCTTTTCTTCCCGTACGCGGCTGTGGGTGTGTGAATCTTCTAGAGATGTTGTTGGACAATGAATCCATGAAGTTTGGAGGTTCATATCGTCAATCATCCGTCCTATAACATCCTCCGATCTACCGAATCAGGTCAGATTTCCTAGAAATCTAGTTTTGGGGAATTTGGGGGTTTTGGTTGTTTTCGTCCGATTAATCCGATTTAACTTAGGATTTTGATGGATTGATGAATATTTAGATGTATTATATCATTTCCTTTATTATTCCATGGTTGGATCGTATCGATTCGTTGTTTGGGTCGAGTTCTTGACCGACGCTTTGAAGGTGTCCGGTAAAATGTCTTAGAGGGGTTTTCGGGCGTTCTACAATTATTCTTCCTCGTATGATCGATGATTTATTGATTATATATTGTTAGGGTCGAGTTTCTTGCGAAGAAACCAAGTTGAACCCTTCCGTTCGTTGTCGTCTTCCTTTTCGATAGCATCGGGCGTTTCAAAGCTTTCCGGTTGAGCCGTGTTCGTCGGAATACTTGCGTACCGATTTTGAGGCAAGTATCTTGCCCATACGTTTCATGTTTCATAGGCATAATTGTTGATAAATGATTTTTTTTATACGAAATCCAAATGTTTAATGAACGTAAAAAGGGATCGGTATGTCCTCGATAAATGTTGTCTTTCAACGATAATTCGTATACTTCGTGAATATGTGTTCTCGGAATATGTGTGTTGGTTTTGTATGTTTAAAGATAATATGATCACTTCGAGTGAGTTGATAGACCGTAATCCTTTGCCGGGGATTACGTATTGTTATTGTGTACTTGTTCGGTAAGAACGTAATGTGTGTGATATTAGTTGTTACTCCTTGAAAGGAGGTTGTGATACTTAATGTTGTTCGGCTTGATAAGTGATTATTGTTATGTGCTTGATGTATGTGATGTGCCTCCGGGTAGGATTGTTGAATCTCCGGGATCCATACTTGCTAGTATGGGTCGGGCGTGACCGTAGGGTTATCCAATCCGGGTATGTCTTGCGGGAACTCCGAGGTTCGTGGCTTGTTAGCCCGATGCCGAGATAACTTGTGGGGTTATCATCGGGTATGTCTTGCGGGGACTCCGAGGTTCGTGGCTTGTTAGTGCGATGCCGGGATAACTTATGGTTGTGGTTTGATTATGTACGTATATGTGCTTGTAGTCACGTGACTGCGGTTACGGTGACATGTGATTTGATATAGTTTCCCTGTGGGTTATTCACTCGGGTTTGTTCTACGGGAGCATCTGAGGTCCGTGGCTTGCTAGCACGGGACGCGAATAATCTGTGGAAACAGGTTGTTACGGTATGATCGGGTCGTGGACCCCATTTGTTATTATCGAATTTATGTTTTGGGAGAATGACTTTTGGCCTGTGTCCCTAAATGTTTTGAAAGGTTTGAGAATTCTTAAAATCCCAAGTGTTTTCAAAACTCCCGAGATCGTAAAATGTTTTCACAAGATGTATATCGGGTTTACCCCTATCTTTCGATTTAACCGTTTTGATTAAGTGATTTACCTCGGGAAGTATGTTTATGATTAACATGTTCCGTGGAGTATGATATGTATGGCTCGTTTTCGTATTTTATACTTGCACTAGCAAAACAGTGGAGTTTTGCTAACCCCCGAGTATTCGGGGGGTGGATGTCTGTATTGCATTCAGGTTTTGGAGCAGAGCACAGGGTCGGCATGAAGGATGATGAAAGATGAACGATACTAATCACACGAGGACCCGTTGATGTCGTATTGGTATAGTTGTACTTTATTTTCCATGCTATATTTTTCCGTTATGCGGGTGTGGTTGTATTTTGACTGCGTGGGCATGAGTTGTATTCGAGTTGTATGTATTTATTGAAAGACCAAATCGGTCTCGAGTCATTTTGCCTTGAAGGCATTGTCGAGATGTTAAATGTTGTTACCGGCTGGTAGATCCTCGAGGAGAGGGTCTACGGCGTGTAATATCCCCGAGTGGATTGGGGTGTTACTGAATGGTATCGAGATTTAGGTTGTGGAAACCTAGCCGTCGGGTCGGTGGTGTCTGTTGAGTTTTGTCTCGTCGGATTTTATCCGACCGAGTCGTGTCGCGACGCCGTCGTCCGAGTTGGTTTGTTGTGATTAGTATCGTGGGGCGATCATCATCTTCGTGCGACTGTGGATGTAAGTCTCCCTTCTTTGTGTTGTGCCTCGTGTGACACGAGCTATTTTTGATTATGAGTTAATTGTGGAATCCTCTTATGGATTTTGATTTCGTGATACGTGATTATTTGACTCCCATTTTTCGTTCATATGAGGAGTAGTGTTCTTTGTCTTATGCATGTTTGACTTTATTTCTTTTATCCGCTGCGTGAGTTCTTCTGTAATGGCTTTCGGTATTTTACCGACTGAGTTTTATTTCGAAAATCAATTCCCTTAACCGAGTTTTTGGCATTATGGCCTTGATCATTTTGGCGAAATTCTTATGACGGAATTTAGTATTTTGTAAATGGATTTTGTGAGTTTTTGAAATATTACCGTCATCGGCCTTTTTGGCGTTTTTGTGAATGGTTTTTAGCCTGGTGGGTTCCGGCGCGGGACCCACGGCGCTATATTGTTCCTTGTAATTACCTGAAATTTTTGGGCATTCTAGCCCATTGAATTATTTTTGAAAACCTTGAGTATCTTAGAAAATTAAAATTCGAGACGTACTTTTAAAACGAATTATTTTCTTGCGGTGTTTTCAAGGTGTTTTCTAATGCCGCAATACATTTCAAAAATTTTCGGTTGAGGACCAAAAATATTTTGAGATATTTTCAAATGCGATTGCTTAGACCCAAGGGTCGAATATTTTTGAAAGTTTTTCACTAAAGGAAAGGTGTCCTCATTTTTGTTCAAACGCAAGATGATTTTCAAAGTCTCGATAATGGTGTTTGTACTACTTTTTGTAAAATGATACTCAAGATCAACTGTTGTTTCCAAACTGTTTTCAAAAGGTGGTTCTCGTTTTTAAAACCTATCATTCCTGTTTGCGGACCGGAAATGCGTGTATGGTTTTCGAACTTTCGTTACGGTGTTAACCCCGAATTGTGATTGAACTGGTGGTGTGAACGTTGAGTCGTTCGCCACGCATATGTTTTGTTAGCCCTCTGTGAGAGGTGTGAACTGGTGTTTACTGTTTATCGCCTCGTGGTGATTTGCGTGTTGACACGCGAGTGTGAGCTGTTGAAGCTTGGGTTGGTATGTTCGTGTATATGTGTGATTGTTCTATGATGTTTTGTGATTATGTGTTGGTTATCGTTCGGGCCGTTGAGATTGCTGAACGATACCGTCGTTGCTATGATTTTAGTATGCATGTTGCTTTACGATGGAAATTGTTGTATGTGGTATATGTTATGATTTTTCTGTTGTGCTGAGTAATTACTTATTCAGTATGCCGAGGGGCCGAGGTCGTAGTCGTGGCAATCAGATGCGTGGTCGAGATCATGCTGCCGGTGATGATGCCAGTATCGGTGTCGCTACTATTTTACAGCAGGTAGCTACACAGATGACTCAGTTGACTCAGGCAGTTCAGCGCATTACAGATGTGACTCAGAACACTGGTGCAAACCAGTGGCTTCGGGAGGTAATTCGTATGAATCCCCCTCGATTCGCCGGTGTTGCGGATGCGTTGGGCTGGGATGGTTGGCTTTTCCAGTTGGAAAAGATATTCGAGGCTGTCGATTGTCCTGAAGAGCGAAAGGTACCTATTGCGCAGTACCTTCTTGACAAAGATGCCGCTAATTGGTGGGAGGCTGTTAAGCCTCATGATCGTGATGTCACGTGGGCGGAGTTCCGCATTTATGGAAGCCGAGTTCGTCCAAACCGATTAGAGAGCAGAGGATTCACGAATTTTATTCGTAACCGCAAGATGTTTCGATGTCACAAAGCTATCATCGACTATAGCAAACAACTCAGTTATGTGCGAGATCGGGTGAGAACCGAGGAAGAGAGGATCTTTCATTTTGACAGACGAATGAAGCCAGAGATTCGTGTGTATATGTCGGGACTCACTTGCACTTCGTTGAGGGACTACCAAGATCGAGCCTTGGCCCGTGAACTAGCTTCATTATCGTCGCAGCGTGTGCCCGATTCGAAGAAGCAGAGGAAGTCCGATGACCTTGTGGACAGTGCAGGAGTTGGTGTTTATAGTTCGCAACGTCGTAGTCTTTCGGGTGTGAAGCTTTGTCGCTCGTTGCGTGGGACTGAGAGTTCCAAGTCTTCTGCTTTGACTCCTGGTAAAGCCAGGAGGTGTTTTAACTGCAATGTGGCGGGGCATGTCCGTGCACATTTCCCTTCTCCGCTAGTAACGTGTTACAAGTGCGGGCTTGAGGGACACCGAGTTCAGTTTTGCGAGTTGGTCACCGAGCCTTCCGAGGCACGGATTTGAGCACTGAAATCAGGACCAACTCCGAGGAGTCCCTGAGGGGCGTGGTCTATCAGTTGTATGTTATGTTATTTCCTTACCCGGTTGTTTCGAATCTCGGAGATAAAGTTCTTTTATTCGAAGTGGATCGTTTTGTGTTTATTTTTCGTTTTCTCGACTGTGCTCGGTGCTTAGTGTTTTGTAATTGTTCGGATAATTGACTTGATTGTATTATCTATTTGATGACGCTTGTCACTTGTTGATTTTATTATGTTTCTACCTGTGGCGTTGTGTTGGTCATCGTGGGGCGTGTTTTCACGCCGTATGTCTCTTTGCGTTTCTTGCAGCGTTTCGCCGTTGGGCGCGAGTTTTCTGTTTTTGGTGTATCTCGTCGAGTTTTCCTGGCGGGTATATTGCTCCCCCCTACTTGTTTTAAGTTTCGGGACGAAACTTTTTTTAAGGAGGGTAGAATGTAATATCCGCAATTTCGAATTTCGGTAATTTTCTTTTTTTCGTAGGAAGTTCGTTTTGACAACTCTATCATGACCGTTTCGTCATTCCGAGAATGATTAATTCTGCACTTTTTGTCATCCGAGTTCGTTTCAGTGTCGTTTTGTTGAGTTCCGTGTCCTTAATCGACTTTTTCACGTAGGAGTTCGACTTTGTAAAGTCACCATTAATTCTTGGAAACTCCAAAAATTCTGAATCTTTGCAACATTATAAAGCATCAAGTTAGCTTTCCAATGGTTCAAACGGTGAGTCAATCGGAGTCCGTACGAGAGAGTTATGGTCGTTTTAGCTCACCCGCTCGTTATTGGCCGATCACTGCCGGCCGAACTCGGCCGTGTCGTCCGACACGGCCCGTGCCGTACTCGTCCGGAAATGCCGGAGTCTCTGCCTCAGGACCCGACCGTGTCGTCAGCACGGCCGAGTCGAACTCTTCCGGATAGGCCAGAACCGACAGCCCAGACGCCCGACCGTGTACCAGGACACGGTCGAGTCGTGCCGAAGTCGCCGGACGGTCACTATCGGAAGGCCCCTTCGCGCGACCGTGTCTAGCATGACACGGCCGAGTCCTCGCCGGTCAATCAGCTGCGCGCCACGACCGTGTCAGCGGACACGGTCGAGTCTGCCACTTATTTAAGGCCTCGCGGCGTTTTCTTCACCATTTTCTCATTCTTTTCTTCCGTGACGCATTGTGGGTGTGTGAATCTTCTAGATATGTTCTTTGGACAATGAATCCATGAAGTTTGGAGGTTCATATCGTCAATCATCCGTCCTATAACATCCTCCGATCTACCGACCAGTCGATTTCCTAGAAATCTAGTTTTGGGAATTTGGGGTTTTGGTTGTTTTCGTCCGATTAATCCGATTTAACTTAGGATTTTGATGGATTGATGAATATTTAGATGTATTATATCATTTCCTTTATTATTCCATGGTTGGATCGTATCGATTCGTTGTTTGGGTCGAGTTCTTGACCGACGCTTTGAAGGTGTCCGGTAAAATGTCTTAGAGGGGTTTTCGGGCGTTCTACGATTATTCTTCCTCGTATGATCGATGATTTATTGATTATATATTGTTAGGGTCGAGTTTCTTGCGAAGAAACCAAGTTGAACCCTTCCGTTCGTTGTCGTCTTCCTTTTCGATAGCATCGGGCGTTTCGAAGCTTTCCGGTTGAGCCGTGTTCGTCGGAATACTTGCGTACTGATTTTGAGGCAAGTATCTTGCCCATACGTTTCATGTTTCATAGGCATAATTGTTGATAAATGATTTTTTTTATACGAAATCCAAATGTTTAATGAACGTAAAAAGGGATCGGTATGTCCTCGATAAATGTTGTCTTTCAACGATAATTCGTATACTTCGTGAATATGTGTTCTCGGAATATGTGTGTTGGTTTTGTATGTTTAAAGATAATATGATCACTTCGAGTGAGTTGATAGACCGTAATCCTTTTCCGGGGATTACGTATTGTTATTGTGTACTTGTTCGGTAAGAACGTAATGTGTGTGATATTAGTTGTTACTCCTTGAAAGGAGGTTGTGATACTTAATGTTGTTCGGCTTGATAAGTGATTATTGTTATGTGCTTGATGTATGTGATGTGCCTCCGGGTAGGATTGTTGAATCTCCGGGATCCATACTTGCTAGTATGGGTCGGGCGTGACCGTAGGGTTATCCAATCCGGGTATGTCTTGCGAGGACTCCGAGGTTCGTGGCTTGTTAGCCCGATGCCGAGATAACTTGTGGGGTTATCATTGGGTATGTCTTGCGGGGACTCCGAAGTTCGTGGCTTGTTAGTGCGATGCCGGGATAACTTATGGTTGTGGTTTGATTATGTACGTATATGTGCTTGTAGTCACGTGACTGCGGTTACGGTGACATGTGATTTGATATAGTTTCCCTGTGGGTTATTCACTCGGGTTTGTTCTACGGGAGCATCTGAGGTCCGTGGCTTGCTAGCACGGGACGCGAATAATCTGTGGAAACAGGTTGTTACGGTATGATCGGGTCGTGGACCCCATTTGTTGTTATCGAATTTATGTTTTGGGAGAATGACTTTTGGGCTGTGTCCCTAAATGTTTTGAAAGGTTTGAGAATTCTTAAAATCCCAAGTGTTTTCAAAACTCCCGAGATCGTAAAATGTTTTCACAAGATGTATATCGGGTTTACCCCTATCTTTCGATTTAACCGTTTTGATTAAGTGATTTACCTCGGGAAGAATGTTTATGATTAACATGTTCCGTGGAGTATGATATGTATGGCTCATTTTCGTATTTTATACTTGCACTAGCAAAACAGTGGAGTTTTGCTAACCCCCGAGTATTCGGGGGGTGGATGTCTGTATTGCATTCAGGTTTTGGAGCAGAGCACAGGGTCGGCATGAAGGATGATGAAAGATGAACGATACTAATCATACGAGGACCCGTTGATGTCGTATTGGTATAGTTGTACTTTATTTTCCGCTGCTATATTTTTCCCGTTGTACGGGTGTGGTTGTATTTTGACCCCTGCGTGGGCATGAGTTGTATTCGAGTTGTATGTATTTATTGAAAGACCAAATCGGTCTACTGAGTCATTTTTGCCTTGAAGGCATTGTCGAGATGTTAAATGTTGTTACCAGCCTGGTAGATCCTCGAGGAGAGGGTCTACGGCGTGTAATATCCCTGAGTGGATTGAGGGTGTTACATCCTCAAGCAAAAATCAATTTCAAATAATAAGTATCGTGAATGATCATGCAAATCCATAGTGCTCAACTTAATCAATACTACCCTGAAAATCTCAAAGAATAATACGAGTATCGTAATAGTGAATCACATCAAGGACACTGATTCCACAAAGTAACCATTTTTAGTGCTAATCAATCGTTCATGAATAAAATCAAGCTCAAAGATTAACAAGCGTGAATTTAACCGACCGCCAATATGAAGGGTTAGAATAAACAAGCCGACTCGCCCAGTTCCACAGTCTAGTGGCAAAAAAAATTCAAGAGTTTCATCGTCAAAAATAATCCTCGGACAGCATTCCCTTATGTATGATCATAATAAAGATTCGAGTTAACCACTAGGTTCGGATCTCGGGATGTTTCATCGGGATAATCCTAGGGTGGATTTCCATTCTCATGTATTGGGGAACCGTTTGACGTAAAAGACACTAATGGGGCACATGGATGCTTCTAGTTACTAAGTCCCCCTCTACAGCGGAGAAAAAACTCGAATAGCAATTCCCGCACGTCAAGGTTGCTGTTTTACGCGAGAGTAAACAACGGGTTACGTGAATACCCCCGGTTACTAGGATTCCCATCATTGGTAATGCGATATTTCTAAACCATTAGTCTATTCAGGGTTGTCGTTTTGCGCGAGAGTAAACAACGGGTCACGTGAATACCCCCGATTACTAGACTTCCCATCATAGAATATGTATAATATCTCGACTTTTTGGGAAAAACTGTCCGACTCTAAACTCAATTTAAGTGCCCACAAGACTCATGTTACTGGACGACTAGCTACGCGAAAAGTATAACCAAACGTATAGACAGCGATTTGAAAACACGTATGTCCCCTTTCTTATACGCTAAAATTTCTACAATAACGAAAAATATCAGACCTAAATGAGTACTCAGAGGAAACAGATATCGCTGACTGCAAACTCGACCAAACTTCAACCGTTTCTTCAAAGAGAAATCAGTATCATAACATCAGTTTTACACAAGGAAGCACGTAAAATCCACGAATGCAAGTAATATCACGACAAGCAAGGCTAGCGTCAAAAACAGCGAAAAATAACGAAAAATGCAAATGAATAAGTAAAAAGCAACTGAAAGTGAACCCCCCCAAACTTAGGACGTACATTGACCTCAATAGACACTACTAGTAATATGTAATAATAGAAAAGGTCAAGTACTACCCTAATGTCCGCTCAGGAACTCGTGCCGGCCTCGCCCGGAGAGGAGGGTGGTGTGGATGGCCTAACTGAGGGGATAAAGGGCCCATCCGGGTGCAGTACATGGCTCGTCCACACAGCAAGGTAATCCTGGTGGTAAGCATCTCTCGCCGTCAGGCGCCTCTCTTCACGTCGATTGGCCCGGCGGGCCTGCTCTCTCATCTTCTCCTAGACAGCTGCGAGGAGGCTCTGTCTCTCTGTCCGCATATCCTCTCTCAAAGTAGCTAGATGTCTCTCTCTCTCTCCTCATCTCCTCTCTCAGGCCGTCAAACATCGCCTGGAGGTGCTCTCTCTCGGGCGGCGGGCTGGACTCCGCATGCTCATGTGTCAGAAGAAGAGGCTCGGGGGACTGCTTATGTGCCTCATCAAGAAGAAATCCTCGTCCCCGAGCATGTGCCAGCGCTCCACCCCACTGGTCAAAGTGAGAAATAATGCGATGATCAATCGGACCCTGGGGTGCTAGTATTGGCTCATCATCCGACCAAGTCATGCCCGACTGGCGGCATAGAGCGCAAATGAGAGAGGGGTGCTTCAGCCCCGTCTTGGACCCTCCCTGAATGCACTGAAGGATAGATCGGACCAGATGAGGGGCCACATCGAATCTGAGTCCGGTAGTGATAGCATAAAGTAGTCGGGCACGAGAGAGTAAAACTGAGCGAATCTGCGAGGTAGGATCAACTCGTGCGTAGAGGAAGTATAACCAGGCTCGCCCGAGCCGACTGAGGCGCGAACTCTTAAAATATAAGGCTGAAGAACCCGGCGCTCGCGTCTCCTATACGGAACCGGGCTATGTGAGTGCCTCAAGCAGAGCCTCCCTCGTGAGGCTACTCATATGTAACACCCCAAACTAGGCGGATATTACAGTGCCGTGAATCCCCGACTGGGACCCACCAGGCAAATGAAAATGATGAATTAAATAATATAATTGTAGTACCGAACCACATTATATTACCAAATACTCCGATGAGGAGTTTAAGTACAACACACCAGGACAATACCGAATACTAGTGTATTTTATATGAAGATAAAATACACCACCCTGAATAAATAAACATTTCAAACGGAATTTGCAGCGGAAAATACAAATGACTGAAATGACTGAAAATGACTGAAACAAACGGAATGATTGGGGCCCCCTACTAGAATCATCGACTCTCGCCACAAGATGCTCTTCCCGTGCCTTTGCCTTGCCGTGACCTGAAAACAAAATTCCCCAACGGGGTCAGTTACACAGAACAACAATCCTCAAGAGTTGAAATTACACAATCACGAATTAACTGAAGTTATGAAATAATCTTAATTATGAATTACGCTGAAGAGGAGTACCATAGTACGCCCGTAGTGTTCTGTGCGAGTGTACAAGACGAATGACCGGACACACCCGTCCTTGTACCTAATTAGTCTCACGGTGTAACGCTTTCCCGTGTGCACGGTCCAGTGTATCGGTGAACCCAATACATAACCATCGTGTGCCCGACTAAAAATTCCACACAGCCACACCCGGCCACGCAATATGAAACCGGAAGGTCACATGAACGAGAATGACCATGATGAATATCAATGAATAATAATTAGACAAGGCCAAGATGACTCACCGACATGAAAGTAATAGTGACGTGATTGATAACCCAATGAAATGATTTGGAACCGTCGTTCCTCGTGAATGAAATGATTATTCGACAATTACAAGTCTCAAAATGATTAATATTATGATGAATGAATTATGATTATGAGCAATCAACAACAAAAGGAATGAGTATCCTTTTAACTGAGTAAGATTTAACTTACACAATACCGATGAAGAATGTCCGTCCCCGAACAACGTCCTAACCAAGATACCGGTCGCTCGAACAACCTTGAATAACAATAATACCAACAATCGTTCAATACACGTATCAAGCAACAAAACACGACTAACCCAAAGGTCGAAAACAACGATAATCAAACTCATAGGGCATTCCAACGAATACATAACCAACCACACAACTTCGAAAATATCCAATCCCGAATATGTCGAACCCAACACCAAATTGAGTATTTCAAACTAACAAAACACTTCAATGATATCAATAATCCATTAGGAATCCATAATTCATGACTACAACAACACCAATCGGAAAATCCCCAAATTAACCGAAGTCAACCCCAAGGGTTCTTGAAATAATTCCGAAAATGACCATTAAATCCGTAGGAATATATTTATCCAAGGTAGATAATCCATATCTAACATATTCCAATGATAATCCAAGCTTACACGAAGAAATCGGAAGGAAAACCCAAAAATCCGAAATTCTAGATCCAAGAAAATAATACCTTTGATTCGATGTTTGGAAATGATGAAGTGATGATTAATCCAACTCAAAGACTTGAAGATGATGATTGATGATTACACCTTGAAGAATACTCTCAAAATCGCCCAAATCGCCAAGAACCGACGAGAGAAAGAGATTAGAATGATAAATGACGAACTCTGACTAAACTGTCCAATTTATAGTCAGTCCAGGTTAGCGTGCGCTAGCCCTAATGCGTAGCGTGCGCTAACGGGAAATTTGGGTATTCCAGTACCCACTGTCCGAAAACGGTAGCTGATAAGTGGTAATTTTACCACTTATTTCTAGGATTTTATACTAGGTTTTTATCTCGTTTCGTGATTAATGTGCTCGTATTTGGCTTATTTATGATTAGTCGAGCCGTATTACGCGTTTGGGTTGGTTTTAGTGTGTTTGCAGGTTTTTAGAGCCAAAAGGACCCAAAACGAGACAAAGGACTGAGAGTCGAGTCACGGACGGAAGAAGCGGATTTTTGCAAGAAACAGACCACCCTATCGACCCAGCCTATCGGCCGATAGGTGCATCCGAAAGGAGTTCCTGCCTTATCGAGTGAAAAGATCGACGAACAAACTATCGGCCAGCCTATCGGCCGATAGGCCAGTCCGATAGGCTGCCCAGCGGACTCTCGTATTTTGACGAATTATGACTCTTTTGGATAGATTTTGTTTCCTAGATTAGGGCTAATCGGGAATGTAACCCCCTTAGGCTATATAAACCTCCTTTTAGACCTAGTTTCATGATCTTCCACCATCTTTTATCTATCTATCATCATTCTTTTATCATCTATTATTATCTTTAGCAGATTTTTACATCTTTTTAGCAAGATTTATTTCTTTGATGCAAGAACTTTTTGGAGAGCAGAATTATTATTGTTTTTAGGAGATTGAAGACTCGGAGTTCATCCGTAAGGGTTGTAATCTCTCTTTTCATATTAATAATATGCATTCTCCATCTATTTCTTGTTTAATTTCAAGTATGTCTGGCTAATTCATTGATTGATTCTAGGGTTAGTAATTTTAATTGATGTTCACATGATGTTCCTTTGATTACCTTTTTACCTTTCATCCTAGGCTTGTGTTCAAGATGTGTTAAATCTCATGTTAGATTAAAGGGCCCTTAATCGATGCATGTTAGCTAATTAATTTTGTCCGGAAGGAGTAATTGATTAGTGGAAATACTTGATGCACAATATGATTTTATCTTGAGACCTAGCGGAGAAAGATAAATCATAGATAAATAAGTTGGCGCTTTTTAAGTGATTTAAATTCTTTGAGCCTTAGCGGGAAAAAGGGTTTAAATTAACTATCTTTCTAGGTTGCCTTGATCGGAATTCTAGATCGGCTGAGTGATTATTTCTAGGATTGAATTAAAATTTGGGGAAAAGGAATCAAGTGAATAAATTGTGTGAACTCAATTAGATGATACTACCCTAGGATCAATTACCTTTCGACTTGTGATTTCATCCTGCTAATTTGCTTTATTTGCTTGCTTTAGATAATTCATCTTTTATTTAATTTTTGGTCTTCGATTTTTGAAGTTAGATAATTTAGAAACAAAACAAATTTTCGGATTCCTAAATAGCAGTCAAATTTTGAGTAGAGTTACTTCCTTTATTTTCGACACATCAATTCCCTTGGGTTCGACACCTTGGAAATACTCCGAGGTTTTACAAATTTTAAAATTGATCGGATTTGAAAACCATACTACGCGAAAACAAGCGATCAATTTTTGGCGCCGTTGCCGGGGAATTGATAGAAAATTTAAGGGAATAATTCGAAAAAAAAGAGATTGTTACTTTAGGTTGTTTACTATTATTATAATATTCGATCTCGTTTCCTCACATCTTGTTTTCTCTTCCTTGTAGGCGGTGCATGATCACAAGATCCCAAGGAAAGGACTTATTTCCTTTGGATCCGGAAATCGAGAAGTCTTTGAGGAGGAAGAAGCAAGAAGCGAGAACCGAGACTATTTCTATACCTTTCAGTAATACCATGGCCGGCATTGTTGACCCACCACGAGAACTCGCTCGTCCCGAGAAGATCCCTTTGAATGCCCGCTTTCGACCTAAGCTGGACGATTATCAAGAAGGAGGTTGGGGAAAGATTGATGCCAACAACTTCGAGCTTAAGCCGTCCCTCATCGCTACAGTAAAGTCTCAAACATACGGAGGAGGAGTTAATGAAGATCCAAACGCTCATCTTGAGTCGTTTTTGGACATATGTGCCACCATCAAGCAAAACGGAGTGCCTCCGGATGTCATTAAGCTCCGCCTATTCCGATTTTCCTTAGAAGACGATGCGCTAGATTGGTACAAGAGCCTAGATCGGAAGGAAATTGGTACTTGGAGAGAGATGACTCGGCTGTTCTTAGCACAGTTCTATCCTCCCTCGAAGGTGCAAAAACAAATCAACGATATCTTGCAATTCGAGCAATATGAGGATGAATACTTATACGAAGCATGGATCCGATTTAAGAAGCTACTTCGCAAATGCCCACAACATGGAATTGACAAGGAGGAAATCTATATTCGGTTTTATCGGGGTTTGACGAGGAAGGCTAGAAGAGAGTTGGACTATTCATCGAAAGGGGGATTTCTTGCTAACGATTATGAAGAGGCCAAGAATATCATTGAGCTAGCGGTCAACAATGATTACGAGGAGGTGACCGATAGAAAGATGACGAGAAGAAAGGTTCCATCCGGTGACGAGGACACCTACGGTGATTTGAAGGCAAAATTTGAAAAACAACAAAAAGAACTTGAGATGCTAAAAAAGAATACTTTGGGAGTCAATTCAGTTTTTGAAGAGCTAAACGAGCCTATTGCAGTTAAGGAGGATGCGAATTACGTGCAAGGAGGAAACTTCCGGCAAGGGGGAAATTGGGGGAACTATTATCCGAGCAATCGAAACCACCCTAATTTCTCCTATGCCAACCCGAACAATGCTCTTCAGCCACCACCGGGATTTAACGTGAAAAACGGGGTTATTCAAGAGCCGATTGTTAAGACACCTATGGAAGAGATGTTGGAACGATTGGAGGCGAGCCAAAAAGATTTTATCTATAAAGCAGACAAGAGGTTCGGGGCTCTCGAGCATAGTGTGACATCTATTGGAAACTGAGTGATAGCCTTGACAAAGCAGATGTCGATGGTGGAGACCCAAATGAGTCAAATGGCGAACGCCCAAGCCGGATTTCATAAGCCGGGCCATTTTCCGAGTAGTACCGATACCAACCCGAAGACGCAACAATGCAACGCAATCGAGCTTCGGAGTGGGACGAGGTACAGTAATCATGGGGCTGAAGTTGAGAAGTCTGGAAACGAGGATGTATTAGAAACGAGAGCCGAGAACGAGAAGGCAGATGAAACACAGCAGGCCCATCGGCCAAGCCTATCGGCCGATAGTCCCAACCGATACCCAGACAGAATGCCGGCAGTGAAGCCTATCGACCCCCCTATCGGCCGAAAGGCTCCTGTATGTTCGAATGCGAAGAATTTTGAGGAAAAAGCTCCATTTCCACAGCGATTGGCCAAGTCGAGACATGATGAAAAGCTTCAACGATTTATCGACATGTTTCAAAAGGTGAATATCAACATTCCACTTCTAGACGCTTTGAGAGACATTCCGGGGTATGTTAAATTCTTGAAAGACGCTGTGGCAAGCAAGAGGAAGTTGGGGAAGTTTGAAACAATAAATATGACAGAGGAGTGTAGCGCCATCATTCAAAACAAGCTCCCGCTCAAGCAGAAGGATCCGGGACGTTTTACTTTGGCATGCATGATTGGAGACCAAACGTTCCGTAATGGGTTGTGTGATCTCGGGGCAAGCATCAATCTTATGCCTCTATCCATCTTTAAGAAGTTGAAGATTGGGGAGATGAAGCCGACTACCATTTCTCTACTCATGGCGGACCGGTCGATTGCTTATCCGAGGGGAATTGTGGAGGATGTGCTCGTTAGAGTCCAACACTTAGTCTTCCCGGCCGATTTCGTAGTTCTTGATATGCCCGAGGACGAGAATCAACCATTGATCTTTGGGAGACCGTTTCTAGCGACGGGAGAGCACTTATCGACGTCCAAGAGGGTGATCTTACCTTCCGGGTTAATGATCAAAATCTGAAAATTTCCATCTATGACGCGATGAAGAAGCTCGATGATGCACCCGAGGAATGTTATGAAATTGAGTCTATTATGCCGCCCCCGACCGACTTGTTGGAGCATTGCATTTCACACTCCATTTACTCACATTCCGATGTTGATGAGATTTCCGAGGATTTGCCAGATTATGTTCGAATGTTGGAGGCGAACGAGAGTCGTTCTAATGAGAGGAGCGTATGCTATCTTGATATCAACAAACCCGTTCAAGGGGGAGTTGTCGCTGAAGACCCGGAATGAATGAGGTATCGTCTAGCTAAAGACGTTAAACGTAGCACTTGTTGGGAGGTAACCCAACGTATGTATAATAGTTCGTTTTATTCGTTTATTTTCGATTTTTCATTTGCGTGATTTTTGTAGTTTCTAGTTTCGTAGTAGCTTTGCTAGTTTTGTTAAGTTCTAAACCATGCACGCCGAGTTTTGGATACTTGCAGGTCTTTAATCGCCATATCCAAGCAAAAACGGGACCAAGTATGTGAAGTAGAAAAAGCTGAAAAAATTTTTTGAGACAGAAGATCCTATCGGGCGAGCCTATCGGCCGATAGGCCCGGCCGATAGGCTTAAAAAATTAAAAAATTTTATTGTTGCAAGCAGTGGTCGACAGGAATTCCACATCGACCGATATCCCGCCCGATATGAGGTATGTAAGAGACAGAAGTTCCTATCGGCCCAGCCTATCGGCCGATAGGTCTGGCCGATAGGACATACCCGGCCCAGTATCCACTTCGACCCGGTTATTTAATACCCCTTTTTAAACACTTCACACCCGATTTTCTCACACACTTACACACATATCAGCCGATAAGAGAAAGGGGCGATTTCTTTCTACTTTTCTTCCTTCAAACTCGATCAAGGTACGTAATTTCGACGCTTAATCCTCTTGTTTTTCAATTCTATACATGTTTTGAAGTACTTTGACGGATTCTTTTTGGAGTTTTGATGAAAATCGAATTGGGAATCCACTTTTTGGGGCTTTTGCTAAACTTTGATGTTCTTTGAATTTTATGCCCGATTGTTGATAGAATCTTGAGGGAAACATGTTATCTATGCTTGATTGTTCATGGGTACTTCGAATTGGGGGATTAATTGATGAAATTGAACGAATTTTGAAAAAAAAACCCCCAAATTGGAAGAACCCTAATTTTGAAATTGTTGAAATTGGGGTAAATTTGTTGAATTGAATTGTTAATTGGGATTGATATAATTTGAATTGTTGATGAATTAGATTGGATTGGAGAGAATTTGCCCTAATATGACCATAGTGTGTTGTTTTGTTATTGTGGGTTGTGATTTTGATACTTTGAATATGACATGGGGGAGACTAAGTTTGGGGGAGACTAAGTTTGGGGGAGGTTGAGTGATTTATTGATCGTAGTATATGGGATTATTGGATTATGTCGATGCTCGTTGAATGTTTGCAATATGAGTTGCTTATTGGATTTTGATTGGATGATTGTTTTGTAGGAACTTTGAAATGGGAAAGCAAAGCAAGAAGTCGAATCCGAGTACAGCCGGAAAGTCTAAGGCGACCACAGAGAAAGAAAAGGCTCCGACGAAGGTAGTGCCGGCTATTAGATCCATTGCGCTCGACCCGAAGAAATTCAAGCTAAGATTGACCGGGCCAGAGTCTAAAAGAAGGTGGTCACACCTTATCGGAATGTCACACAAGCATTGCCGATTTCTGCATGAGGAGACGGCTCGGGGTATGGGTGTTTACGATGATATTGTGCTACTATCGAGGCAGTGCGGGTTTGAGCAAATTTTTCGGGCAAACTACCTCGCTTACCACGTGCTCATCGTGGAGTTTCTGTCCACACTTGAGGTTTTTAGGGAGAACGGAACTCCGGCATCTATTCGCTTCAACCTCGACAACATAGAAAGGGAGCTCTCGGCCGACGAAGTGAATGCCATTATCAACGGGGCCGAGGACGGATCATTCCAGCAGGGCGATCATGCCAAAGAAAACTTAGAGTTGTGGTCCAAGATGATTTACCGCAGGGAGGAGACGCTTCTTATTTATAATCCGACATATGCCAAGGCCTCCTCGATCAGGAACCCAGTTCTTCGTTATATCCACCGTCTATTCACCTCGACGATTTTGAGCCGTACCGACTCGGGGGCGTGCTTGTCCACTGATCTTCACCTTTTGTGGTCGGCCTTGAACGGTACACGGAAGCACGCCGGATGTTTTCTGATTGAGCACATGGAGAAACAAGCCCGTGGCCAGAAACAGAGGATTGGTATTGGGGCGTTCGTGACCCCTATCGCGGAGCATCTTGGGGTGCACATTAGAGGAGAGCCGGTGTCCCGAGACATCTATTTGGATAAACCGACACTGCAGAGGCAAGAGATGCTTGCCTTCACCGAGGGGTTCGACTGGAAATTGCACGGTCGGAACAAAACCGTGTCCCTCTTCCGACTCCCCTCTCCGACCTTGACTTCTGTGATGGGCGACGCGCCCGATGTATATGCGAGGTGGAGTATGAGCTCCGCGGATCATGTGGCACTTATCCGACCGTTGGATGCATCTCGTAAGAGGCAATGCCGGGAGGTGACCATTGATGAGCCGTTCTTGGAGGGATCCGAGGAGGAGATGGATGATATACCCGATGGGGGTAGCCGTGACGAGATTCCCACCGGTGGAGGTGCTAGTTTTCAGATGAGAGCTCCAGATTTTGATGCTTTTGAGACGAGATTTTTTGAGAGAGAGAGAGAGATGCACGAAGAGAGTATGCAAGCGCAAGATAATTATCATTTGGCGAGTATGCGTTCTTTGACAACCGAGTTTGGTTCTTTGGGAACTCGGTTGGGCGAGGTTGAGACTCGGGTGGGTGTTGTTGCCACTCGGGTCAATGAGTTGTACGAGCTCGTGGAGAAACGAGCCGAAGAGGACAGAGTGTGGTGACTAGAGGAGATTGCTTGGAGGGAGCAAGAGAGGAAGAGGCAGGAAGATAGGTGGGCCCAGGAGGACCACTACCACCGAATGCTACACGAGATGTACCACTTTGCTCCTTTCCCCGATTCACATGCCCGCTATGATCCGAGCTCGCCGACAAACCCGCCATTTCCGCCACAGTGATCAGGTACTCCGTTAACAAAGACACTCCTTTCTCTTTTCAAACTTATTCCTCCTTTGGGATGCGGAATAAGTTTGGGGGGGGGAGATATGCGGCTTTGTTAATTTCTTTACGTGTGAGTACCTTGTTTGCCTTGTATCATTATTTGCTTATGTTGGTGCCCGTTGTTTTTATTTGTGCTTATCATATTGGTGTTGCGTGGTTTTGGCTTTTGTTGCTTAGTTTTTAGATTTTTTTTTGTTCATTTTCGTTTGGTGTGTTTGCTAGTTTCTATTTTTTTTTAGGTCGTAGTAGTTTGTTTTAGATTTCGTGTTTGCTTTTATTTGCTTTTCGTTGTGTGCTTAGATAGTCTTAGTTTTTATTAGTTTTTTTTTTTCGTGAATTTTTCGTGCTTCTATTTGTGTGATACCGATGTTACGACACTGTTTTTCTCTCTGAAGAAACGGTCGAGTTTAGTCGAGTTGTAGTCAGTATTTCTGTTTTTCAGAGTATTCATTTAGGTCCAAAATTTTTCGTGATTGTAGAGGTCTTGGCAGATAAGAGACGTTACATACTTGTTTTAAAATCACCGTCAATACGTTTGGTTACATCTTCCGGATAGTGAGTCGTACTGTTTCTTTAGTCGTGTTGGCACTTAGATTGAGTTTAGAGGCGGTCAGTTTTTCCCAAAAATCGAGATAATGTTGTTCTATGAAGGGAAGTTTAGTAACCGGGGGTATTCGCGTGACCCGTTGTTTACCCTCGCGTAAAACGACAACTCTGATTAGACTAGTGATTTAGATATTTCACATGTGCCAATGATAGGGAACTTAGTAACCGGGGGCATTCGCGTGACCCACTGTTTACTCTCGCATAAAACGGCGACCTTGATTCGGACATGCGGAAATTATATATTCGAGTTGTTTCTCCGCTGTAGACGGGAACTTAGTAACTAGAAGCATCCATGTGCCCCATGAGTGTCTTTTACGTCAAACGGTTTCCTAATACATGAGAATGGAAGTTCCACCCTAGGATTACCCCGATGTAACATCCCGAGATTCTAACCTAGTGGTCAACTCGAACCAAATTCTTGAACATATATATAAGGGAATACTGTCCGAGGTAAATTAGTTATGAAACTCGTGAAAATTGTGCCACTAGACTGTGTAACGGGACGAACTAGCTTGTTTATTTTAGCCTTTCATATTGACGGTCGATTTGACTCACGTTTTGTTAATCTTTGAGCTGGATTTTCTTCATGAACGAATGATTAGGACTGAACTTGACTACTTTGCGGAATCATTATTCTGAGTGCAGCTCGCTTTTACGACACGCGGATTATTTAGAGAGAATTACAGGATAGTATTGATTAGGTTGAACACTATGAGTTGCACGATGATTCACGACTTTCTTTTTCTTTTCTTTTTGTTGTTCGGGACGAACAAGGCTTAAGTTTGGGGGGGTTTGATAAGTGGTAATTTTACCACTTATTTCTAGGATTTTATACTAGGTTTTTATCTCGTTTCGTGATTAATGTGCTCGTATTTGGCTTATTTATGATTAGTCGAGCCGTATTACGCGTTTGGGTTGGCTTTAGTGTGTTTGCAGGTTTTTAGAGCCAAAAGGACCCAAAACGAGACAAAGGACCGAGAGTCGAGTCACGGACGGAAGAAGCGGATTTTTGCAAGAAACAGACCACCCTATCGGCCCAGCCTATCGGCCGATAGGTGCATCCGAAAGGAGTTCCTGCCTTATCGAGTGAAGAGATCGACGAACAAACTATCGGCCAGCCTATCGGCCGATAGGCTAGTCCGATAGGCTGCCCAGCGGACTCTCGTATTTTGACGAATTATGACTCTTTTGGATAGATTTTGTTTCCTAGATTAGGGCTAATCGGGAATGTAACCCCCTTAGGCTATATAAACCTCCTTTTAGACCTAGTTTCATGATCTTCCACCATCTTTTATCTATCTATCATCATTCTTTTATCATCTATTATTATCTTTAGCAGATTTTTACATCTTTTTAGCAAGATTTATTTCTTTGATGCAAGAACTTTTTGGAGAGCAGAATTATTATTGTTTTTAGGAGATTGAAGACTCGGATTTCATCCGTAAGGGTTGTAATCTCTCTTTTCATATTAATAATATGCATTCTCCATCTATTTCTTGTTTAATTTCAAGTATGTCTGGCTAATTCATTGATTGATTCTAGGGTTAGTAATTTTAATTGATGTTCACATGATGTTCCTTTGATTACCTTTTTACCTTTCATCCTAGGCTTGTGTTCAAGATGTGTTAAATCTCATGTTAGATTAAAGGGCCCTTAATCGATGCATGTTAGCTAATTAATTTTGTCCGGAAGGAGTAATTGATTAGTGGAAATACTTGATGCACAATATGATTTTATCTTGAGACCTAGCGGAGAAAGATAAATCATAGATAAATAAGTTGGCGCTTTTTAAGTGATTTAAATTCTTTGAGCCTTAGCGGGAAAAAGGGTTTAAATTAACTATCTTTCTAGGTTGCCTTGATCGGAATTCTAGATCGGCTGAGTGATTATTTCTAGGATTGAATTAAAATTTGGGGAAAAGGAATCAAGTGAATAAATTGTGTGAACTCAATTAGATGATACTACCCTAGGATCAATTACCTTTCGACTTGTGATTTCATCCTGCTAATTTGCTTTATTTGCTTGCTTTAGATAATTCATCTTTTATTTAATTTTTGGTCTTCGGTTTTTGAAGTTAGATAATTTAGAAACAAAACAAATTTTCGGATTCCTAAATAGCAGTCAAATTTTGAGTAGAGTTACTTCCTTTATTTTCGACACATCAATTCCCTTGGGTTCGACACCTTGGAAATACTCCGAGGTTTTACAAATTTTAAAATTGATCGGATTTGAAAACCATACTACACGAAAACAAGCGATCAGTAGCGCGCGCTACGTACCTTTTTGTAGCGTGCGCTACGACCATATCATTAGCGTGCGTTAATGCTCATAGTTAGCGTGCGCTAACGAATAATTTTATGCCCAGTACTGGAGTCCAGAAACTGCCTGTTCTCTGATCTGACCTCGATAGCGTGCGCTACAACCATTATTTAGCGTGCGCTATACAATCGGTTGCGTACGCTAAAAACAACACATAGCGTGCGCTATGAATTAATCAATGCAAAAGTAGCCACCGGACTCAACTCGATCCGCCTAGCGCGCTTACTCCACATATATAGCGTGCGCTACTACAACCCGTTAGCGCGCGCTACTTACCACTCGTAGCGTGCGCTAAATAACTCACTGCAGTCGGTACCTTCGGATCGCAGCGTGGCAACCTTAGCGTGCGCTAAAGCTGAGTGGTAGCGTGCGCTACCTATACCCAATTAGCGTACGCTAAAAGGAGTACGTAGCGTGCGCTACTCCTCACGCACAGTTCGCAACGAAAATGACAATGATGATAAACACGGCACGAAACTCCAATCAGATTAGTGATGAATGACGATTGATACACAATGCAATTACTCTGAATGATGAATACCATGACTGAATATGAGTGACAAATGATCAATAATGAATGAAATTACTGAGTATCAATTACTGAATGATAAATACTGAATGATAATTACTGAATTACAACCGGGTATTACATACACCCCCCCTTAAAAGAGTTTCGTCCCCGAAACTAAGGGTCAAACAACTCGGGATAACTCTCCCGCATACTATCCTCGGTTTCCCAAGTAGCCTCTTCGACTCTGTGTCTAGACCACTGAATTTTAACCAAAGGAATCGTCTTATTCCTCAACTGTTTGATTCGCCGCTCTAAAACTCGCACAGGACGCTCCTCATATGAATGATCGTCGGCGATCTCGATTTCATCGAACTGAAGTATGTGCCTCGGGTCGGCAACATACTTCCGAAACTGAGAGACATGAAACACATTATGAATTCGGCTCAACGCCAGAGGTAAAGCCAATCAATAAGCTAACTCGCCCACTCGATCCAAAATCTCAAACGGTCCAATGAATCTCGGACTCAACTTTTCCCTCTTCCCAAAACGGAAGATACCACGACTCGGGGATACCTTGACCAACACATGGTCACCAGCCTCGAACTCTAATGGTCGACGACGGTTATCTGCATATGATTTCTGTCGACTCTGAGCAGTCAACAAACGACTCCTGATCAAAGCTACCTTCTCACGGGCGGCTATAAGCATATCGGGCTCGGTGCCAATTGATTCTGATAAGTCGTCCCAACACAACGGAGATCGACAACGACGACCATACAAGGCCTCGTAAGGTGCCATCTTGATCGAAGCATGCCAACTATTATTATACGTGAACTCGATCAATGGTAGTTGGGCTTCCCAATCGTCTTTCCAATCGAGGACGCATGCCCTCAACATGTCCTCTAGTGTCTGAATAGTCCTCTATGATTGTCCGTCGGACTAAGGATGAAAAGCGGTACTGAGATTAAGCTGGGTTCCCATAGCACGATGAACTGATTTCCAAAAATGGGACACAAACCGTCCGTCACGATCGGAAATGATACTTTTAGGAGTACCGTGCAGTCTGACTATCTCCTTGATGAACAGTTGAGCAAGTCTCTCGGGACCCCACGTTTCCTTGATCTCAAGGAAATGAGCTGATTTAGTTAAGCGGTCTACGATCACCCAGATCGTATTCATGCCACGACGACTCGTCGGCAAACTCGTGATGAAATCCATAGAAATGTCTTCCCACTTCCATTCGGGAATAGGAAGAGGTTTCAACATACCCACCGGTCGCTGATGTTCAATCTTAACTTGTTGACAGGTTAAGCATCTCGAAACAAATTCGGCGACTTCTCGATTCATATTACTCCACCAGTAATTTTGTTTCAAGTCCTTGTACATCTTGCTAGACCCCGGATGAACAGAATAAGGGGTAGCATGAGCTTCTTTCAAAATCGAGTTTTTCAACTCGTCATTCGCCGGTACGCACAGCCGATTCTTAAACCTCAAAAGTCCATCCTCGTGGACCACAAATCCAGGGGCTTTCCCCTGAGCCACATCCTCTCGGATGCGCAACAATGATGGGTCCGAACCCTGATTCTCTCGAATTGCCTCCTCGAGTGACGATGAAATCTCTAACATACAAAGCTGCCCCTGAACTCGCTGAAGCCAGACCTCGATCTCGGGTCTAAGGAATTCCTGCTGAAGCTCCTTCTGAACTGTTAAACGGGCAAGCATCTGCTCCTGAACGGACTTACGACTCAAGGCGTCGGCGACAACGTTCGCCTTGCCCGGGTGGTAGAGGATCTCGATATCATAATCTTTGATTAATTCCAACCACCGTCTCTGACGCATATTTAACTCCTTCTGAGTAAATATATACTTTAAACTCTTATGATCGGTGAATATCTGACAGGTAACGCCATAAAGATAATGACGCCAAATTTTCAAAGCGAACACCACGGCTGCTAGCTCCAGGTCGTGGGTCGGATAATTAACCTCGTAAGGTCTCAATTGCCGTGAAGCATAGGCAATGACCTTCCCGTTCTGCATGAGCACACATCCGAGACCCTGTCCGGACGCATCACTATAGACCACAAATCCTTCCGTCCCCTGCGGCAAGGAAAGTACAGGTGCTGACATTAACCGGCTCTTGAGTTCCTCAAAACTCCGTTGACACGCGTCGGACCACGTGTATTTCTTATCCTTCCGCAATAAGTTCATCAAGGGTTGAGCGATTCTAGAAAATCCCTCTACAAATCGTCGATAATAACCCGCTAATCCGAGGAAGCTTCGGATTTCCTTAACGTTCTTCGGAGGTAGCCAATCTCGAATAGCCTCCGTCTTATGAGGGTCGACACGAACTCCGTCTGATGAAATTACATGACCGAGAAAAGTCACTTCGGACATCCAGAACTCACATTTGGAAAACTTCCCATAAAGTTGTTCTCGCCTCAACACGTCGAGCACTTGATGAAGGTTAAACTCGTGTTCCTCCCGGTCACGAGAATAAATCAAAATGTCATCGATGAAGACAACAACAAACTGATCCAAAAAGTCGATGAAAACCCGATTCATTAACTCCATGAATACCGCAGGTGCATTAGTCAATCCGAACGGCATAACCACAAACTCATAATGACCATAGCGTGTTCGAAACGCCGTCCTCGCGATGTACGACTCTCGGATACGCAACTGATGATATCCAGACCTTAAGTCGATCTTGGAGAATACTGAAGCTCCCTGGAGTTGATCTAAGAGATCATCAATACGGGGTAAGGGATACTTATTCTTGATCGTCACCCTGTTCAACTCCCGATAATCAATACATAAGCGGAATGAACCATCCTTCTTCTTGACAAACAACACTGGTGCTCCCCACGGGGACGCACTCGGTCGGATATAACCTTTCTCGAACAACTCCTCAAGTTGGTTCTTTAATTCCTGCATTTCGGTCGGGGCCATCCGGTACGGTGCCTTCGATATCGGGGACGTACCAGGCTCCAACTCAATCGTGAATTCCACATCCCTCTGTGGAGGCAAACCAGGTAACTCGTCTGGAAAGACATCGGCATATTCCCTCACTACCGGAATATCCGCCAATATTACTGATGATTTCTCGGTTTTGGTCATAAAGCACCAATAACCAACACACCCCTGATTGAGTAATCTCACTGCTTTCATCGAATTAATGACCTTACCAGAACAGCCGGGATTACCTCCCTGAAACACACATTCAACCCATTGTCTGAAATGATAGTGACCATACGCTTACGGACACTAATGATGGCATCATGACGATCCATCCAATCAATACCTAAGATGATGTCGTCCCTCGGCAATTCTACCACGATTAGGTCCGCTGGCCATACACGACCATGAAACTGAATCGGACAATTCTGAATTTCACGATTACCGATAATTCGTCTACCATCAGGTAGGCCAATGACATAAGGCTCACAACTAGTAGCACTACCCAGACGTAGTCTACTCCAACATGACTCGGAAATGAATGAATGCGATGCACCAGTATCAAAAAGGGTACACACAGGTTGAGATAGAATATCGAGTGTACCTGAGATCATTCGGGCCTCTGGATCATCGGTCTTCTTCATCTCATAAATCCGGGGCTTGCTAGTCCCGGCACCGGACGCTCCCGTCTGCTGGCTAAAATCTCCACCTTTAGTCGCTCCTGTCGTTTTAAGCAGCGCTGATTGAAGTGGCCTGATTACGAGCAGTGTTGCTTAGGTGCACGAGATGACGTCTGAGTAGGTTTGGAGTCCCTACGGCAAAAACGGGCCTTATGCCCAGCAATTCCACAATTATGACATGTGATAGTCTGTCTCGGACACTTGGTACTGAGGTGACCAAGATCCCCACAGTTAAAACAGGTGATGGCCGAATTGGCCGCTCGAGATTGAGATTCCGCGGGTTTAGACGACACAGGAGGTCGCTCAGAAAAAGCAGAGCCCGCACGGGGTTTCTTGAAAGTTGTCTGACCGCCATCAGACTGATTACGATTCTTCGATTTCTTGCTAGCAGACGAAGGTTGCTGCTTAGCAATTTCCTTAGCAGTAAGCTCGTAGGTAAGAGCTTTCTCAATGAATTCAACCAACGTGGTGCAATTATGATTAAGCAACTGAAGTCTCATACGGGGTTTCAGCCTCTTGCTGAAATACTTGATCTTATCCGCCTCTGAGTGAATGATGGATGAGGCGAAAGGGAGAAGTTCCTGAAATTTCTCGGCAATGGCGAGAACATCCTCGTCTGATGAGGGGTCGGGGGTGAGCAATTCTGACAGCTTGGCCTCTCTGAGTGGGTCTGGATAATACCTCTCCATCATGAGAGTCTTGAACTGATCCCAAGTACAAGATCCTTCGGTGGGCTTCAACGACAACCACCAAGAATGTGCGCTCTTACCCAGGTAGTAGGCCGCAACAGAAACTTTGTGTCCCTCGGGACACTCTACCATAGCAAACAGCTTCTCGAAATGCTCGAGCCAATGAATGATATCTGCCGGATCAGACGAGCCCTCAAAAGTAGGTGGCCTCTGGCGAGAGATATCGCCGATGATATTACTCACATTCCTCTCTTGCCTCTGAGGTGGCGGCGGAGGAGCCTGCTGATTTTGATTGACGGAGTTATGCATCGTCTCCATCAACTAAGCCATCTGCGTCATTTGGGACATCATGCCCTGCATAAAAGCGAGCGGGTCAACCCGGACACCCTCTGACTGAGCCGTGTCCCGGGTACGACTCCCCGATAGTGAATGATCGCGTCCAGGTGAATGAGTGGCAGCGTCGCTGCTCGATGAATTAGCATTATCTCTCGCGTTTGCACGTGTATTCACACGAGCTCTCGGGATTCGGCCCGCTCCACGGCCTCGTCCTCCACGTCCTCTGCCACCCCTTTCCATACTGAAGTGGAAGGTCATATGATGATTATATATCTCCATGAGTATCACATTATGACTATATTATGAAATGATGACAATGAGCATACGCGCTTCAATACAGCGATTACATGAATGATTAATTGACGTGACATGATTATCTGATGAAGTTACTAAAATGATATTCTTGAATGAGTTAACAAGATTAATGATTTGATCTTCCTGATCAACAACTGAATAATGAAATGAATTGAGTGATTAATGAGTTAACCTGACCGTCCTGGTCAAAGTGACACTGATGATTGAGGATTGTTAACTGATGAATTATGAATGAATGATTAATGCCAGAAATTATATCATGGCATTAGAAATCTTACAGTTCTTGGTTTGATTGGCTCGACATTTGCACAGGTCACACGTGACGCGAAAGTCCAATGATACTAGTCCGATGACGATGATTTCAACGAGACATGACTTGGAGGGTAGTATTCAAAACCACGCTCCGATACCAACTCTGTAACACCCCAAACTAGGCGGATATTACAGTGCCGTGAATCCCCGACTGGGACCCACCAGGCAAATGAAAATGATGAATTAAATAATATAATTGTAGTACCGAACCACATTATATTACCAAATACTCCGATGAGGAGTTTAAGTACAACACACCAGGACAATACCGAATACTAGTGTATTTTATATGAAGATAAAATACACCACCCTGAATAAATAAACATTTCAAACGGAATTTGCAGCGGAAAATACAAATGACTGAAATGACTGAAAATGACTGAAACAAACGGAATGATTGGGTCCCCCTACTAGAATCACTGGGACTCCTCGCCGTCAGCATGCTCTTCCCGTGCCTTTGCCTTGCCGTGACCTGAAAACAAAATTCCCCAACGGGGTCAGTTACACAGAACAACAATCCTCAAGAGTTGAAATTACACAATCACGAATTAACTGAAGTTATGAAATAATCTTAATTATGAATTACGCTGAAGAGGAGTACCATAGTACGCCCGTAGTGTTCTGTGCGAGTGTACAAGACGAATGACCGGACACACCCGTCCTTGTACCTAATTAGTCTCACGGTGTAACGTTTTCCCGTGTGCACGGTCCAGTGTATCGGTGAACCCAATACATAACCATCGTGTGCCCGACTAAAAATTCCACACAGCCACACCCGGCCACGCAATATGAACCCGGAAGGTCACATGAACGAGAATGACCATGATGAATATCAATGAATAATAATTAGACAAGGCCAAGATGACTCACCGACATGAAAGTAATAGTGACGTGATTGATAACCCAATGAAATGATTTGGAACCGTCGTTCCTCGTGAATGAAATGATTATTCGACAATTACAAGTCTCAAAATGATTAATATTATGATGAATGAATTATGATTATGAGCAATCAACAACAAAAGGAATGAGTATCCTTTTAACCGAGTAAGATTTAACTTACACAATACCGATGAAGAATGTCCGTCCCCGAACAACGTCCTAACCAAGATACCGGTCGCTCGAACAACCTTGAATAACAATAATACCAACAATCGTTCAATACACGTATCAAGCAACAAAACACGACTAACCCAAAGGTCGAAAACAACGATAATCAAACTCATAGGGCATTCCAACGAATACAGAACCAACCACACAACTTCGAAAATATCCAATCCCGAATATGTCGAACCCAACACCAAATTGAGTATTTCGAACTAACAAAACACTTCAATGATATCAATAATCCATTAGGAATCCATAATTCATGACTACAACAACACCAATCGGAAAATCCCCAAATTAACCGAAGTCAACCCCAAGGGTTCTTGAAATAATTCCGAAAATAACCATTAAATCCGTAGGAATATATTTATCCAAGGTAGATAATCCATATCTAACATATTCCAATGATGATCCAAGCTTACACGAAGAAATCGAAAGGAAAACCCAAAAATCCGAAATTCTAGATCCAAGAAAATAATACCTTTGATTCGATGTTTGGAAATGATGAAGTGATGATTAATCCAACTCAAAGACTTGAAGATGATGATTGATGATTACACCTTGAAGAATACTCTCAAAATCGCCCAAATCGCCAAGAACCGACGAGAGAAAGAGATTAGAATGATAAATGATGAACTCTGACTAAACTGTCCAATTTATAGTCAGTCCAAGTTAGCGTGCGCTAGCCCTAATGCGTAGCGTGCGCTAACGGGAAATTTGGGTATTCTAGTACCCACTGTCCGAAAACGGTAGCGCGCGCTACGTACCTTTTTGTAGCGTGCGCTACGACCATATCATTAGCGTGCGTTAATGCTCATAGTTAGCGTGCGCTAACGAATAATTTGATGCCCAGTACTGGAGTCCAGAAACTGCCTGTTCTCTGATCTGACCTCGATAGCGTGCGCTACAACCATTATTTAGCGTGCGTTATACAATCGGTTGCATACGCTAAAAACAACACATAGCGTGCGCTATGAATTAATCCAATGCAGTCCAGTAGCCACTGGACTCAACCTGATCCGTCCCTAGCGCGCGCTACTCCACATATATAGCGTGCGCTACTACAACCCGTTAGCGCGCGCTACTTACCACTCGTAGCGTGCGCTACAAATAACTCACCTGCAGTCCAGTACCTTCTGGACTGCAGCCAGGGCAACCTTAGCGTGCGCTAAAGCTGAGTGGTAGCGTGCGCTACCTATACCCAATTAGCGTGCGCTACTCCTCACGCACAGTTCGCAACGAAAATGACAATGATGATAAACACGGCACGAAACTCCAATCAGATTAGTGATGAATGACGATTGATACACGATGCAATTACTCTGAATGATGAATACCATGACTGAATATGAGTGACAAATGATCAATAATGAATGAAATTACTGAGTATCAATTACTGAATGATAAATACTGAATGATAATTACTGAATTACAACCGGGTATTACATCATACTCTGCGTAAATGCCGTCTCATCCACCACTGGCAGCTCATATAGTCTCCGAATTGCAGCCACCGAAAAATCCACAGTAAGGCCTCGAACGATGACCTGAGTCCGAGTATCTAATTGCGCCATCATCTGCCCGTCCTGAGGGGCGGGAGTGAATCCCTGCTCTGGGATTATAGGTCAAGGTCGGATTTTTTCGTTGAATATTCTGTGAATTTCTGGATCGGAGAATTGGTGAGACTCCAAATCGGCTCGGCTCTGTGATGTCTCCCCTCGTGTGGGGGATGATTGTGTCCTTGCCCTCGTACTTATCTTCCTTTTTCTAGCCATGGTGAGGTTCCTGAAAAAATAACCACCGAAAATTACACACCTTTAAGGAAAACTACACCACCCTCGACTTAAGATACGCGAAACGTGACTATAGAGTCTTGCACCATTGTAAGAGGAAATTAAGGTTGAGCTTTAAAGTTTAAACATGAAGTAAGGGTTGGGGTACAATTTAATTCGATAATCAATTTCGTTGCATATAATTTTAAAACGTTTGGCCCAAAAATTTTCATTGATGCATTTTATCAAACACTTAACATGGATGGGTTTGAATGAAGAACAAGAGTGATAATGGTTTAATCCAACCCCCAAAAATGATGACAACAATTGATAGTCGCAAATAGCATCAACAATCCATAGATATTCAACAATTAACATCAACAATCGATCAATAATCACCATAATCCAACTCAACTTTGATAGCACTTTAAAAAAAAACTAACAACATATTCAACATTGAATGAAGAACAACACCTCACTTTTCAATTCATGTAGCAATTAAGATTAAGGATTTAGAATTACCTTGCTTGGATTGAAGAATGCAAGAAGAAGAAAATTTGAATGGGGATCGTCCGAGTGCTGCGCGAAGGAATGAATGGAACTTACCTGGTTTGCCGGCCGATCGGGTTTATGAAGGAGACCTGGGTTGTTCATCTCCGCAACAGGGGCCACGGCACAGCTTAAGTGAGCCGCGGCCCAGAGTACAGCCTGCCCGGGCTTCTTTGTTCTATCGCCGTGTGCCGCGGCTCAGCATACGGGTGCCGCGGCTCGTAGTGTAAGTGTGCCGCGGCTCATTTGGTCCATGCCGCGGCACGGAGTACAGCTTCCTGGGCGTTTCTGGGGCATTTGGCGGGCCGCGACTCAGTGCATATGTGCCGTGTCTTATGGGTATAGTGTGCCACGACTCAGTAAGGTTGTGCCGCGGCATATAGTACAGGAAGGTTAGCCTTTTTGTGTCAACTTGCGCGTGCCGCGGCTCACTATCCTTGTGCCGCGGCCCATTGCTGAATTTTCCCCTGGGGTGATTTCTGCACAGAATTTTCAAAGACAAACACCAAGAACGTGAGAGATAAACATATCCAAGCAAAAATGACGAAAAATAAAGACTCTAAAATGCATGAAAACACTGGAAAATAATAATCTACAACTAATACTCGGGTTGCCTCCCGAGAAGCGCTAAGTTTATAGTCTTCAGCCGGACCTTTTGAAAATCAGTTTGCTTTTCACAAACACCATTTGAACTCCGCCCCGTCCATCGAACCGTTAATATGTGTTTTAAATTTTTGACCATTGGTCTTTAACAATTCGATTTTCAGTTTGGACACCCAATGTTCTTTGCGAAAAGATTTGAACAAAAACAACTTTCCAAAACACCCATATTGCACATGACTTGGCACCCGTTTCACTTCCGGCTTATTCTCCTTTTTCACGAATGAACTTATGACAATATTAGAATTCTTCGTTGGTGTATGAATGGTTGATGAAGACGACATGTCCAAATGCCTAAGATATGCGACTCGTTCTACATTTTTATTAGACGTCGGAGCAACTAAAACGGATTCTGAACACTTCGACCGACAACTCTCCCGGTGTGAGTTTTTCTCAAAGATATCAATTTGTGAACACTTCTGGTCCTTGCTTGGACACGGGAGAGATCGAAACACTTTTAATGTGACTTGCTCATCTTCAACCCGAAGTATTAATTTACCCTCCTGAACATCGATAAGGGTCCTTCCGGTGGCTAAGAATGGTCTAGCCAAGATAATCGGAATCTCATGGTCTTCTTCCATATCAAGCATAATGAAATCAGCAGGGAAAATGAATTTATCGACCTTGTCCAAGACATCTTTTATTACCCCTCTCGGGTACTTGATGGATCTATCGGCTAGTTGTAAAGAGACCGTAGTAGGTTTCACTTCCCCAATTCCTAGCTTCTTGAAAATAGAAAGAGGCATGAGATTAACGCTAGCGCCGAGATCACATAATGCTTTATCAAAAGACAAGTTTCCAATAGTGTACGGTATAGTGAAGCTTCCTGGATCCTTCAATTTAGGCGGGAGCTTTCTCTGCAAGATTGCGCTGCACTCTTCCATCAATGCCATTGTCTCGTATTCTTCGAGTTTCCTTTTATTCGATAAGATCTCTTTCATGAACTTCACATAGCTCGGCATTTGTTCCAAGGCATCAGCAAATGGAATATTTATATGTAGTTTCTTGTAAACGTCAAGAAACTTAGAGAATTGCTTGTCCAATGTTTGCTTTTGCAAATGCTGTGGAAACGGGATGGGTGGCACATAGGCTGTCGGATTATCTGGAAACAGTTTCGAGCTCTTAGAAACTTGTGATTCCTCGGTCGTCGAATTTTTCTTCTCCTCATCTTCACCTCTCTTTTTGTTCTCCCTGGGCTTCTCATACACTTCCTTTCCGCTTCTCAAACCAATGGCATTAATACTTTCTCTGGGGTTCGTCTCGGTTGTACTTCGCAAGGTATCCTCAGGGCGGGCTGTTAACACATTTGCTATTTGACCCAATTGTACTTCCAAGTTGCGAATAGAGGCGGAATGGTTTTGCAAGGTTGCTTCCGTACGGGTCATGAACTGACTTGTATTTGCTGCTAATTTTGCCATTGCCTCCTCTAGAGAGATCTTTGGAGCGGGAGGGGGTTGCTGTTGGTGTTGAGAAAACTAAGGTTGGTTTTAATTTTGTCCGTTTTTCCACGAAAAATTTGGGTGATTTCGCCACCCCAGATTATATGTGTTGGAATACGGATTGTTCTGCCGATTCTCGTTCCCCACAAACTGAGCTTGTTCCATCGGATGTTGCTCGAAAGGATTTCCAACTTGGCACTCTGCGCTAGGATGAGACCCATTACACCAATTACATGATTTCGTGGTAACGGTGGTAGGAGCATGTGAAAAAGCTTGAAGTTGCTGAGTCAAGGCGACAACTTGGGCCGATAGCGTAGAGATCGGATCGTTGTCGGAAACTCCCATAACTCGTTTTGGATTCACTCGTTCGGAAGGCCACTGATAAGCATTTGCAGCCATCGCCTCCAATAGAGAATGGGCTTCCGCCATAGTCTTTCCCATTAATGCTCCTCCAGCGGCTGCATCAACAAGAGTGCGTGTAGAAGCACTCAATCCGTTATAGAACATCTGAATTTGTAGCCAGTCCGGTAGGTAATGGTGTGGGCATCTCCTTAGAAAATCCTTGTATCGCTCCCAAGCTTCATGAAGCGACTCCATATCAAATTGCCCGAAGGTAGTAATCTCGTTCCTTAGTCTCGCTGTCTTCGATGGTGGAAAGAACTTAGCCAGAAAGGCTTGTGCTAATTCCGCCCAAGTTGTAATAGAGCCCGGTGGTAATGAATTTAACCAAAACTTGGCTTTGTCCCTCAGAGAGAAAGGGAAAAGCCGCAGACGAATAGCATCATCGGTAACACCGTTATTCTTGAAGGTGTCACAAATCTCGAGAAATGAAGCGATGTGTGTGTTGGGATCATCGTTTGCTAGTCCACAAAATTGGCTTGCTTGCACCATCTGAATAATAGCTGGATTAATCTTGAAGTTGTTCGCTTGGATGGTTGGACGCCGAATCCCTGAAAAGTTTGCATTTATTTGTGGCATTGCATAATCTCGGAGTGCCAGTGCCGGTTGAGCTTGCTGCATAGGATTGTCTACTCCGTGATTTTCTGTGATATCGGCCATGGTGTCTTTCGTCGGTAGCTTACGCTTTTCCTTCTTGTTTTTCCGAAGAGTGCGCTCGAGTTCAGTATCCAAAGGTAATAGGCCTTCGTTACCGAATTTTCTCATGCACTAACCAGAAATTCCTGAAAGGAAAACAAATAAACAAATTACACAAAAATAAAATAAAATAATGTTCAAATTAAGACTAGAAATACTGAAATCGATATTAGTAAAATAATCAATCCCCGGCAACGGCGCCAAAAACTTGTTGCGGAATTCGGTGAACGCAAGTGCACGTTGTCGTAAACAAGTAATAAAGTGATAAGTAAGATATCGTTCCCTCGAGGACTGACTTACTAATTACCAATTTATGCGTATTCTAATTTTATTTGAACTATCGAAATTTGAGGTGCAAGTAATAATTAAAGAAAATTAATAAAAGAATAAATAGTAAAATCGATTATTCAAAGAAAGAAGATCAAATAGGAAAATAATCTAGGATTGTGAATCCACCTCGGTTTATCCGAATTACTCTTGATTTATATGAATTAAATGATTTTCCAATTTATTGAAGGCGAAGATTGCTAATATACTCTACTGCCTATCCCGAGGTCAATAGAATTTTCTAAGGCGAATAACACACTCTATTCCTAGGTGAATTAATTCGACAATAGGCAAAAAGTACGAAATCTTCAGAAAGGCCACGTAATTCCTATGAGTATATTCCTATCTCACAAAATAAAACGGTTCTCACCAACTTTTCCTACCAACTCTCCTATCCCGATTCGAGTTGCGTAATCAAGACAAATCAATCATAGGCCACATAATTGATAGTAATTAACACAATTGGGAAAACTCAATAAGAAAGGGAAATATAGTTTAATAATACAAAATAAAAAGTAAATTCGTCAAAACCTCGGTTTCATGAAAATCCTAGAATAGGGCTCTAGCCTGACATGCTAGAAAATAAAAATACAGAAAGAATTGAAGAAAGCATAAAAATCGAACGCAATCGAAGAACTTGGATTCCTCCGTTCTCTAACTTCCGTTCTCTGCTCCTTGGTGTTTTCTGCTTCTTCTCCATGATCCTCGATGATTCCTTCCCCCTATTTATAACCATCATTCGTCTCCCAAAACGCGTCCGGGAATTAGGTCGAGAACAGCTCCAAAAACGGCCCAGAAACGCGGCAAAATTAGCAAAACCGCCCCGCGGGCCGCGGCTCAATAAGAGTGTGCCGCGACCCCTAATGCTCAGCGCCTATACATGGGCGCAATATTTTCTTCATGGGCCGCGGCTCAGTAAGTGCGTGCCGCGGCCCCCGGTACAGCGTGCTCGGGCTCTATGTGTGCCGCGGCTCGCTTTCCTTGTGCCGCGGCTCATGACCAGAAATCGCCGTTTTCGCCCGTTTTTCGTCGTTTAGGCTTCCGGACTCCAATTTCCTACAAAACATATAAAGATAGTGCATTAAAAGCTCATTTATGCAGATTTAGACTTCAAATGGATATAAAATAATGATAAATAAGCGTATAAAAATACGCCTAACAGATCCTCCCACAAAACAACGTGAACTAGAAGTTCAAAAGATCATACACTTGCGGAATATAGCAAATCAATTACCAGATGCATTTACAGACAAAAAGAGTGACAAAGTCACATATAGCTGCTGCAAATACTCCTGCTCGGATTGAGGTTCCAAAAGAGCAGTCCAATGAAAATATACCAAATGAATCCAAAACACGCCTTAAGCATGGAAGACCTGTTGGTTCCAAAGATAAAATTCCTCGAAAGAAGAATAAATGTGGGAAACCTGATGAAGCCAAATTAGGTGTACGTGTTCCAGAAGAAACACACGAAGAAATAAATCAGGGAACACATAATGATGAAGAAAACCTTCAGCAAGAAGAAAATCATGAGATCTCCCTTAATTATATCAATAATGGAAAAATATGGAACCGAACTGAAATGAAGGATATCAATGACATGTTTTGTTATTCCATATCACAAGAAATTGATAACGTGAATGAAGATCCGGAACCAACATCAATATCTGAGTGTCAGAAGAGGCATGATTGGATCAGTTGGAGCCATACAGGCTGAATTAGATTCACTTAATAAGCGAAAGGTATTTGGGTCTATTGTTATTACACCTGTAGATGTGAAACCTATTGAATACAAATGGGTTTGCGTTCGTAAACGAAATGAGAAAGATGAGATTATAAGGTACAAAGCTCGTCTTGGTGCACAAGGTTTTTCCCAAAGACCTTGAATTGATTATGATGAGACATATTCTCCTGTTATGGATGCTATTACCTTTAGATACTTGATCAGCTTATCAGTTTCAAATAATCTAGAAATACGCCTCATGGATGTTGTAACGGACTATTTATATGGATCATTGGATACTAATATTTACATGAGAATTCCTGAATGATTCAAAGTACCTGAAGCACTAAAATCAAAACCGAGGGAGTTATGTGCAATTAAACTACAACGATCCTTGTATGGGCTAAAACAATCTGAGCTCGTGTGGTATAATTACCTAACATATTTTTTAGTGAAAAATGGATATGTAAATGATAGATTATGTCCATGTATTTTTATCAAGAAAACTACGACTGGGGTCGTGATTATTGCTGTCTATGTTGATGATTTAAACATCATTGGGACTCCTAATGAAATTCAAGAAGCGGTTAATTATCTAAAAAGTAAATTTGAAATGAAAGACCTCGGACAGACCAAATATTGCCTTGGTTTACAAATTGAACACTTTCATAGTGAAATATTTGTACATCAATCCAATTATACAAGAAGGGTCTTAAAATTCTTTAATATGGATAAGGCAAATCCGCTTAGTACCCCAATGATAGATAGGACACTTAATGTTGAAAATGATCCATTTTGTCCTTGCAAAGATAACGAAGAAGTACTTGATCCTGAAGTACCATATTTGAGTGCAATTGGAGCTCTTATGTATCTTGCAAATTATACGCGACCAGATATAGCATTTGCTATGAATCTATTGGCAAGATATAGCTCATGTCCAACACAGAGACATTGGAATGGGATTAAATACATACTTTGCTATCTCCAAGGAACAATTGATATGGGATTATTTTATCCCGAAGATTTAAAAGATGAAATAACCAGTTTTGCAGATGCAAGTTATTTATCAGATCCCCATAAAGGCAAATCACAAACTGAATATATTTTCATGATTGGTGGTACTGCAATATCTTGGCGTTTCCAAAAGCAAACACAAATTGTTACATCTTCAAATCATGCTGAAGTTATTGCTCTTCACGAAGCAAGTAGAAAATGTATATGGCTTAGATCTATCACTCAACACATTAAGGAAGCCAGTTGATTACCAGTTTATAAAGATCCAACAATATTGTTTGAAGATAATGCTGCATGCACTACCAAAATTCACACTTTAGCCGACGAATCATAAAAAAACAGCCGACGACTTTTAAGTGTCGTCGGCTAAACTTTTCACTTTAGCCGACGACCCGTACTACCGTCGGCTAAAGTAGTTTAGCCGACGACTTTTGTAAAGGTTTAGTCGACGACCCAGATCAAGTCGTCGGCTAAACCCTTTTCGAAAAAAAAAGTGGGGTTAGCCGACGATCCAGATCAAGTCGCCGGCTAAACCTCCAATTTAAAATTATATATAGTCCACGGAACACCAACCCAATCTTGCCCCTCTCCCCGCTAAAGAGCACCTTTCTATTGTAACACCCCAAACTAGGCGGATATTACAGTGCCGTAGATCCCCAACTGGGACCCACCAGGCAAATGAAAATGAATGAATTACACAAGATAAATGTAGTACCGAACTACATTACAAAAATAATTACTCCGATGAGGAGTTTAGTTACAACACACCAGGACAATACCGAATACTAGTGTATTTTATATGAAGATAAAATACACAACACTGAATGAAACGGAGTATTCAAATGAAAGTCTGCAGCGGAAAATAAAGGACAATAACATGAATAACTGAAAGATCGGGGACCCCTACTAGTATCACTGGGACTCCTCGACGTCAGCGTGTTCTCCCCGTGCTTTTGCCTTGCCAAGACCTGAAAAACAAAATCCCCAAACGGGGTCAGTTACAAAGAACAACAATCCTCAAGGGTTGAAAATACACAATCATGATTATATCTGAAGTTATGAAATATCTGTCGAAACATACGCAATCAAACATGCTATATGAATCAACTAACGATGCGGCTCAAAGGGTGGCGCCACACTACGCCCGGGATGGAAATGTGTTGCACAAGCCACCAACGAGTATCAATCGAATACACGTGTGGTCTTGTACCTAATCGGTCTCACGAAACAATCAATCTCGTGTGCAGTCCGATGTGAGGCCACCAACCAACACACGACTATAATGTGCCCGACATGAAAATCCTACACATACCAACGCACGCCAAGATGACCGGAATGCCACGATATAACAAAAGTGACATCGAAAATGAATAATGACTCACCGAGGTGGAATGGTAACGAAATAAATGACACTCAATGAAAAGATTGGAACCGTCGTTCCTTATGGTAAACGATTAATTGATAACAACAAGTTTTGATACGATTAATATAATGATGAATGAGTTATGATTATGAATGAACAACAACAAAAGGGATGAATATCCTTTTAGCAGAAGTAAATTAACTTACACAATACCGGTGGCAATTATCCTTCCACGAACAACGTCCTAATTGATATATCGGTCGCTCGAACAACCTTGAATTATACAATATCCAACAACTCGTTCAATATACGAATCAAACACGAATATAACGAACTCAAAACGTCGATACGATTAAACTAAGTTCATTGGGGTATTATATCGAATACGTTGTGGCCAAACTCCGGTTGTTTACAATCAAATCTCAATAAGCCACTATTAATTCCCCCAAGAAGTGTTTCAAACCAACAAAATATCTCCAATACGATCAATAATCCGTTATGAATATCCAAAAACGTGATTATAACGACAATTAATCGAAAACCTCCAATTTCAACTCGATATTCAAAGTGTTCTTGAATAATCCTTCAATAATCCAACGAATCCTTATACAAACTCATAATCATATATATATCCCTTCATATAACATGATTATAACGTCCAAAACATCGTATCTCAACACAAAAATCGAAATCCGAGGTGTTGAAGAATACTACCTTTGAAGATCCAAGTACTTTAATCCGAAGAACACGCGTTAGATTGATTATCCGGGCTTCACGATCGAAAGGAGATGAAGAAAATCAAACACCCAAATGATTTGTGAAGGAAAAACCCTCCCTCAAGCTTTCTCTCTCGGTTGAAGGTGAAGAAAAGGGAGAGAAATGGGCTGAAATGCTGAAAAACCGAATTTAAAGGAGTTGAATGCCCTGCCGGACACGGCCCGTGCCGATCGGCACGGTCGTGTCGCACAGCTGGCCGACAGGGACTCGACCGTATCCTGCTTGACACGGTCGCGGCGCGGAGGGCCTTCCGATAGTGACCCGTCCAACAGCGACTCGGCATGACTCGATCGTGTCCTGGAACACGGTCCGGCGTGTCGGCAGTCGGTTCTGGCTTATCCGGAAGAGCTCGACTCGGCCGTGCCAGAAGACACGGTCGGGTCCTGAGGCAGAGACTTCGGCATTTCCGGACGAGTACGGCACGGGCCGTGTCGGACGACACGGCCGAGTTCGGTCGGCAGTGATCGGCCAATAACTGAAAAATGAGCGGGTGAGCTAAAACGACCATAACTCTCTCGTCCGGATTCCGATTGACTCACCGTTTGAACCATTGGAAAGCTAATTCGATGCTCTATAATATTGCAAAGATTTAGAATTTTTGGAGTTACCAAAAATTAATGGTGATCTAACAAAGTCGAACTCAAATGAGGAAAGTTGAAACAATGAACAATAATCGTACACAACTCGAAGTTTTTCCGAACGGTGAACACGGTGAATGAACATGATTGATGAATGATTATAATTGAGTGAAAATAAACTGAGTGACAATTACAAACTGATAATTACTGAATGAAAATGAATGAATTACAACCGGGTATTACATATCCCCCCCTTAAAAAGAGTTTCGTCCCCGAAACAAAGGGTCAAACAACTCGGGATAACTCTCCCGCATATTCTCCTCGGTTTCCCAAGTGGCCTCTTAGACTCCGTGTCTAGACCACTGAATCTTGACCAAAGGGATCGTCTTGTTCCTCAACTGTTTGATTCGCCGCTCTAACACTCGTACAGGACGCTCCTCGTACGAATGATCATCTGCGATCTCGATTTCGTCGAACTGAAGTATGTGACTCGGGTCGGCAACATAATTCCGCAACTGAGAGACGTGAAACACATTATGAATCCTGCTCAAAGCCGGAGGTAAAGCCAATCGATAAGCTAACTCGCCTACTCGATCCAAAATTTCAAACGGTCCAATGAATCTCGGGCTCAACTTCCCCCGTTTTCCGAAACGGAAAATACCTCGACTCGGGGATACCTTGACCAAAACATGGTCACCCGTCTCGAACTCTAGTGGTCGACGACGATTATCCGCATACGATTTACGCCGACTCGAAGTACATCGACATACGACTCTTGATCAAAGCTACCTTCTCCCGGGCGGCTATAAGCATATCGGCTCGGTGCCGATTGATTCTGACAAGTCATCCCAACACAAAGGAGAGCGACAACGACGACCGTACAAGGCCTCGTAAGGTGCCATCGTAATGGAAGCATGCCAACTATTATTATACGTGAACTCGATCAATGGTAGTTGGGCTTCCCAATCGTCCTTCCAATCGAGGACGCATGCCCTCAATATGTCCTCTAATGTCTGAATAGTCCTCTCTGATTGTCCGTCGGACTGAGGATGAAAGGCAGTACTGAGATTAAGCTGAGTTCTCATAGCACGATGAACTGATTTCCAAAAAAAATGTGACACAAACCGTCCGTCACGATCGGAAACGATACTTTTAGGAGTACCGTGCAATATCACTATCTCTTTGATGAATAACTGGGCAAGTCTCTCGGGACCCCAGGTATCCTTAATCTCAAGAAAATGAGCTGATTTAGTTAAGCGGTCCACAATCACCCAGATCGTATTCATGCCACGACGACTCGTCGGCAAGCTCGTGATGAAATCCATAGAAATGTCTTCCCACTTCCATTCGGGAATAGGAAGAGGTTTCAGCATAACCGCCGGTCGCTGATGCTAAATCTTAACTTGTTGACAGGTTAAGCATCTTGAAATAAATTCTGCGACTTCTCGCTTCATATTACTCCACCAGTAATTTTGTTTCAAGTCCTTGTACATCTTGCTGGACCCCGGATGAACAGAATAAGGGGGTAGCATGAGCTTCTCTCAAAATAGAATTTTTCAACTCGTCATTTGCCGGTACGCACAACCGGTTCTTATACCTCAAAAGTCCATCCTCGTGGACCACGAATCCAGGGGCTTTCCCCTGAGCCACATCTTCACGAATGCGCAACAATGAAGGGTCTGAACTCTGATTCTCTCTGATTACCTCCTCAGTGACAATGAAATCTCTAGCATACAAAGCTGTCCCTGAACTCGCTGAAGCCAGACCTCGATCTCGGGTCTAAGGAATTCCTGCTGAAGCTCCTTCTGAACTGTTAAACGAGCAAGCATCTGCTCATGAGCGGACTTACGACTCAAGGCGTCGGCGACAACGTTCGCCTTGCCCGGGTGGTAAAGGATCTCGATATCAAAATCTTTGATTAGTTCCAACCACCGCCTCTGTCGCATATTTAACTCCTTGTGAGTAAATATATACTTAAACTCTTGTGATTGGTGAAGATCTGACAGGTGATGCCATAAAAGTAACGACGCTAAATTTCCAACGCGAAAACCACGGTTGCTAGCTCCGGCCGCGGGTTGGATAATTAACCAGCTAATCCGAGGAAACATCGGATTTACTTAATATCTTTCGGAGGTTGCCAATCTCGGATAGTCTCCGACTTCTGAGGGTCGACACGAACTCTGTCAGATGAAATCACATGCCCGAGAAAGTCACTTCGGACCTCCAGAACTCACATTTGGAAAACTTTCCATAAAGTTGCTCTCGTCTCAACACGTCGAGAACCTGAAGAAGATGAACCTCGTGTTCCTCTCGGCTAAGAGAATAAATCAAAATGTCTTGATGAAGACAACAACAAAGCGATCGAAAAATCGATGAAAACCGATTCATTAACTCACGAATACCGCGAGTGCAATAGTTAGCTCGAGCGGCATAACTACGAACTCATAATGACCATAGCGTGTACGAAAGCTGTCTCGCGATATCAGGCTCTCGAATCCATGGCGGTGATATCCAGATCTTAAGTCGATCTGGAAAATCGAGGCTCCTGAAGTTGATCTAAAAGATCATCAATACGGGGTAAAGGATACTACTCTTGATCATCACCTGTTCAACTCACAGTAATTAATACACACGAGGCAGGCCATCCTTCTCCTTGACGGATCACTGCTGGTGTTCCTCACGGGGGCCTTGATCGGTCGGAGATAACCTTTCTTGAACTACTCCTCAAGTTGAATCTTCAACTCCTGCATTAGTCGGGGCCATCCGATACGGTGCCTTCGATAACGGGCGTCTGCGGCTCCAACTCACCCCTGAATTCCCTTACTCTATGCGAAGGCAACCAGATAACTCGTCTGGAAATACATCGTCAATCGATGACAATGATACCACGAATGATTGAACATTTCGATTGCCCTAGAATGGTCAATCGATAAAAAGAGATACCAATAATGATTGAACAACTCGATTGCCTTAGAAAGGCCAATCGATGAAGATGATACAATGAATGTTTGAATAACTCGATTGCCCTAGAAAGGCCAATCGATGAAAATGATACAATGAATGATTGAATAACTCGATTGCCTTAGAAAGGCCAATCGATGAAAATGATACAATGAATGATTGAATGACTCGATTGCCTTAGAAAGGCCAATCGATGAAAATGATACAATGAATGATTGAATGACTCGATTGTCTTAGAAAAGCCAATCGATGGAAATGATACAAGGAATGATTGAATAACTCGATTGCCTTAGAAAGGCCAATCGATGGGAATGATATAATGAATGATTGAATAACTCGATTGCCTTAAAAAGGCCAATCGATGGGAATGATATAATGAATGATTGAATAGTTCGATTGCGAAATTTCTCTGCTTTCGTCATAATAATACTTCTTCTGGAACAACGGGGATTACTTCCCTGAAACACACATTCGACAACCAACGACGGAAAGATAGCGACCAAACGCTAACAAACACTGAGGATAGTATCAAGACGGTCAAACCAACTAATACCGAAAATTACATCGTCCTAAGATAAATTCACCACGATTAGATACATCAACCAATCGCTGTCATTAAGCTTAATTAGGTATGATTCCGAAAATTCTTCCATCGTCAGGTAGACCGATGGTATGAGGTCCACAAGCAATAGGACTATCCCGAAATAAGTCTATTCAAGAATGATTTGAAAATGAAAGAATGCGGTGTACCAGCATCAAAAGATACACACAAGTTGAAATAAAATTACGAGTATACCTGAAATCATTCGGCCACCGGATCGTCGATCCTCCTCATCATATGAATCTGGGACTTGCCGGCCCCCGAACCGGATGCTCCCGTCTGATAAATACGAGCTCCCACTCTATTTGCTTCCATTGTCTTAAACGACGATGACAAAGCGATCGATTCAAGCATTTGGTTGCTTGGGGCACTGAGATGCCGCGGAGCCGACTTGGAGTCCTTTCGGCAAAAGCGGGCCTTATGCCAAAAATTCCCACAATTATAGCACGTGATAGACGGTTTGAGACACTCGGTCTGAAATGACTGGCGTTCCACAATTGAAAGCAGTGATGGCGAATCGGCGCTCGGGACTGAGATCCCGCACGATTATGCGCCGTAGGAGGTCGCTCAGAAACGATAGGACTCACACGAGACTTCTTGAAGGTTGACTGACCGCCTTCGGATTGATTATGCTTCGTTGATTTCTTTCTAGCAGACGAAGGTTGCTGCTTAGTAATTTCCTTAGCAGCTGGCTCATACGGGAGAGTTCTCTCGATTAATCCGGTCAGAGTGGCGCAATGATGATTGAGCAACTTCACATGGGTCATCATGGCCTGCATAAAAGTGAGTGGATCAACCCGAACATCATTTGATCGAGCCGAGTCCTGGGCACGATTTCCCGGCAGCGAGTGATTATTTCTCGGGTTTCGGTCCGCACCGCGGCCTCTCCCCGTGCATCCCCTGACAGCTCTCTCCATACTGAAGTAGGAAGGTCGCATAATGATTATATTTCCCGCATGATTAGCACGTTATGATTATGTCATGAGATGATGAAAATGAGTATACATGCTCTAACTTAGTGATTATATGAATGATTTACTGAAGTTACATGATTATCTAATGAAATTCTTGAAATGATTATCTTGAATAACTTAACAAGATTGATAATATGATCAGCCAGATTGACAAATGAGTAATGAAATGAATTGAGTAATTAATGAGTTAACATGATCGTCCTAATCACAATGAATGATGATGTTTGAGGATTGTAAATTGATGAATGATGAATGAATGACTATTGCCAGAAATTATACCATGGCGTTAGAAATCTTACAGTTCTTTGATGCGATTGGCTCGGCATTTGCACAGGTCACACGTGACGCGAAAGTCCAATGATACTAGTCTGATGACGATGATTTCAAATGAGACATGACTCGGAAGGTAGTATTCAAAACCACGCTCCGATACCAACTCTGTAACACCCCAAACTAGGCGGATATTACAGTGCCGTAGATCCCCAACTGGGACCCATCAGACAAATGAAAATGAATGAATTACACAAGATAAATGTAGTACCGAACTACATTACAAAAATAATTACTCCGATGAGGAGTTTAGTTACAACACACCAGGACAATACCGAATACTAGTGTATTTTATATGAAGATAAAATACACAACACTGAATGAAACGGAGTATTCAAATGAAAGTCTGCAGCGGAAAATAAAGGACAATAACATGAATAACTGAAAGATCGGGGCCCCCTACTAGTATCACTGGGACTCCTCGACGTCAGCGTGTTCTCCCCGTGCTTTTGCCTTGCCAAGACCTGAAAAACAAAATCCCCAAACGGGGTCAGTTACAAAGAACAACAATCCTCAAGGGTTGAAAATACACAATCATGATTATATCTGAAGTTATGAAATATCCTGTCGAAACATACGCAATCAAACATGCTATATGAATCAACTAACAGTACGGCTCAAAGGGTGGCGCCACACTACGCCCGGGATGGAAATGTGTCCGTGCACAAGCCACCAACGAGTATCGATCGAATACACGTGTGGTCTTGTACCTAATCAGTCTCACGAAACAATCAATCTCGTGTGCACAGTCCAATGTGAGGCCACCAACCAACACACGACTATAATGTGCCCGACATGAAAATCCTACACATACCAACCGGCACGCCAGTATGACCCGGAATGCCACGATATAACAAAAGTGACATCGAAAATGAATAATGACTCACCGAGGTGGAATGGTAACGAAATAAATGACAGCTCAATGAAAAGATTGGAACCGTCGTTCCTTATGACTGAAACGATTAATTGATAACAACAAGTTTTGATACGATTAATATAATGATGAATGAGTTATGATTATGAATGAACAACAACAAAAGGGATGAATATCCTTTTAACCGAGTAAGAATTAACTTACACAATACCGGTGGCAATTATCCTTCCACGAACAACGTCCTAATTGATATATCGGTCGCTCGAACAACCTTGAATTATACAATATCCAACAACTCATTCAATATACGAATCAAACACGAATATAACGAACTCAAAACGTCAATACGATTAAACTAAGTTCATTGGGGCATTATATCGAATACGTTGTGGCCAAACTCCGGTTGTTTACAATCAAATCTCAATAAGCCACTATTAATTCCCCCAAGAAGTGTTTCAAACCAACAAAACATCTCCAATACGATCAATAATCCGTTATGAATATCCAAAAACGTGATTATAACGACAATTAATCGAAAACCTCCAATTTCAACTCGATATTCAAAGTGTTCTTGAATAATCCTTCAATAATCCAATGAATCCTTATACAAGCTCATAATCATATATATCCCTTCATATAACATGATTATAACGTCCAAAACATCGTATCTCAACACAAAAATCGAAATCCGAGGTGTTGAAGAATATTACCTTTGAAGATCCAAGTACTTTAATCCGAAGAACACGCGTTAGATTGATTATCCGGGCTTCACGATCGAAAGGAGATGAAGAAAATCAAACACCCAAATGATTTGTGAAGGAAAAACCCTCCCTCAAGCTTTCTCTCTCGGTTGAAGGTGAAGAAAAGGGAGAGAAATGGGCTGAAATGCTGAAAAAATGAATTTAAAGGAGTTGATCGCCTGCCGGACACGGCCGTGCCGATCGGCACGGTCGTGTCGCATTGGCGGCGAGGGACTCGGCCGTGTCCTGCTGACACGGTCGCGCGGAAGGGCCTTCCGATAGTGACCCGTCCGGCGGACTTCGGCATGACTCGGCCGTGTCTGGAACACGGTCGGGCGTGTCAGCGATCGGTTACAGCTTATCCGGAAGAGCTCGACTTCGGCCGTGCGACGACACAGTCGGGTCTGAGGCGAGACTTGGCATTTCCGGGACGAAATGCAGGCAGGCCGTGTCGGACGACACGGCCGAGTCGGTCAGCGTGATCGCCAATAATCGAAAAATGAGCGGGTGAGCTAAAACGACCATAACTCTCTCGTCCGGACTCCGATTGACTCACCGTTTGAACCATTGGAAAGCTAATTCGATGCTCTATAATATTGCAAAGATTTAGAATTTTTGGAGTTACCAAAAATTAATGGTGATCTAACAAAGTCGAACTCAAATGAGGAAAGTTGAAACAATGAACAATAATGGTACACAACTCGAAGTTTTTCCGAACGGTGAACACGGTGAATGAACATGATTGATGAATGATTATAATTGAGTGAAAATACACTGAGTGACAATTACAAACCGATAATTACTGAATGAAAATGAATGAATTACAACCGGGTATTACATCTATTCCCGACACTGTCAGTTATTCCCGAAAAAAGCTTGTGAGTTGCTACTTTGAGTATTGCGACCTTGCGAAAAAGATCAACCCAGTTCTTGGAAACCCCTTTATGTATTTTTTGAGTTTGTGTTGCTACTTTGAGTTGTACTAGCTGGAGTGACGAAGGTTTCTACCGGTTGCTATAATCACCATTTCGATTAATTAAGGTATTTTATTGTATTTTTAATGTGATTTCGAAACTTTGTATTATTCATGTTGTAGATTCGAAAGCTTTTCTGTATAACGATTAATTTTTGTGATGATAATCATTATAATTAATTATCTGTTGTGATTCCATTTATATTTTGAACAATATTAATTAGTTGGATTAATATTGGAAAATTTATATATTTTCACGATGGACAAGAGTTGGATTGGGTTATGAAAATGGGATCCAAGAGTAATGGATGGGATGAAGCAGTTTATGAGATTTGTAAAAGAGCACGACAAGAGTAATATTATTATTAATAATAATAATAATAACAATAATAATTAAAAAAAATCTTAGTGGGTTTAGCCTACGACTTTAGTGTAAGTCATCGGCTAAACCCCTTTCGAAAAAAAAATGGGGTTTAGCCGACGACTTAGTCGTCGGCTAAACATTTAAATATTGGACCGCGATTCGGATGATTTGAGGGGGCGATCACGCGATGCGGATTTGGGACATGATCAGGATTTAGCCGACGACTTACACCAAAAGTCGTCGGCTAAACCTCTAAATATTTATACATTTTTTTCTTCTTTCTTTTCTTACTGTTTCCTTCCCCCAACCCCAGCCCCCGTCACCCAGCCCCCAGCCCCCAGCCCCCGTCACCCAACCGCCGCCCGCCCGCCCCACCGCCGCCCGTCCGACAGCCCCCGTCCCGCCGCCTGCCGTCCTACCGCCGCCCGACAGGTAACCCTTTCATTTTTTTTTGTTTTTATTTTGTTTGATGGATTTATTGTATTTGTTTGATGAATTTGTTTAGATTATTTGATGAATTTAGTATTTTCAATATTTATTTAATTTAGTTGTTTTTTTGGTACACGTAATTTAGTTTTCATCAATTGTTAGTTGTGAATTGATGAAATACTTGATGAATTTGAGAATTGGATGAAATATGATGAAATATGATGAATTTTGTGATGAATTAGGTAAATTGTTTAATGAGTTCTGAATTGATGAAATATTTGATGAATTTGTTTGAGGAGGAAGGGATTATATAGCCGGCGTTAATTGAAAGATTAACATGGTATGGCATTGATAAGTATTGTTGTATGATTGTTAATTTACTGTGGAAACTCTGTCGAATTTTTGAATATCTGTATGTTTCTTTAATTTTGTTGTATGCGCATTATTTGAAGATGGATAGAATAAAGAAAGCGTTGGGGAAGAAGTCGACAAAGTCGACCACTCCCGATTCGGGGGGAGTTCGGCAGTGCGTGAAGGATGCTTTGAACAATGCTATGTCGGTAAGTTACTAAATATTTAATAAGTATTTTTCAATCAACACGTAGTTCTTCAAAATGCAATATGTGATGTTTTTAAATTATTGTGTATTTATCTTGTTCATAGGTGTGGTTTGTCATTCCCGACTCTCTACTACGTACTTGGTGTGACGAGGTGCAGTCTACCAAGTAAGTCATTTTAATTTATTTTGTATCTACATTGTTTGCGTAATTTTTTTCTTACGAATAATATATGTTGTGCAACGTGTGTTGTAGGTACAAATCTTGGAAAAATGAGCACATATTCTGGACAGCCTAGGGTGATACCCGAGAGGCTACCCCGGAAGAATTAAAGTTTCGGGAGTACGAGTGGAAGTGGCTACGCGCCCATTACTCAGGCTGGACTGTGGGCACCTGCTCCATCGTCTTCTATCTTCGGTCAGACCCCATCTTCACAGCCACTTCTACATTTGGATATTTAGATGATTTTGGTAGTGGATTGTAGTTGTGTTGTTGTAGGACTCTTGTATATTTATATTTGTGTTAGAATTTTGTAAGTGATTTTGTTGACGCTACTAGTATGTTGATGAAATTTATGTTCTTGAATGTGTTGTGTGTTGTGATGCATATAATGTTGGGCATATTATTGATGGTATTAGTTGAATGTGTTTTGCGTTGATTGTTGTTAATAATGGGAGCTGGTGTATAAAAATTGTGGGTGCAAAAAAAAAACAGGTTTTGGGATCCCAAAATCTGAATTGATTTTTTTTATATTAGGTTTTAGCCGACGACCTTTACAAAAGTCGTTGGCTAAAGTATATTATTTTTTTTAAAAAAGTTTTAGCCGACGACCGTTGCTAAATGTCGTCGGCTAAAGTATATTATTTGTTTTTAAAAAAATACTTTAGCCGACGACTGTTGTTAAATGTCGTCGGCTAAAGTATATATATATATATATATTTTAAAAACACTTTAGCCGACGACATTTTTCTCAGTCGTCGGCTAAATAGTTAAGGTTTAGCCGACGGGGAAAGTCGTCGGCTAAACTTCGAGCTTTAGCCGACGGCTACCAAAAAAGTCATCGGCTAAACCTTGGACGACGAATATCGGCCGACGGTTTTTTAGCCGATGATTGAGGGGATTAGCCGACGACTTTGACCTTTAGCCGACGACTTAAAGTCGTCGGCTAAACCCCCGAGATTGGTAGTGATGTGTTGCCCAAACCAAGGGAGGATATATCAAGAACGACAGAACCAAACACATTCCCCCAAAGTTCTTCGCATACACTCAAGAACGTGAAGAGAAGAAGGAGATTGTCGTTCAGTATGTTCGGTCATGTGACAATGTTGCAGATTTATTTACAAAGGCGCTCCCAACCTCAGTTTTCAGAAAATATGTTCACAATATTTGGATGCGACATCTCCGAGATTTATGAAGATACTCACCCTTGTTAACTCGAGGGGGAGCTATATAGCTGTACTCCTTTTCCCTTATCATGGTTTTGTCCCATATGGTTTTCCTGATAAGATTTTTAATGAGGCATCTATAAGGCATAGTCATTCAAGAGGGAGTGTTGAAGTATTCGCCTCTCGAAATACGTAACAAGGTAATATATTATAACATGTGAATGACTATTATGCCCCTGATAAAATTATGTAATTACGTTTGTGCCATCTGAAGTTTTCCTATAAATAGGGCTTCAGTGCTTAATGAAAAATTCATTCCAAGAGAAACACCTTCTCTATATCCTCTCTGTTCTCTTTGTATTCTCTTTAGTTTCTTGAAATTTTCTAACACCTAATATGTTCGGCATGATTTTTAGATAATATGTTTATAGGAATAAATATGAAAGCTGATTTCACTACTAAAAAAAGGTTTTAGTGACACTTGTGTGTTCTGATAGTTTTTTGTTATATGTCACTACAAACATAAAATTGGATCAGTTTTCGTATTTAACATCTAAGTGTCGCTGATTGCTCACACCGACGTATCACTAATAGAGGCATCAGTAAATTCCTGACAATAACGTATTAGTAAATAAAAAATAAAAACACTCAAATACGCTCGAATTGCGATTCGAAATCACTTCTCGTAGCTGGAAGTATAAATTTATGTAAAAAACTAATGCTTTTGCTCAGTTACACAAATGTCTTACGAATTTGTGACATTATAGTGTCAGTAATAATTATCAATAATTGTGACAATATAGTATTAGTAACAAGGCTGGGTTGGTTACCTGTGAACATGGTAACCAATCGAAAATTCTCGAACCGATTATAGGTGGTAACCACTATACACGGTTGCCGCATCATCGGTACAGTTGTACCGTATATTTAACTACCGAACGGTACGGGAATAGTATAGAAATTTATAATATTTTTGCGTAATGTGTGTATTTGTAATGTTGCTGACACAACTTGATTTTCACGGGTCGTATGACGGTTCATGTTAGCCGACCCCGAATCTTTTCAGGACTAAAGCTTTGTTGTTGTTGTTGTTGTTTGACGTGTGTATTTGTAATATTTACTATTAGTCCACTATATATAAAGATAAAATTTGGATTAATATTTAGTTAGCTATTATTACTCATATTATTAAATCTTATGAATTATAGACCAAATGTACCGTGCATCGGGTGTAAAGAGTAGTGAAAGCAAATGAAAAATGACAAAAAGCGGGAAAAAAGGGTATGCGAGGCATGGCTCTAGAGGTGGCCAGTGGGCGGGCCGGGCTAGAGCCAGTGGACTGGGCCGGGCCGGCCCGGCCCGGCCCAGCCCGGATTTCCTAGGCCCATGGGCCGATCGGGCCAGCCCGGCCCGGGACCGAGCCCAGCCCCCTGGCTACCCGGGCGGTCCCGGTCTCGAACTCTCTATCCCGGCCCACCTCCGAGTCCAGAACAGCCTGTCCCCCATCCCGGCCCCGGCCCACTCGCAGCTCGGCCCACCGGTGGCCCACCCGTACCCCACCCCCAGCCCACCCAAGCCCACCCTCAGCCCACCCAAGTGTAATGCCCGTATTTTCGATTTCCGGTAATTTCTTTTTTTCGGCGGAAGCCCGTTTTGACGACTCGCTCATGACCGTTTCGTCATTCTGAGAATGATTAATTCTACACTTTTTGTCATCCGAGTTCGTTTCGGTGTTGTTTTGTTGAGTTCCGTGCTTTTTAGCGACTTTTCCGCACTTGAGTTCGATTCTTGCGAATCTCATTCGAAACTGCTGTTTTGAGTTTTCCGTAAGTCCGTTTAACTATGTTAGACGTGTTGTGAACTTCGGTTTGGTTATTCGATCACGTATCGTGATTTTCGGGTATTTTGGGCCATTTTGTAATTTACCGAAAGTTACGGGTATCCGTATCTGTATTTGTTGTCTCGATCCTTTTCTTAGTCGCGTATGATTAATTATTGCGTTATGTTTTCATTTCGGGTCGATGATATTGTCTGCAAGCTTTTTGTCGAGTTCGTTCCGTGCGTTTTCGGAAATCGAGTCGTCGGGTCATAGCGGCTGAGCAGCTGGACGGACGGTGGCGGGTCCTGGCCGGACGGTTGCGGGCACTGGCCGGGCTGACGCGGCAGGAACCGGCGTAGCACACGCTACTGCCGGAAGACTGTGTGCACTAACCGGCAGGAGTAGCGCAAGTTATGCGGCCGTGGCCACGCCTTGTGGCCGAGGCGATGAGCGATGGGAGTCTTGGACTCGGGTGGATCGGCAGGTGGCGCACGCTCTGCCGGACACTACGTGCGCTATGACCGGCGGGTAGCGCACGCTACGGCCGAAAAGGCTGTGCGCTACTTGGCCGGCAGTTGTCTCGGATCGCGGCACGGGCGATAGCGTCACGCTAGCTCGGCGGCTAGTGCACGCTAAGTGCACACTGTATAAATGTGACAGGCGATCACATTTCCTCTCGTTTTTCATTTCCTCTCTTTCTCTTCCGCGGCTGGAGACTTGGAGATCTTCGAGCCATGTTGTTTGTCAACAAATACATGAAGTTCTTGAGTTCATATCATCGATTAATCATCCATTATCATCCTTTGATCCAGCTAATCAAGGTAATCTCTTCTTAGAACCCTAAATTCCTGAATTTGGGGGTTTTTGTGATTTTGTCTGATTCGTTCCGTATTTTTGATTAATTCATGATGGGTATGATTAATCTTGGTAGTATTCTTGTGTTTAACATCATTTAATCCATTGTCCTTCGTCGAATCGAAGTATATTTCTTGATTTCCTTCGAATCAACTTTTTGGGGATTTGTTCTCGATCTCGTTTTTCATCCGTTTTTGATGGATCGATTGTGGTTAAATGATGTTGTTAAACACATTCTATGGATTGTATATCCATATTTCAACTTGGAATTCCGTTTTCGTGTTTTGTCGAGACGAATCGTGTTCTTGGCCGTTTTGAGGGAAACACTTGAACTTTCGTCATTCGTTCTTTGAATTCAACGGCTTTAAGTCGTGCTATGGAATTCATTTTCATTTTTGTTATTGTCCTTCGTAGTTTATTATCGCGAGTTGGCTTTTGGCGGAGTCGGCGGGTTCGTAGTCGGTTCGTGCCAACCTACTTTGGTCGATCCTCCGCGTTGTTCTTATTCGAGGCAAGTACCTTGTTCATACGCTTATCGTTTTGTGGATATAATTGATCAGTGGTCGTCTTGGTGTGTTTGTTTGGTTACCTTAAAATGAATTTCCAAAAGATTTGTTTTAGCCTTGTTAAAGGCTCTCTTTCAAAATGCGTGTGTGTTTTGTGAACGGTGTGTTTTGGGAATTGATTATGATTTGATTATTTTGATCGTTGAGGGCTTTGATGATACCCCTGTTATTTAAAGTATGGAATCGTGTATTCCGTGTTTGATCTTGTTATTGTGTTTTGAAGAGTTTGATAATGATGTCGGATAAGTGGCCATCCCTAGTACGTATTCTCGATGAACTTACATTCTTAGCATGTTAGTATTGCATGAGTAATGTGTGTGTGTGTGTATGCTCACTACGGGTTAGATCCGACGGGGTCTCGGTAGGGGTCCACGGAGGGGTGGATCCGCGAGCTTGCTTTTAACCACTACGGGTTAAATCCGACGGGGTCTCGGTAGGGGTCCACGGTTAATTGTGGTGTATTTTGAAAATGTGATTTGGATTATTGGAGTTTCCGGAAACGAGTATTTTGAACGGTTTTCATGATTGCATGCATCGACTAAATGTGTAAGAGGTAAGTTGTTCGTTTGGCTTACTTGGCTAGGATGGCACTAGAGTATTTGTCGTCTGTGTTTAAACCTTGGGTTGTGAATTTTGATGTTGGAAGACGAACCTTGTTGTCGTTCTCGTGTACTGTGAGTTGATGAGATTTGGGGCTAAAATCCCAACGGTTTTGTAAAAGTCATTTTACGGATTTGGGGCTAAAATCTCAATGGTTTGGTAAATGTCATTTTACGGAAAGTAAACATTTGGGGCGGTGACCCCTTTTTGTCTTTTGGGTTTTGTAAAGTGGGATTTGATAATCCTAAATTGTTTTCTATTAAAACTCTCGATGGTATTCTAAACTGTTTTATAAATTATTTCCATTGATTGGTGATCTTTTGGTTTTGGAACATTTTCCTCAAACTCTTGCCTCGGGAAGTACTTTTCGTTTCGTTTGGATTTTTGAGGATTCCTGATTTTTGTTATTCGTGGAATGTGAATTGTATGACTCGTATTCTTGCACTTGTACTTGCACTAGCAAAATAGTGGAGTTTTGCTAACCCCCGAGTATTCGGGGGGTGGATGTCTGTTTTTGCATTCAGGTTTTGGAGCATAACACAGGGTCGGCACGAAGGATGATGAAAGATGATCGATACTAATCACATGAGGAACCGTACGTCGTGTATTGGTTTAGTTGTATTTTATTTTCGCTGCAGTATTCTTTCCCCGTTATAAGGGAGTGTGTTGTATTCGACCCCTGCGTGGGCACGTATTGTAATTGAGTTGTATGTATTTATTGAAAGACCAAATCGGTCTACTGAGTCATTTTAGCCTTAAAGGCATTGTTGAGTCGTTCGGTTTTGTTACCAACCTGGTAGAACCTTGAGGAAAGGTTCTACGGCGTCTAATATCCCTGAGCGGATTGGGGGTGTTACATAAATGGTATCGGAGCTTAGGTTGTGGAAACCTAGGTTGTCGGGTCAAGTTGTGTCTGTTGAGTTTTGTCTCGTCGGATTTTGTCTGACTGAGTCGTGTCGCGACGCGTCGTCTGAGTTTGTTGGTCGTGATTAGTATCGTGGGGCGATCATTATCTTCGTGCGACCTGTGGATGTAAGTCTCCCTTCTTTGTGTTGTGCCCCGTGTGACACGAGCTATTTTTATGATTATTTGTTAAGTGGTGAAATCTTTCTGTGGATTTTGATTTCATGATATGTATTTAGTCGACTCTCGTATTTGGTTTATACGAGGAGAGTCGTCGCTGCTGATGTCTTTTTACTGTTGTTTTTGTCCGTTGCTGATGATTTTCGAATCAATTTGCTCGTTTTACAAGTTCTCTTGTGGAAGCTTTGTGCTTATACGCATTCGACTTGTTCACTAGTCAGTGCGGGAGGGTCCTTAGAGGCCTCGAATGGGGTCAGTGGTTTTGTTCTGAATCCTAGGTTTTGTGAAAACCGGGCATGTGTGTTATGTGGCTCTACCGGTGTGGTGGTAGCGTGATGTTGTGATATGGATTTCTGGTTATTCAAACCGTGATGTTTTGGAACTGTGGTATTTTACCGTTTATTTTCCGTTAAAATACATGTATTGTCTTGATTTTAAACGTTTTGATGCGTGTACTAGGAGGTGTTTTAGCGTACGTCGATATGTGTGAGCTTTGGGCATTCTAGCCTATTGGATTTTTGAAAACCTTGAGTATCTTAGAAAAATAAATTTCGAGACGTACTTTTGAAATGAGTTATTTTCTCGTGGTACATCCAAGATGCCACAATATGTTTCAAAATTCTTCTACCTTGAGGACCAAAATATTTTGAGATATTTTCAATGTTTTAGAAACACTTTTACTTAGACCCGAGGGTCGAATATTCTGAAAGTTTTTCACTAAGAGAAAGTGTCCTCATTTTTATCAAATGCGAAATGGTTCTCCAAAGTCTCGATAACGATGTTTCACGTTTGTACTTTTTTTTAAAGGTGATACTCAAGATCAACCGAGGTTTTTCTAAATTATTTTCAAAAGGAGGTTTTCATTTTTAAAACCTATCCATTCCCGTTTGAGGGCTGGGTATGTATGTATGATGTTCGCATTGTCATTTTGATGTTTGCTCCCGAGTATGATCGAATTGGCGGTGTGAGTGTTGAGTCGTTTTCCACACATTTGTTGTGTTAGCCCTCTGTGAGAGGTGGGATGTTGGTATTGAATATTGTCGCCTCGTAGTGATTTCTGCGTTGTCGCGCATGTGCGAGCTGTTAGAGCTTGGTTGGGTATGACCGTGTGCATCGGTGATGGTTCCGTTATGTGTCGGTTGTTTAATATCTTCTTACCTTGCTCCTGTTTTTGTGAATTTCGTGGACGAGGTCGAAGGTAATACCCGTACTATTTTGACTTCTGTATTTTCTCTTTCTCCAGTCTATCGATTCGCTCATGTTCGTTGATACTTTATGAACTTGTTCTGTATTTCGGTTTCATCGTCCGAACGAGCTGTGATCTTGTTGTGGGTCGATCTGGTTATCGCTGTGACTTTTTTGGGTTCAGTTCGATTCTTGTGAACCTTGTTCGGGAGTGACATCATCTGGTTCTATTAGTTCTTTTATTCGAAGTGGATCGGATTTGGAACTCTTGTGTTTTCGACTCTGTCGACTCGTTTATATTCGTTGACATTTCTGAGCTTGTCCTGCCCCTTGCTTTTGTTGATCGAACGAGTGTGATATTGTTTCGGAATAACTCGTTTGTCGTTGTGACTTTTCAATTTCTATTCCCTTTTCCTGTGGATCTTATGTGAATGCACATGTTGATGTTTTCACCGGATCATATATTGTCTCGAGTTGAGATGCGAACTTTGGAATTGTCGTTTGAATTTTATTGTTCTTCGTGATTCGAACATGAGTGTTCGATTTTTGTTGTCTCGATCGTTGTGATTCGATCGTTTGATTGTTCAGTTTTTATTGATCTCGTTTCGTGATCGTTGAACGTTCAGACTCCTTTGTAACTCCGTTAAGTTCGGGAAATTAGTCTCGTTTTCGATCTTCCAGCCCTTGGGCGGTGGGATTCCGTATTTGTTCAGCGGTTGGTTCGCGTTTTGATTGATGTACCGTTGGGTTGGTCAATCATATTGATTTTCGTTCGTTGTGTTTTGTGATTGTTCGGATAATCAAATCGATTGTATTGTCTGTCTGATGACGCTTGTCACTTGTTGTTTTTATTATGTCTCTACCGGTGGCGTTGTGTTAGTCGCCGTAGAGCGTATTTTCACGCCGTATGTCTCTTTGCGTTTCTTGCAGCGTTTCGCCGTCGGGCGCGAGTTTTCGGTTTTTGTGTATCTCATCGAGTTTTCCTGGCAGGGGATATTGCTTCTCCCTACTTATTTTAAGTTTCGGGACGGAACTTCTTTTAAGGAGGGTAGAATGTAATACCCGTAATTTCGATTTCCGGTAATTTCTTTTTTTCGGCAGAAGCCCATTTTGACGACTATTTCAGGACCGTTTCGTCATTCTGAGAATGATTAATTCTACACTTTTTGTCATCCGAGTTCGTTTTGGTATTATTTTGTTGAGTTCCGTGCTTTTTAGCGACTTTTCCGCACTTGATACAACGAATGCCTCAGAACCTTTAATCGGTTACCGACGACGGAGATGAGAAACGAATACGTCAATGCCTTCAATCGGACAATACAACATCAATAGCAAAACGCCAACATCAATAACAATGATTACAACAATGTCTTAAGCCGACATCAATATCAATAACAACAATCGATACATCGATACCGCAAACCGGCTATCGACAATGATATTAACAAGTATCCTAATGTCTTGAACCGGCCATTAACGAACAACAATAATCATTTGGCAATTGCCGAAGAGTATCGTATCAAACGACCCCTCAATATCAACGAAATTCATGAAGAGACTACATCTCGGAATGATACAACACATTCATACATATATATGATAACATTAATCTCATTGACTAGTACAAGTATAAAACTTACCTCAAACTGACGACGAGAAAGTCCTTCCACGATCAACGTCCTTAAAGGGATTATCGGTCACTCGAACAACCTTGAATAACATAATTACCAACAATTCGCTTAATATACATATCCACGTATAGTCATAAACAACTCAAAAGGTCGATACAACACTACCCAACTCATTGGGGCAATTTAACAAACACGTTATAAACAATCTTCGATTGTTTACAACTAATCTCAATTATATCAATATCAAACCTCCAATGAATGATTCAATCCAACAAAACATCTTTAATACAATCAATACTCTCATAGGAATACACAATTCGAGATTACGACAACATCTAATCGGAACCCCCAATTCCAAAATCAACATTCGAAATATTGTTGAATAATCCTCCAACAATCCAATGATAATTCGTAGAAACTCATAATCATATGTATATCCCTTCACATATCATGATTATAACATCCAAAACATCATACTCCATCTCAAAATCGAAATCTAAGATTTTGAAGAAATTACCTTTGACGATCCAAACCCTTCAATCCGTCGAAACTCGAGTTAATCAACTATACAAGCTCCACAACCGAAGGTAGGTGATTAGAACATGAATACACAAGTGTTTGATGATGAAAAATCCTCTCCCAAGAACCTCTCTCTCGAACTCAAATGATGAAATGAAGAAATGAGCACAAAAGTCCGTCCATATCCTTAAATACTGCGTAGAGTTACGGCCGTAATTCTGCCACCTTACGGTCGTAACTTTCCAAAGTCAACGACCTTACGGCCGTAACAACCTTTACTTACGGCTGTAACTACACCTCGTCGAAAAACCATACTGACCAAACTTCTCGACTTACAGCCGTAACAAAGACTCCCTTACGGCCGTAAGTAGCCTTCGTTGAGACACCCCTGAACACAAAGCTCCTCACTTACGGCCGTATCCTGCAAAATCTTACGGCCGTAAGTTGCCTTCGGCAAAATGACACTGAACCAACGAACGCATGTTACGGCCGTAATACATGATAGGTTACGGCCGTAACTCTCAGCTGGAAAAAGAAATGTGAAAACTCCGCCTTCTCGATACAAATGATGAATGATCCGACGCACATAACTTGCATGAATATAATTAAGTCCAATAACACATACTAATGATACTTCCAACACAAGGCTACCAATCACAATGATTATGATAATATTCTCATCTCGATTCCCATACAGGGTTAAACGACGGATGATAACTGATACACGGCTCAAAGATACGCCGAACGATGAACACAAATGAATGAACATGAATGATAAATGATTATTAAAGAGTGAAAAAAAATTACTGAGTGCCAATTACTTAATGATAATGAATGAATTCACAACCGGGTATTACATACTCCCCCTCTTAAAAAGAGTTTCGTCCCCGAAACTAAGGGTACACAACTCGTGATATGAACTATCCATCAGGATCTGAAAAACAATATCTCCAGTAATACTCCTCAGCACGGACCATGAAGAATAACAATGAATAGAATCCAACAAAGGTCAAGAATGACTCACTAAGATGAACTAATAATGCAATGAGGGATGGCTCAAATGAAATGATTGGAACCGTCATTCCTCGTGAATTGAATGATTAGTTTGATAATTATAAGTCTCAACAAGATTAATATATTATGAATGAATTATATTAATGAATGAACAACAACGAAAAGAACGATTATCCCTTTAACCGAGCAAGGATTAACTTGTTTCAATACCGGTGATGAAATGTCCTTACCTCTGGCTCTCGAAGCCTGATAGGACCCCTTGGATGACGTACGGGCTGGAATAACAAAATCTCTCGAGGCTTGTGAGCCCTCTCGAGATCTACCGGCACTAGAGCTCCTACAGTATTTCTGAAGGTGTCCCTGCCTCCCACATGAATGGCAACTGAAGGTGTCCCTGCCTCCCACATGAATGGAAATTAAAAGCTGGCACCATACAACGAGTGCTAATGTGCCCCGCTGAATCACAGTTAAAACAAACAATAGTTGAACTCGTCATTTGAAATGATGATGCTTTCCCAGCACGAAGATGACTATAAAATGACCTCTTGGACATCGGATCCTGATGTCCCTCTGAACGAACCGGCACCCTGGTACTCTCACCAAAAGAAACTGGAGGGTTCTTCTGAGTAAGTTCTTTGATCAAAAGCTCTGCTACAAGAGCCTTCTCGATGAACTCACTAAGTGAATTACAATTGTGATTGACAAATGTATCCTCAACTGCGGGTTTGCCTCTTGCTAAAATACTTGATCTTATCTGCCTTAGTACGGATAACAGACGAAGGAAACTGAAGAAGTCCATGAAACTTCTCAGCAATGAAAATAACACCCTCGTCCTCGACGGATTCGGGGTTCAAAACCTCTGACAACTTGGCTTCACGAAGTAGAGCCGAGTAATACCTCTCTAACATGAGAGTTTTGAATTCGCTCCAAGCACAACCACGATCGGTGGGTTTCACAGAAAGCCACCAAGAATAAGCACCCTTACTCAAGTAGTGAGCCGCTACTGCCATCTTACTCTCTTCCAGACACTGAACCATGTCGAAGAGTTTATCAAAATGCTCAAGCCAATGAATAATATCAGCTGGCTCCGATGAACCCTCAAAAATAGATGGCCTCTGACGAGAGATATCGCCAACAATCTGGTTCACTCTTCCAGTATGCCTAAGAAACGGCACATGGGAACCTTGTTGCGGTGGACCACGAACCATCAAGGTCTGCATGGTCTCCATCAGACGTGCCATCTGAGTCATCTGTGCCATCATGCCCTGCATACATATGAATGGGTCCACCCGAACACCTTCGAATTGAGTGCATCTCGGGTATGACTCCCTGACAGTGAATGATTATCTATCGGTGAATGAGTAACATCGCTACCTATTGAACTAATGTTATCCCTCGCGTTCGCGCAGGTATTCACACGAGATCCTGGGTTTCGGCCTGCACTGCGGCCTTTTCCCCTGCGTCCTCTGACAGCGCTATCCATTCTGAAGCAGGAAGGTCACATGGTAATTATATATCCCGCATGAAGATCGCATTATGATTACGTTACAGAATGATAATAATGAGCATACACGCTTTGTCACAAATAATGCATTAATAATGCAGTAAAATGATCGTCAACATGACGACGGAATATGATAAGATCGCATGAAAGATCAAGTGAGGTAACATGATTGTCTGATGAAATTCCTGAAATAATTATCTTGAACCAGTTAACAAGATTGAAAATTCGATCCACAAGATCAACAACTGAGCAATGAGATTGACTGAGTGATTAATGAATTAACATGATCGACAAGATCAAAAATGATGATTGAGGATTGTTGACTGATGAATGAGTTGATCCTTATCGCTTGCACAGGTCACACGTGCTCCACAACAATTAGTCATAAATCAATCGTAACACTAATATCACATATAGGTTTCAACAAAACACGTATAATCAATGACATAATGAATGTATGAACATAAAGAGAATCGAGTCCTTACACAGGTCATACGAAGCTTCGAGGTCTTGTGATACTAGTCTTTACTGACGACGACTCGATGAATGAATGACTCATGCAGTCGTACAAATATCACGACTCACAAAACCCGACTGTCCAGATTGTCATAACCTGACAGTCCCACTACTACCGCGTCGGTAGAGCCACATAACTCACATATCAGGGTATCTCACAACCCAACTCTCTGATACCATCTTCTGTAACACCCCCAAATCCTATTGGGTTATTACAGTACCGTGGACCCCACACCAGGAGATCCACCAGGCGAACACGACTAAAATACATCAAATTAACCAACAAGGAAATCACAGACCCTACTATGATATCCGACACAATATTCCGATAAGGAATTTCAACAACAACTATGGGCCTACATGGCCAAAATAAAATACAACAACATCCACGAGCCTTGCACGGATAATACATAATAACAACGACTGACAAACTGGAGAACACTCCAAACTGGCTGGCCAGCATGAACACCGAACAACTCTGAACTAGTATCGCTCGGATGCCTCGTTGCCATTGTCATGCCCCTGTGTCTCAACTCTCTCCTCGCAAGCACCTAAAATATGAAAACATGTTCTGCCCCCATGGGGTCAGTCATCCAGATAATGAACATCAAATACATGTATAACATGATATGCATCCAAAGGCAGAATGAAATGGTACAATAATAATAATAATACGAGATGCTCACAACCCAAGGTAAGAACCGAGCATTCATGAAACATTATGCCCACGGCATACGATCAATACCTGCTCAACAGGTTAGAGCATACGTGCCCAATGGCGAATCATCAATAGAGAACATCACAATGAATTACACGAAGATGAACCAAACCAGAGCTGAAATAAATACGAATCACAATGCCCGAAGGCTCCATGAAAATACCAAGACATCACACTGGCCTGAAAGTCACTCAGTCGAAGCTGTCAAATATCACAATCACCTGAAAGTCACTCATCCGAATATGTCAAATATCACAATGGACCGAAGCCAAACCAGCCCGAAGCTATATCACATGAGGGCCGAAGCCACGACACGAAGCCGTATCACAATGAGGCCGAAGCCACGCCACGAAGCCGTATCACAATGAGGGCCGAAGCCACGGCACAAAGCCGTATCACAATGAGGACCGAAGCCACGGCACGAAGCCGTATCACAATGAGGACCGAAGCCACAGCACGAAGCCGTATCACAATGAGGGCCGAAGCCACGGCACGAAGCCGTATCACAGTGAGGGCCGAAGCCACGGCACGAAGCCGTATCACAATGAGGGCAGAAGCCACGGCACGAAGCCGTATCACAATGAGACCATCCAATGTCCGTGACCTACTGAACTTTAGGTGTTGGGAAACCAACCGCGAAGGTTCAAGCCCCAAACTTACCCATAATGAGATCACCCAGTGACCGTGACCTACTGAGTTGTAGGTGTTGGGAAACCAACCGCGAAGGTTCAAGCCCTAAACTTACCCATAATGAGATCACTCAGTGAATGTGACCTACTGAGCTGTAGGTGTTGGGAAACCAACCGCGAAGGTTCAAGCCCCAAACTTACCCATAATGAGATTTAGCTGAGACTAGCCTCCAAAGCACAATTAATAACAAGCGGCAACAATCCCAAGATTACTGAATTCACGAGAATGAATAGTGTGCTGCCTTGAGTCGGCCAACACGACAACAATGACTCACGGATGGGCGATGTCCGCGGCGGTCCCAATTCAATACCTTGATATTACCTTAGAATTGACAATCGATAACAATGACACGAAGGATGGGAACTTTCCGCGATAATCCCAATTCAATAACTCGATTGCCTTAGAATGGTCAATCGATGAAAATGATACAACGAATGCCTTGACACATTTAATCGGTTACTGACGACGGAGATGAGAAACGAATATGTCAATGCCTTCAATCGGCCAATACAACATCAATAGCAAAACGCCAACATCAATAACAATGATTACAACAATGTCTTAAGTCGACATCAATATCAACAACAACAATCAATACATCGATACCGCAAACTGGCTATCGACAATGACATTAACAACAAGTATCCCAATGTCTTCAACAGGCCATTAACGAACAACAATAATCATTTGGCATAATTGCCGAAGAGTATCGTATCAAACGACCCCTCAATATCAACGAAATTCATGAAGAGACTACGTCTCGGAATGATACAACATATCCATACATATATATGATAACATTAATCTCATTGACTAGTACAAGTATAAAACTTGTCTCAAACCGATGGCGAGAAAGTCCTTCCATGATCAACGTCCTTAAGGGATTATCGGTCGCTCGAACAACCTTGAATAACACAATTACCAACAATTCGCTTAATATACATATCCATGTATAGTCATAAAAACTCAAAAGGTCGATACAAAACTACCCAACTCATTGGGGCAGTTTAACAAACACGTTGTAAACAATCTTCGATTGTTTACAACTAATCTCAATTATATTGGTACCAAACCTCCAATGAATGATTCAATCCAACAAAACATATTTAATACAATCAATACTCTCATAGGAATACACAATTCGAGATTACGACAACATCTAATCGGAACCCCCAATTCCAAAATCAACATTCGAAATATTCTTGAATAATCCTCCAACAATCCAATGATAATTTGTAGAAACTCATAATCATATGTATATCCCTTCACATATTATGATTACAACATCCAAAATATCATACTCCATCTCAAAATTGAAATCTAAGATTTTGAATAAATTACCTTTGAAGATCCAAACCCTTCAATCCATCGAAACTCGAGTTAATCGACTATCCAAGCTCCACAACCGAAGGTAGGTGATTAGAATATGAATACACAAGTGTTTTATGATGAAAAATCCTCTCCCAAGAACCTCTCTCTCGGACTCAAATCAAGAAATGAAGAAATGAGCACAAAAGTCCCGTCCATATCCTTAAATACTATGCAGAGTTACGGCCGTAACTCTACCACCTTACGACCGTAACCTTCCAAAGTCAACGACCTTACGGCCGTAACAACCTTTACTTACGACCGTAACTACACCTCGTCGAAAAACCATACTGACCAAACTTCTCGACTTACGGCCATAACAAAAGACTCCCTTACGGCCGTAAGTAGCCTTCGTCGAGACACCTCTGAACACAAAGCTCCTTACTTACGGCCGTATCCTTCATAAGGCCGTAAGTTGCCTTCGGAAAAATGACACTGAACCAACGAATGCATGTTACGGCCGTAATGCATGATAGGTTACGACCGTAACTCTCAGCTGGAAAAAAATGTGAAAACTCCACCTTCTCGATACAAATTATGAATGATCCGACGCACATAACTTGCATAAAGATAATTAAGTCCAATAACACGTAATAATGATACTTCCAACACAAGGATAACAATCACAATGATTATGATAATATTCTCGTCTCGATTCCCAAACAGAGTTAAACGACGGATGATAACTGATACACGGCTCAAAGATACGCCGAATGATGAACACAAATGAATGAACCTGTATGATGAATGATTATTAAATAGTGAAAAAAATTACTGATTGTCAATTACTGAATGATAATGAATGAATTCACAACCGGATATTACAGTAAGAAACCCCATTCTGATTGTAAGCTGATAGTAAAAAATGAAACCCTTCATGTGATTTGATGGTGCATTGACTTTGTGCTGTCATCATTTAAGATTCTTCTGATTCCAAATCATATTTTTGCAGGTTCGTATAACTATATCTTACAATCGGAATGATTGCCAGTATTCAACCAAATGTTTCGATTGGCTTTTCAGTCCGTGAGAGTTTTCAGAAAGACTATGACTAGAATTTTAGATGATAGAGTAGATAGACATCCTTTTAAGTTATGGATTGTCCATGTTGTGGGTTTCATATATTAGGTTGTGCTTTGGATAATATGCTCAAATGAATCGATGAGGCTATCATTTTATAATCTGGTGTATTTGTTAACCGATAAATCAGTAAAAATCTTTATACGCTGTCAATATAGCTGGTTGTTGGTTGACATTTTCATGAAATACGGACTCTAAATTTAATAGCAAGCGGTCGAATAGTACTTTACCAAAAAATGTGGGAACTACAAGATGGAGTTTAACTTGTGCTGGATGAGTATTCTTTTCATGCATATGCTGTAAAAACTTATCATATTTCAACTTTACTCTGCATTATGATAAGTTATTATATTTCTCTGAAACTGTCATTTGACATGACTGGGTTGAAGTTGCCATCCTTTTTTTATTTTTTCTGAAGGTGTGGGTAAGAGTTGCCTTCTTTTACGATTTTTCGATGGTTCTTTCACCACCAGTTTCATTACTACCATTGGGTTGGTTACCTTTTATTTTAGAGATCTTAGTCTTACTCCAGTTAGGCTTCTTCAGCACCATCTGACGCTGTACCTGACTTATTTAATATTTTTTTCTCTTGCAGGATTGATTTCAAGATAAAGATTAATAGAGCTTGATGGGAAAAGGATCAAACTGCAAATTTGGGATACTGCTGGACAAGAGCGATTCCGGACAATCACAACTGGTATGTGTGACAGATTAGTGTTCAATCTGAGCTGCAGGTTGTTTTTTTCATATAAATATTACACGTATTGCGTGGGTATGCAAGTTTTACGTAGGAATATTGGAAAGTCGATATGCAACTTCATGAATGGAGAAAGAGTAGTTACAGGTTGTTATGTACTTATATAAAAAAGCAGTACTATCAGATAAGAATTTGGTGGCAAACATGTGCCCAGTCTTATTTGTCATGGGATTTCCGACTATTTGAATAACAAACACCAATATAGATAAGTTCTTTTACGGATGTTAATTGTACATTACATTATAGTTATGTGTGCTCCGTCTACTCATCTACCTTTCAGTATCTCTTGGCTGTTTGTCTAAGTAAATATATTTTTTGCAGCTTACTACCGTGGGGCAATGAGTATATTGCTGGTGTACGATGTTACGGGCGAGTCATCTTTTAACAATAATTGCTCTTGATCTTTATTTAATTATCTTTCTTTTCATTGTTTAATCTTTTTTATTTAGGTTCTCTTTTATGGTTAAAATTTGTTTTTCATTGTACCAACAATCAACTAAATAATTTGACAGTTATTCATCATTGTAGAGTATGTTTTCTCTTGCCAAAATTGACTTTTCCTTTCTGTAGACATTAGGAATTGGATCAGAAACATTGAACAGCATGCCTCTGACAATGTCAACAAGATACTGGTTGGTAACAAGGCTGACATGTTGGTAATCTTGAGGCGGTAACTGAAAATGTTGATTATTAAGTCCAGGGAAGTACAATTGCAGCAGGAAATTTGTTTGGAAGGTGTCTTTCTTGACCGTCTCTAGTTGTAGTAATTCGGTTTGATGGCTAGCATTATGTTTTTTATGTTTCTTCCCCAATTTTATAGTTATTTTTTTACTGCTTGATAATGTAGTATATGTGTTACGACACATTATGCTAATATGTTTTAGTTGGTAATATAATTTTGGCTTTCAGGTAAAACCTTGTAATTTCTTTATTGGGGAAGAAGATTTGTTAAACCAGCAACAAAGTGATTATGTGGATTTGTTTGCTTCACGTGCCGATGTTGAAGATTTGAAGAAGAAAGTTGATGAGAATATGATTTCATGAACAAGAAGTATGATCGTCTGATGAAAAGCAATGATGTGCTGAAGAGAGGCTTTGTCGTTTCGAAGTATATGATCTTTTTTAATCTTTTTTGTTCTATTTGTGGTGGTCTTGATGAAATAGATAGAATCTTATTACACATTCTTTGTCTTTGTTATGATATGTATCTGGTTTTGAATTGGTCGGAACGCATATTATTTCTTTTAAGATGGGATGATATGAAATTGTTGGTTCTTATATTATTGAGCTCTTGTGGTTGATGGTTAGTTATAGTTGAATGTAGATTTTGGCAATGAATTTTAAATTGAAATGTGAAATATGAATATATATATTACTGCAGAAAATACTAATATATATTATACAATAACTGAAGTAAAAAGTTCTTTATTTACTACGTCAATTATAAAATAACTGAAGTTAAAGGCATTCTTTTACTTCACTTACCCCACATTTGGATCATAATTAGAAAAAAAAACGAGATAGACTTCGGTTATTAGGATATTAGATTTCGCATAAAAAGCAAAGTCTAAAGTATACATTTTACTACACGAACATAGACTTCGGTAATTATAATGTTTTTACTTCAGATATTATTCGAAGTCTTTGACGTTTATTCTTATAGTGTTCGAGTAAGCTAGGGTGTCTACTGTTTAACCTCTCCATTACTTGGTTTTGTTTCCCACGGACATGGACACATGCTTGCATGGTATTAGTTAAATGGCTAACTGTAATGCCTTAATCGATCAGAGGAAAGGAAAAAATGTCTCTAGTGAAACAGCGGGATGTTCTTCCCTTAGGAGGCCAACATAATAAGAATCCAAAGGTAATAGCATAATCGACCAAACAAAAAGAAAGATGATCACTATGTGCTGGTAGATTACATATATTAATAATGTATATCAAGGGATAATTTCACGTATAGTCAATGTAACTTTTGTCTTATGATGTACGGATTCTTCAAAATTCAACAGTATGCAGTATCGGATACTACATGGGTGCGGGTGCGGGTGCGATTCGCGTGGGATTCGCACGGGATTCGCCACGTGGCGAATCCGTGCAAAAAAAAAAAGGGACTCGCGTATCCTTGCACAGGATACGCGTATCGGGTGCGTGGGGAGGGTGCGTGGTTTTTTTTTTTTGGTTTTTTTGTAATTTTCAAAAAGTAAATCCAATAAACTAAAATACAAAAAGTAAATCATTTAATAAGTAATTACTTTTACCTTTAGCAGCATTCACGAACAAAGATCGAAAGTTCACGCTCAAAAGTCATTTTGAATTGTTTTTTGTATGACTTGTTTTATGTATTTGAATTGGTTTTATCGTGATATTTGAATTATTGTTTTTTATATTTAACAAGTATTATATATAATAAAATATAAAATAAACAGACGTATCCTTGTCGTATCGCACCCTAACATTTTCAAAAAAACGTATCCCCGCACCCTTATCCGCCCGCACCCGCCCCCCGCACCTGTGCAACATACCGTATTCGCAAATTACCTTGTAACTTTTTATTTTATCAATTTTTTGTCCTTTTTGTCTCAACTGTAGTGTTTTTAGTATCAATAATGGTTCTTTCCGGCTAGAAATTTTTATTTTCGCCGTTTCTTACTATTTTATGGCCCACTTGTACACGTGGATAGCCAAGTCATTAAATATGAACAGAAATAATATTACAAATGATCAGGAACTTTTGAGGAATCCGCATCTAGTTCTATATTTTTTTTATTTTTTCAATTTTGATCCTTTTGGTATTAATTTTAGTCTTTTTACATTTATATTAAAATCTGACTTTTGTTCATTCTTACATTTCAATTTTCCCAATTTTGACACCTACAGGAAAGAACATTGAATTGATGCTTGCCCAAATTAATTAGTGGGTTTATGAAGCAGAATACGAACCAGTAATTTTAATGAATTAATGTACCGTACAAGATTACAAAAGTTTAAAATTGCGAAGCACCAAACTCTTCCTCTATGCCTTCAAAAGTAACCAAATTAGTGTAATATCTGAATAATTGTTAAGTATTTTCTTCTGTATTTGAATCTTGTAATATTCGACTTTGTGGTATTAATAATCGAAGTGTGATTTTTCCTGTATTCGTATTCCAACAGTCATGGTCATATTAGGAAAAGTTTGCAAATTTATGCATGCAGCTACGTCATAACGTACGCTAGCAGGTAAGCTTAACGTACGTTATGAGCTGAAGATAGCGTACGCTATGGACGAAGCATTAGACTTATCGATCATGTGCTAGTTATGTTTACTTTGATATTTCAATGTTTATTTCATCTTAAAACGTCATTAAAGTGCATTCAATGATATGAAACATGTAAATTTAATTCGGAAAATTTTACCATGTTGAGAATAGAGGTGGTAGCTGGGCCGGTCGCAGAACAGCCCGGCACGGCCCGGCACGCTTAAAAACCGGCCCGGACCGGCCCGTATACTATTTGGCCCGGATCGGTCCATGTACATTTAAGTTATGTCGGCCTTAGGGGCCTTTGTTTTAGAGGCCCGGCCCGGACCGGACCGTGAACGCCTAACAACGCTTACCCGGCACGGACCGGCCCGAGCCCGTGTTAGCCCGTGAACCGGAAAGGCCTGATCCGTTTAGCCCGCCTAAAGACCGTGAATTAGAAGGCCCAATAGAGTTTTTCTTTTCCTATCAATTCAAAGGCCCAATAGGCCCACCGGTCAAACAAACCATCTTCTGAATCCGAAGCCTTTTTCTCTCCCGCATCCCAGCCCAATTCAATCCCTCAACCCAACTCGACAAACAAACTCTCCCTCCCACATCAACAGGTCAACACTCTCCTTATCTCCCAACTCCAAGTCGGCTGGATTCTCTCTCAGCGGCTGGATTCTCAAGACTCCAAACGGCTGGATTCACTCCCAACGGTCGACTTCCTCTTCTCAATGGTCGACTTTCTCTTCTCCTCATCGATAAATAGTGAGTTTCTTTCTTCCTCAATCACACATATTCTTCTAATCTTCTGAGTTCGATTTATCTGAATTCGTTTTTTGTTTTTGGTGATTTATTTCACTACAATGAAAGAATCAAAACCTTGTAATAGTTCATCTTCGAAATGAATTTCTTCAAAAAAAAGTTTGTAAGGCAACTGTTGACGTTCCGATCAAAAATTCTGGCTTCATGTTCGGTAATAATGCATCAGAGGAACCCACTAATATTTCCGATGATGATGACACTGCTGAATCTAGTCAAGCGCCTTTAGAATCGGGCAGAAAACGAAAACTTACTAGTAAAGTTTGGAAGTTGTTTGACAAAGATTTTGAGAAGCAAATTGCAAAATGTCGTTTATGTGGGCTAATTTTAAATCACAGAAATGGCACTGGCACAGGTACACTGTCACGCTATTTTGCTAAACATCCAGGATGGGATGAGGATGGTGGCGATGGATTGACTCAACAGCATTTGCAAAGCTCATCAGCTGGTCAAGTCGACAATTGGCGATACAATCACAAGCGGGCTAGGGAATGCACTGCAAGGTATGTGGTCCAAAAAGAACTCCCTTTTTCTTTTGCGGAAGACATTGTTTATGAAAATTATGTGCAAACTGCTTTACAACCACAATGGAAAAGAATTCCGCGTAGTACTCTTTACAATGATGGCATGCGTTTATTTAAAGAAGATTGTGGAATTTTAAAAGCTGTTTTTGATTCTTTGTCTTGCAAGTTTTCATTTACTTCCGATTTGTGGACTGGTAGGTGTAATCTTAGTTATATGTGTGTCACTGCTCATTGGGTTGATGATGATTGGATTAGGCAAAAACGTATTATTGACTTTGTTGAACTACCACATCCACACACGGGTAAAGAGATTCAAAGTCAAATGCTTAGAACTCTTTCAAATTGGAATTTAAAAGAGAAGTATTTGTCATTTTCCTTTGACAATGCAAGTAACAATGTGGCTGTTGTACGTTTGCTGAAAACATCTCTTAACCCAATTCTTGATGGTAATCTTTTTCATGTTGGATGTATTTGTCATATTATTCATTTATGTGTGAAAGATGGTTTAAATCACATTCTTTGCTCTATTGAAAAGATTAGGTCTTGTTTGTAGCATATTACCTCTAGTTCCACAAGAACTCAAAATTATAGGGAGATGGTTGTGCTCAATGGAAAAAAAATATTGCTATCCCTATCTTGATTGCAAAATCAGGTGGAACTCCACATTTCGAATGTTACAAGAATGCCGAAGTTATATATGCAAATGAAATTGTTGAAACATGTTCGTTATTTGTTGGAAATGATGAAGTTGACCCGACAAGCAATTATTTGAAAATGGATGATTTTTATGTTGTTGATGTTCTTGGTCCGCTCCTTCAAAAATTTAAAGAAGTTAGCGAAGTTATGTCGGGTCAACTTTATCCTACCTCAAATTTGATGTTGGCCATATTACAAAGTTATTTTCCAATTTGAAGGACCATGAATTGTTGGCAAAGTTATTCAAGGAATGGTGGAAAAATGGTTAAAATATTTTCCATTAGTGCCAAAAATTGCTATACTAACCACGTGTTTAGATCCTCGATGAAAAATCGATGGGTGCATTCAATTGTTAAAAATGTATTATACCAACATAGGTATCGGAACAAGATTTGATGAGCTTGCCGAGAAAGACAAAATTCTAAAGATGTTTCAAACATTATATGATTCTTACAATGATGATGCACAATTGGTAGGTGATACTTTGGAATCACAAAGTAGCAATCAACGAGGTCGTGGGATCTTTGGCTCTTTACTTGGACAAAGTCAACGACAACAACAACATCAAGCAAATCAAGTGTAAATGAAGTGGTCTATTTCTTTGGAGGAGATCAACATCCCGACACAACCGGTTTCAATATTCTTAATTGGTGGAGAGACGATGCAAAATCATTTCCCGTATTGAGGCGTATAGCCCGTGATCTATTGGCTTCACAAATGTCCACCGTAGCTTTGGAAAGTTGTTTTAGTGCGGCGGGACGCACACTATCGGATAAAAGGAGTCAGTTATCTCCAAAATCGATACGCTTTTGTGTCATGTGGAAAGATATGCTTGATGCCGAAAATCGAACCAAGGAAGCTAAGTTTAAATTGGAGGAGGGCGATGATGAGTATGACATATTCATGAGGGGTCACTTATTTTATTGAAGATGATTTTGTACCCGAGGAGGAGATATCGTCTAACATGGTCAATACGTCGAATAAACATGATTTCTTGGCCAACTTTCATAAATGGGTAGTTGAGTACTAGTCTTATTTTGCTATTTATTTGTAATTTTCTGTCTTTATAATAAAATTTCAAGTGGGAATTTTATCTGTGATACTGAGTTGGTACCTTGTTCTTGTGAGGGCCACTTTCAGTGCAATGGAAATTTGCATTTATTTTCATTTTTTTTCCTATGGGCTGTGGGCCGTGCCGGGCCTTGTGTTTGTAAAAAAAAAGACCGGCCCGGCCGGCCAAAAAGAAAGGACTGGCACGGCACGGCCCTTAATTGGAGCAGGCTTTAGCAGCCCGGGCCCGTCCCGAATACCACCTCTAGTTCAGAATATTAACTTTGGATAAGGATAAAACACATGTTAAGATATTACATAACTCTAAGATCATATGGTAAACGTAAAAGTACTCATTGTGTTTCTGAGGCGGCTATTTTATGTTATCCAATCTCTCTCGGGATTGTAATCGGTGTATATGCTAACTAAATCTAGATTATAGTCCAAGTGAATAACACTAATAATACACGTCAAATATCATTATCCTTATCAACACCATATGCGACACAATTAATAGTGTCACCCTGTAACCTTTGTTAAATAATTCGATTTGTCGTTGCCCGATTCGTTCCAATTGAGGTCGGATACTCTTAAACTTATCTTTTGAGTTTATTATCCAAACAATATCACATTGATAAATGAGTCCTTACATTTTTATATATAGTGTTCGACGTATGATGCACTAGAAGATTTGACAAGAAACTCCTCTGCTAGATTTTCTACCTTTGCCCGCGCGAGCAACTGACTTTGAATAGTTGAAACACATATTATACCTTTAAAAAAACATTGGACCGGCACATAATATCATAAATATGATCCTTATAAACTAAGAACCGATCCAAATTGTTCAAGAACCGGACCTCATATGCCCAAACCGATCTACACCATAGAAGATGGTTTTTAAGGGTTAATAGGGGTTAGTTCTGAAATTTCCCCCTTTATAGCCGCCTCTGTGAAAGTAAGGGATCATGAGGGTTTAATGGGGCTGCTTTGTGTGTTGGGTTAGCTATGAAACTGGGCCGAAAAAAAGAAGTGGAATCTAACATTTTGTCCAATATTGAGCGAAATTATCAATAATAAGTTTAAGTTCAGTTACATGTATTTGTTTCCGTGGAGCTGAAATGAAGGAAATATAAAGGATTTATGCTCTCTTGTTTTGCGCTTAATGAATCTGAACTGAACTGAGCTGAACTGAATAGAACTGAACTGAATTGAACTGAAATATATATTAAGGGTAAATAATAATAATTATAATAATAATGGTAAATAATAATAATAATAATAGTAATTAACAACAACAACGATAATAGTAATATTATTAGTAATAATAACAATAATAATTAAGATTAATAATAATAATAATAAGAAGAATCGAATCGAAATTAATCGAATCAATCAATCGAATCAAAATCAAAAATAAATCCAAAAGCAATGCGCGCTTTATCGCGCTTACATTTGAAAATTTGAAACAATCTTGGTTTAAATCAAAATTATGGATTTTACCAATTATTCCTAATTTTCAAATACATTTTTCTGTATTAGAAAATTTCGTCTGAGTTCTTCACTTCAATTACTTTTAGATACTGAATCTTTCTTAATTTTGTTATTTTTGTTATGTATACTGTCGTCTGTCGATGAAGTGTTTGTAGATTATTTGCTATTTATTTTCAAACTTTGGACACCTCTATCTCCCCACAAATATTAATAGTTTTTAACAAATCAGATCGTCAATGACGAATACATATTCTTTGTCCCTCACATTTAGGCCTGTAAATAATTCGAACTTTTCTCGAGCAGTTCGAGCTCGACTCAAAAAAAACTTGACTCGATACTCGATAATTTGAACTGGAATCCGAGCATGCATTAGAGATCGATATATTAATCGAGCCGAATTTGAAACTTCGAATATATATATATATATATATATATATATATATTAATATATGTGTATATATAACCCTAACCCTAAAAAATAAGTAGCAGCCATTCAAGCTCACGAGCCGAGCTCATTCGAGCTTGGTAATTTTCAAGCTCACGAGCCGAGCTCGAATAGGAAAAATTTATGTCGAGTTCGAGCTCGAACTCGAGTCGTGAAGCTCGATCGAGCTTGAGCTCGAGTTCGAGCCAGTGTGTTTTAATACTTAACGAGCCGAGTTTTGTAAAAGTTCGACTCGATTCGGCTCGTTTATAGGCCTACTGCATCCCTCTAGGATCAAATTGGATTTTCTGATGAGTGTTGTATTAAGTTTAATTACATAAATGATATAATAATTTAATTCAAGGGGCAATATTGGAATTTCAGAATTGTAAAAATAAAATATGGAAGTTCATTAATATGCAATTTTAAAATTTAAATTAATCAAATATTAAATATTATAATACTATTTTATAAAAGTACGATGTTTGAATCGTACTATTAAAGTTCAGCTTTCATGTATGATTTTATTCTTTCTATTCTTTGTTATATTATATTTATTTTATTGGAAATATATGCTTCAGCACCCGTTCAGAGAAAGATCCCTTCAGTTTCCTCGTCTCTCCCCTTTCCCCATTGTTCTTCATCTCCCGTTCCAAGCGAAACTTATTCTTTACTTTGTGAACATAATATAATCCTTATATATATATAAATATATTAAGTATTTTAACCTCAATAGCAGATAACGGCACAGCTTCTTGAAAATTTCCGCTCGAGAATTTGAATTTCAGTAGCTGCAATACTGGACTTTGGGAAGAGGGGTTTTCTGTTCGAGATTGGATTCTTGTGGGATTATTGAATTTCGGGAAGTTGATTATCAGGATTTTTCCTTTTTTTTTTTTGAGTGTGTGTGTGTGGGGGGTTGGGACTTGGGATTGAGTTATGGTGAAATCCGTGGAAAACGGGATGTCGCTTCCTCCGTTCTTGGTCAAATGCTACGAGATGGTCAATGATGAGTCCACGGATGAGTTGATTTCATGGAGCGAATCAAATGATAGCTTCATCATATGGGATGAATCAAGATTTACTTCCCAAATGCTTCCAAAATACTTCAAACACAGCAATTTCTCCAGCTTTGTACGCCAGCTCAATATCTATGTAAGCCTCTTAGAATTCTTTTTCGATTTTTGTATCGGGTTTTTGATTCGCATACTGATGTTATGTGCTCTATTATCTTCTTCTTCTTTTGGTGGATTGCCATTTTGGAATAACGTTAGTCTTGTCATTTAGTTGGAGTTTTTTCTCCGACTACAGGTTGGTAGGAAAGTGTTGTTATTTGAGTCATAATGTGGAGGCCAAAACTTCATATGAGACGGTCTCACGGAAGTGTTTCTGAGATGAGGCAAAATCTTTAGGTTTTTTTTTTTTTTTTAGGGTTCTTTTTTTTTAGTATTTTAATTATTGAATTTCTTTAGAGTTTTTTTTTTTTAGGGTCTCCGTGTCACGGTGATAGGATCTATTACGTCCCACAAGAGACCTACTCTAATGTGGATTGATACGGGATGATTGTTTTGTCTTTGTGATTGATTGGAGATAATACTCGAATCTGAATTACAATGACTGACTTATGATGAGAGAAGTTCCTCTCTCTTTCTGACTTACGAAAGCCATTATATATCGCCATATCGAAGAGGAAATAGATACTCATATAGTTGTGGTTTGTCCTCTAACTGCTGAACCGAACTTGAGAAGTTCAAAGTTGAATTACATATGTTTATATTGCTACATTGTTATTATCGTTTTTTCAGCAACATTTTCCATTAAGCTTTTAAGGAAATAAGTCTTGTGGTTACTTTGATTGCAAGAACTTCACTATATTGCAATGGAAAATGCGAAACGTGACCACACTATCGTCCTTTTTATGTTTGATACTTAGGTTTTGGTTTAATATTTCACCTCTATTTGCTTAACTCATTATTGGTAATTTTGTTTGGCAATGTGTTTCTCCTAATATGTTAATCTCATTTTTTTACGTGTAAGCTCCACTTTATTGAGAGGGAGTATGTTCTTTGTCCAGTGTATATTGGTTGAGATTAATACCATTGGTCCTCATCGTACCTCCCTCCCCTTCCAATCCATAAGTCTTGTCGGATATGAATTTAATTCTAAAGGAATTCCTGAACTCCAATAGAATCGGAATATAATTAAGTACAAGTGCATGTTATTGTGTGCGGCAATCAGCACTTGTCTAAAATTTAGTTTGTCATTTATGATTAGAAAAAGCAGTCGTGAAGTTAGAACGAAATATTCGTTGAAGAATTTTCAGTTTTATATCAGGTTCTGTCGCCTCTCGTTCTCCGAAGTTGCTAGGACAGTAAAAAGTTTTTTTGAATAGCGTCACACAATGTACGCAAAATTTTAGTAATATTATCTGGACTTTTCTCTTATTATGTGCATTAATTTATGATTAATATTTTTTCTTTCGTAAATGAATCCAGGGTTTCAGAAAAATAGATACTGACCACTGGCAATTCGCCAACGAGTCCTTCATAAAAGGCCAGAAGCATTTGCTGAAAAACATCATCCGGAGAAAGCATCCTCAGAACCAAGCACAGACTAAATCCTCCCAACTCAAAGAAACGGACCCCACTCCACAATCCGAAGACGACAAGAAAACAGCCCTCTGGAAAGAAGTCGAGAGTCTCAAAACTGATAAGATCGCCCTGACGCAGGAGCTTCTGAAGTTGAGTCAGCACCAGCAGACTTCGCAGAGTAAAATGCTTCTCTTGAGAGAGCAGTTGAAAGGCATGGAGAAGAACCAGCAGCAAATGCTTTCCTTCATCGTGATGGCCATGCAGAGCCCCGAATTCATGCTTCAGTTTTTCCAGCCGAAAGAGAACAGCTGGCGTGTGTCCGAAAACGGGAACACTAAACTGAGTGAAGTTATTACCGATGATTGCGACTTGACTCCTTCGGATGGGGCTATAGTGAGATATCAACAACCGGAAGCTTCTAAATACGACGACTTGATGGGATTGGATTTCTCGTCTGATGAGATTAGAGATCTTTTTATGGATATTGACGTTTTGTTGGGCCCGGCCGATGAGAAGTTAATTTCTGCAGAAAATCATGGCGGAGTTGTTCTTCCGGAGGTGAATGAACACGATAATATGCTGGAGCAGCTTCTCTTCCCCTATCCGTCTAGAGGAAACGAACATCTCGCCGGACTTGAAGCTGGTTGTGATAATTCTGGGCGACAGATTCGACCAACGATAGAATCTGACGAGTCTGATTCAGGTGATGATGATGTCCGTGAATATCGGAATGATGATGTCACGGAAGACAAGTCCAAAAGAGTCGAAGCTTTAACTGAACGGATGGGAGTTTTAACTTCTGAAATAAAGATGACAACACCCGACATCCTCTCAAGTTGTTAACTGGCTGAGTTTTTCTTTTTTGGCGTTATGCGAAACTATGTTTTTGCATTTAGTTTTTTTTTTTTTTTAAATGGCCGACTGGTTTTGATTTGGTAATGAAATCATCTGGTTCGGATCATTTTCATCAAGTCGACTATATGGCGGAAAGTCAGAAACCACAAATACAGGTATTACAAAGAGATGCTCATACTTTTCAAATGATGTCCTCGTCTTTTTTTCTTATCTATATTTAGCTGAGGTTTTCACATTTTCTCTATCTGATTATAGTCTAATTCCTTTTGCTGCTGGCCTGGTTTTGATGGAATGGGTTGGGTCAGGTCAGGTCGGTGCATCTTGGTCGCTAACTGCTTAGAACCTATAATAGTGGTTTTAGGCTGATGCCTACGAAATTTTCTGATTAGTTACTTATGTAAATAGTAGTAGTAGGATTTTAGTTAGTTGGCCTTGAATTTACTTGTATGATGATAGGTTAAGTATGCTAGCCTCTGAAGCATTATTACGGAAACAATATAATATGGGTAAGAGAATACGGTATATTTTGAAAGTTTAAGATACATGTACAGCATATATATACATTTATATTTATTTTAATTATAAAAAATATATACTTATTAGATACACTTCAGAAATATTTTAACCATCTTCAAGTAAAATTATAAATGCTCAAATCTAAAGTATAACAGATTTGAATTACACATAGAAACATTATGGGAATCTACATATATGTTTTCGCAGGATAAAGTATCAGATATAATAAGTACTCGAACGTTGTGGTCATAAAAGTAGGGAGAAAGCCCCATAAATACAACTTGAATCTTATTTTGCCCATTAACACATCTCTTAAGCATATAATTTTGTATATATTAAAGTAAATATGGCTTTTACCATTGTGCCCTTCATATCCCTGCACCGCCAAATTCCCGCTGGTCACTTCTCCTCTCCATCCCATCCTAAATGTCCAATCGACGCCCACGTGAAGGTGAAGCAACGCAGGACATTTTGAAACCACAACCCATTTCTCAAATTATACACACAGAGGAACCCTTCTAGTAATTTCGGAGCTGCGATTTCAAGTGGTAGGATCTCCATTTTGAAGCTGCGATTTCATTCCTGAGGTTGGATTCATCAAGTTTCGCGCGAAACGAGAAGACTATTTTGTCATTTGAGTGCAATAAGAAATCTCCACAGACCACGAAAAAGGTAATATGGAAGGCAATATACTCGCGTTAATTCATGTTTATGGTGTTTATTATTTGAGTTTTTGTTTACTCGTTGAAAAATTCGAAATTTTATCAGTTTTTGTTTACTCGTTGAAAACGATAAGACTATTTTTTATGCAGAGAATAGTGAAAAGGCATCTAATTTAAGAAATATTCATGCCCGCTGGTTCATTTGGTATGCATAATATGATGTTTATTCTCACTGTCTTAGTAGTGTTAGGTTTTGTTCAGTTTTGTTTCATAATAGTAGGTGGGTGGGTGTCCATTCTTAGTACTGTGTTATTAGTGGAATTAAAAATATATTGTATATTATATTGGAAAGCACCATTATTTGAACAAGTAACAGTAGTATGAACTTGTTATTACTGGAACTCATCATTATTTGATGAGTTTTGTTGCAGAGTACTAGGTTGTGTTTTATCCATCATTAAGTATTTGAAACTTTAAAGGGTATAGAAGACAATGTGTAATTTTATATCATTATCTGAAGAAGTAATTAACAATAGTATCAATATGTAATATCGTGGAACTCATCATTATTTGAACAAGTAGTTGACGATTTTTGTTGCATAGTACTAGGTTGTGATGTATCCATCATTAAGTATTTGAAACTGTAAAGGGTACAGAAGATAAGTTTTAATTGTATATCATTATCTGAACAAGTAATAAACAATATTAGCACTATGTAATTTAATGGAGCTCATCGTTATTTGCACAAGTAATTGAAGAGTTGTGTTGAATAGGGTATACATCTGCATTATTAAATATTCCAAACTGGGTACGGTATGAAGATAATGTATGATTTTCGGCAACGGAAATTTGCTTTGGCCATCTCATCAGTATTAGAACAAGTAATTGATGACTTACGTATTGATGGTCATGTATTATGTTTGGAACAGGATGCCGAGAAGAGGGAAAAGAACACAGACTGTGCAACTTGCTGATGTTTTCGATTCGGATTCTAACAGGATGCCGGGACGAGGGAAAAGAAAACATACTGTGCATCTTGTTGATGTTTCCGATACTGATTCGGATTTTGAACCGGATGCTGAATCAGTGAAGAGGACACCTGTGGAGAAACAGAAAAATACTCGTGTATCAAAGAGACCGAGAGGAAGAGATCGCAAATCCGAGGAAATTGGGCCGGGAAAAGTTAACGCCAAGAAAGGCAAAATGATGAAGAAAAAAGGGTGTTTGATCGAAGTTGTGCCGTGCACGCAACAACGTGTAACCATTATGGCTGTCCTTGATCAAATTAACATACATAAAGAGCGCATTCCCAAAAAAACGTGGGAGATACTTGATGAGACACCATTTGGTCCCATGTTAGCTTGCTTCAGAGATGGTGTTGTAAGAAAAAGTGATTGTTATAAACAGGAGATGGATTTTGAAGTGATCATGAGGCATTACGACAGCAGCACCGAGGAGTGGGTGTTTGGAGACATTAGGAAGAAAATATCTAGGGAAACAGTGGTGGAGTTGTTTGGGTTAGATGGTAATTTAGAGGGAGATTTGAAAAAATTCAGACCAGTAGCCTCGTTGGAGCACCGTACATTGGCAGCTGGGCTTTGGTTTCGTAGAAGTAAGGAAGCAATCGGTGTCACGCGTGGTGTATTAAGAGAAGAACTATGGGATGAGTTGGTTTTTTCGAAAGATAAGAAGGGGAAAAAGAAAACTGGATTGAGAAACCCCAAAAAAGTGGCATCACTTTTGTTGATGTACCTCATGTCGACGGTTTTTTTTTCTAGAACGGGTGTTAACGTTACATGGGATTTGGTTAGAGTGTGCATGGACATAGATAGTATAAATCAATACGACTGGGCGGGGATGACGTTGGACTTCATGTACGAGGGTCTGAAAAAACATATCGTTGGTCAACCTAGTTCGCTTAATGGCTGTTTGTTGGTGGTGCAATATTGGTTCTTGGAAATGACCAGAGTTCGGCTACCACGTGAAGGGAGACTCGTGGAAGGGCGGCCGAGGTTTGTTGTTTGGTCGATAGATGAAATGTTCAATGGACCCGAGCTTGACGCCAATCCAAATCTGCTAGTGGTATTTAAAATTTTTCTGCGGTGAAAAACATATTATATGTACTTGTTTTGGTGTGCAATTTTGTGTATGACTTTAACTTTTTTGATAGGATTTGATTACTGGAGGTCCGTGGCACAAAGGATATGGCGAAGATGGGAAAATGCCTTCAATAGATACAAAATTTGACGTTGCGCCAGTTGAATGGGAGCTGTCAGAGGAAGAGAACACAGAAATGGATTTCTGTCAAACGACACAGTCCGAATCCCAGTATAAATCACAGCATGAAAGGGAGCGTAGATGGGTAAGAACTTGTGTGAAAATTATTCTCTTTAATAATGAAGCAAATATTAATGAAGTGAATACCATAAGCTGCATATATCTAACTTTAGTAATAACAAAGACCAGTGTGTTACTGGTTCAGATAATGCTATATACACCCGAAGATGTGTTAATTTTGACATTATACTAGTAATTGTTGAGATATTTACTAAAATATTCATTTACCCAATGTAAAAAGCTGTAGTTTAATTGTTGTTGGCTTTTCACTATATGTTCAACCCCTTACACATCAGTAGGTAGAATAGAATAAAGGGATGTAAATTACTAGAACAAGTAATCTGAAATAATGGTAGGAGGAATGCAGTTTATGATTTTCATTTCATCAGTATTTGCTTCATTACAGTGCTGCTATTCATTACTATTTGCTTCACAACATTGTGGATATTATTTTTTACTTGAGGTAATGCAGGTACCTCAATGTGATGACAAAAGGAAGAAATTGAGAAGGATGCTACTACAAATGAACAAAATCCTAGTTGATGTTTGTGAGAGACTGCCTAGGGACGATAAAGTTGTAGTTGGTGATAGTCTGGCAATCTACAAAAAGTTGATGATGGATGTGGATGCAGACGTTGGTCGTGCGCTGATGGATGCCGACGAAAAAATTGATCAGTTGTATGAAGTGTTAGATAGGAGATGTGATGAGGGTGAGACATTTGTAAGGGTTGATATGTCCGTGCATACGAACATGCATGTTCCTAACGAAGACATAACTCTGTCACACGATGATGTGGAGCAATTTGCTGGCTCTGAAGAATGCTTGGGAAGACATAACCCAGATAATACTGAAACGATGGTCGGTGTAGACGAAGAAATGGTTGATGTTGACATTGCTGATGATGCAGATGAGGTCTTGATCGGTACCGACATTGGTGGTGTGTTTGATAAAAATGGTTTAGGTAAAGGGAGCATGGAGGGAAAAAATACAGTAGTTGTGGATGAAGATACCCCAATTGGTTATCAAGTTGGAGAGGCAGTATTGATGACTGGAGAGGATTTAGGAAGCATGGAGGGAGCATCTCGTGGTAATAGTGGCCCGGATGATGATTTGCCCGAAAAGTCATGTGATGAGCAGACCAGTTCTCCCGATCTGTTGAGAAACGCGGATATTCTGGAGAAAGAACCATCATTGTCTCCTGGAATAGATATTACTGAAAATGATGGATCGAGTCCCCTATCGGTGATCTGATTAGATCGATTGTTGCCGATATTTCTCGTGACAACAAGGAGGGCATGTTGGGTGGTGATCCGAGTGAGAATAGTTCCGAAGACTGTTTGGATCGGAACGTTGATAATGATCATATTGAACGTGCAGTAGAAGCATCCGAGCCTGAGGTTGAGTCGGTGCATGAAGAACCTAGCGGCCCAGTGGATATTTGTAAAGAGATTGTATTGTATATCACTTTGTGGATAATTTGGATGAAAGTAAGGTGAGAGCTCTCCAACAAGGTGTGAAATTCGTGAATTACCGGTTAAGCCATTGAAAAGTGTTCCATTTGATCTGTTGATGTTGTGAGGATCGCATTTATGATACGCCGTTTCCGAAGTCGGTGAAGGCTGCAGGCATGCGGAGAAGAGATTTAAGGGAAAGAAAAAAGGAAGTTGGATCGATTGAGAGGAACGTGAAGATCGGAAACCGACATGCGCCAAAGGTCTTGTTCCCAGTACTTGTACGATACGACACTGAAATTGCCAAGAGCTTGGATCGGGAGAAAGGTGTACTGAAAGAATGATTCAACCTACACCTTTGTGAACGTGGGCCGAGATAATTTTAGCACGAACACATGGTGTAGTTTGTCTTTGCCGCCCAAAAGAAGTATAGGGATTTGTTTAAGACGACAAAGTAAGGCAACGACATTAAATCCATATATAGTTTCCAACATATCTTCCTGTTTCTAATATTTGTGTTCATCTTTTTCGATAAAGCAGACCAACAATATACGAAGATATGGTGAACAGACCTAATGCAGACGCAATGCTGAAATCAGAGGTAGCTAATCTGATATTGGAAAGAGCTATCGATAAAGAGGTATTAGTCAATCTTAAATTTCTTCACATAAATATTATTCATCTGCTGTTTGTGATCTTCAATTTGTTCACATAAATCCGAAATTACTAGTTGAAGTGGTTTCTTGCTGAAGTAAATACTTAGTTATTGCAATTACTGGTTCAAGTAATTACTTATTGAAACCAGTACGTGGCAAATTAATAACTTGTTGCGGTAATTACTTGTTTAAAGAACACTTATGGTGTTATATATGTAGTCTATGTAAGCTCATAAACGATATATTTACTTGAATGACTACTTCAAGTAATTCCTGCTTATTAAGATCTCTGAACACTGGAGACACGTTACTCGTACAAATAATTATTATAAATATGTAAGATATGTTTATTATGTGCTAGTACAGTAAATACTACTTCACATAATCGGTAATTCAGCTAGTTGGAGTAATTACTTGTTGAAATAATTATATGTTCAACGAATAGTAAATGGTTACCTGAATATTTCTGAAATTGTGCATGTACAAGTACATGAATTACTACGGCAGTTCAGCTAATTGCAGTTATTACTTGTTGAAATAAATTCTTGTTATTTGAGTAATAAGTAGGATATACTTCAATATATCGTTTATTCAAGTTGTCATTCAAGTAAAGCAATATTTGATGTTTTTTGGCAAAAAATGCAGCTCATGCAAAAATACATTGATGTGTTGGAGGATCAATTGCCTACCGACCTGATGGGTGATTTCTGTTTCATTAATGTTGATAGATGTGTAAGTGTTTCATGTACCCCAAAATGCGTATACTGAACGTGAATTATAAATGTTTACCATAATAATTTAATAATGCTTTTGTGATTAACCTCTATGCAGCAAATGATAAAAGAGCATGAAAGGATTAAGGCGCATCGTGACAACCTACAAAGCGATAATGAGTACAGAATGGAGTACATGGTGTCGAAACTGTTACTAAGAGCTATGGAAAAAGTTCGGGTCGTGTAAGGTTGTACTATGGCCACTGCATCACTTGCCAAGCAATGAATATACACTCCTGGTTATTAGAAAGCGTGACAAGAGATTTATACATTACACCTCCTTCAAGAATGGCAACCACCAAAATCTGGCAAGGCAAATGGTAATATTTGTTCTTATTCGTTTCGTAATCTTAAGTGCATGGATATTCTGGGGGTGTGGTGCCCCTCCATTGTGAGGGCAACAGAGATTTTCCATAAGTATTTGTAATACATTAATAAATATAACGTTTCTTATTCCGGTATTTTGTTCTGATAGGCAGAATACGTCATCAACTGGATGGATGAAATTTTTGTGGGAAGCGCGTTTGAAGCTCTTGCAACTCAGAACCCCAATGAATGGCGGGAGCGAATTACTGGTCACGATGAGCTAGGTCGTGTTAGCATAGAATATGCACGTATGTCAAATGCGGAGAAGACGACCAGAAACTACATAATATCTAAAAAGCTTAATCGTGATGCATTCAAATTCGAGCAGAAAAAAAAGTCTCCTGCCCATAGAAGAGTGTATGTACATACCATTTTGGTATTCAACTACAATGATATGTGGTTGTTTTGTTTTGGTATTCAAATTACATTGATTCATACGAAACATTACTGAATTTACTTTATGTTTACTTTTGCAGGGAAGACAATTTGTTTTGTTTTGTACTTCATGGAATGCATTATATACAAGATGAATATGAACACGGCCGGGGGTAGTGCGCAGAGACTTCGGATGCTGGAAATGATCGCAGGGCTAAGCAACTACTATGGTTAATCTGTTGTCAGTTTATGTGGGTTTAATTAATTTTTGGTCAATACTATATTCGTGGGGCATGAGGATGGTTTGCTACATACTATATCCGTGATTTTGTTACATGTAGTACTGAAGTTCTTCCTCTAACTTTAGAAATTTAGGGTTCAGGTGCGTTGAGTGTGATGCATTTTGTATGCCTTTGAAATGAATACCTAATTTTTTTAAAATGTTTACCTAAGCATGCTATTCAAGTAGATCTCTCTCATAAACGATATATTTACTTGAATGACAACTTCAAGTAATTCCTAGTTATTAAAATTTGTGAACACTGGAGACACGGTACTCGTACAAATAATTATTATAAATATTTAAGATATGTTTATTATGTGCAAGTACAGTAAATACTACTTCACATAATTGTTAATTCAGCTAGTTAGAGTAATTACTTGTTGAAATAACTATTTCTAAACTTGTGCAAGTTCAAGTACACGTATTACTACTTCGCGTAATAGGTAGTTCATATAATTGCAATAAATAGTTGTTGGAATCAATACTTGAAAAATAATTTCAAGTTGAACGAAAGCTGGTTATGTGAAAAATACTAGTACAAATTATTAGTATAAATAATAAGGTTGTATGCAAATTGTGGAAGTACCGGAATTACTGATTCACATAATAAGAAGTACTTGGGCAAATAATTAATTTTTTTTAGTTTCATACACGAAGAACAAAATTACAAGATTACTAGTTCAAATAATACTAGTACCCGATACTAGCTACCGGTTCTTCCAGTAGCCGCTACAATCTGACCCTTGTAGACACTCTCACCAAATGTCCCATCAACATTTAACACAGGTAACACATGTTGAAATACCTCCTCGCATGCACCATATGCAACAAAAGCCCTTTGGAATCGATTACTGACCGGGTCAATTTCCCATATTGTACCTTGAGTCCTTGTTTGTTTCCATGACAACATCCAAATGTCCTTGTTAGTTGAAATAATTATAGGTTCAACGAGTAGTTAATGATTACCTGAATATTTCTAAAATTGTGCAATTACAATTACACGAATTACTACTTCACATAATAGGTAGTTACTATAATTGCAGTTATTACTTGTTGAAATAAATACTTGTTCAAATAAATACTTGCGCAAATAATTCATATTTTATAGTATAATACACGAATACTCAGTAATGTGCACCCGATAGAACTTCGCATAGTGTGTTACTAGTTGAAATAATCTAGTAATTATCACAAGAGAGCACCAAAGGAAACTTGAATACCCCGATGAGTCGGTGAAGTAATTGCTTAAAATTTAAAAACTGATACCTTATGGAATGCAAATCACCCTTCCAGCGAGTAATGGTTGTATTACTTGGTGAAGTAATTAGTTGTTAACATAATTACTTGTTGAAATAATTAACAGTTGTCAGATTATGTAAACATTGAGCAAGGACACGTATTTGAGTAAAGTGTATGTAGTTGAGCTATTAACTACGTAAATTAAATACACGTGTTAGTAGTTGAAGTAGTATTTTAGTTATAACAATAGAACACCGAAGGAAATGTGAATACCCCAATTACTTTTTGAAGTAATTGTTTAAAATGAAAAAGAACTGATACCTGCTGAAATTAGAATCACCCACAAGTATTGGTTGTACAAAAGTGGTCACATCTTCTTAATTGGTGATTTATACATATTGGTGTACAAAAAAAGAACAGTTCGCAAGCGTACTGGTCAAGTACCAACTTGTCAAGTAAGAAAATGAACTGAACCCAACCATTTGTTTAAGTACAGGAAATAGTAGATTAAAAAACCTTCATTCAATTTAGTCGTCTGACTAAAGTAGAACCTCTGTGCAAGTCAGTTTATTGTGATGGCCGCTGACCCCGCACCTGCCACATATAATGCACTTCTTCATGAACTCGCCGGAAGATTTAAAGCGCTTTGTTCTACGTCTCCCTGGGGGCCTCTTAACAGCTGGTGGGAATATGGTATTTGATTCTTTCAACGCTATTTCTTGATCTAGATTGCTAATGGGACATATAGGAAAACTATAAGATTTCCTATATGTGTCAGTATGGAAATAAGGATCAATAAAGTCATATACATCTGCTCCTCGTTGATTTCCTATGGCAGCTAGCGCATGGGAGCAGGGGAAGCAGTTAATTTGCCATTTCAAGCAAGAGCATGTTCGCTCATCAAGTCTAACAATATATGCAAATTCGGACTTCACCAGAAACACACCCGGTTCTGAACAATGCACAGTATAAGATGATGCAGCCTTAATACCTTGTGTTAACTTTTCCTGCTTCGATGGTGTCAGTCTTGTTATCCACGTAGTAGCTTCTCGTCGCCTGGATGATATCATATCCATAACCTTGATTCTAGTCATATCTAACATACAATATACAGTATCCGCGCTCAATCAAATCCGATTGTTAAATGACTCGCCATGCCGTCGCCATAATACCATATCTCGTCCCCAACAAAAATGCACGGCACAAGTTCTCAATCTGTGTCAAGTAGAAATGCATTAATAATTTTTTCACCACCAACTTTTCTTAGAGTAACGAGGTTAAATCGATATTCTCTCTCCGAAGATGAATATGCAAGTTTCGAAATAATGTCGGACACTTGGCAATACACACCGAATTCCCTAATCCTTGAAATCTTTTCATCAAGTTCATTTGAAGATGTTTGTAGCAAAACAAATGAGGGTTACCGGGAATACGCTATCAAATGCACTAAGGTGCCATGTCCCGGTCACTTATGAATGTTATCGTTCTCCCATGACGAGCTATCAATTTCTTCAAGTGGGAAAAAGAATAACCAATTATCTTCGATTTGATGAGCAAACGCACATAGCTAGAGGAAACATACCGAGGTAGTTAAAATCACGCTTAGGAAATGGATGAAGTTATAAGTATAAAATAGCAAGATTACTAGTTCAAATAATACTAGTACAACAACATAAAATCCCATTACTTTGTGAGTAAACATAAAAGACTTTAACATGTTAGTAGCAAGTGGGTTGATATTATGTAACATTTATCGAGAAGTTACTAGTTGAAGTAAGTCGATCTAATCAGATTACTATTTCAAGTAATTCATACCCAAGACTCGAATGTTCAAAATAAGGTTTGAATCGTAACTAGTTGTACCTTCATTACCGCTTCTTCCAAAGAGTCGATAGAATCGACCCTTGTAGACACTCTTACCAAATGTCCCATCAACATATAACACAGTAACACATGTTGAAATCCCTCCACGCATGCACCATATGCAACAAAACCCTTTGGAATCGACATCGACGGTCAATTTCCAATTCAAATATTGAGTCCTTGTTTGTTTCCATGACAACATCCTTATACCACGACTTGTTGAAGGAATCACCTCATGCCCATACATCTTGTTCTTTGCCTTTTCTTTTGCTTTCAAAGCCACCTTGTACGATATGTCAAATCCATACGATTCCTTGATCTTATTTTGGATATCCTTTGGGCGTAAGGCACTATTATACATAATATCTTTGTCAATGTAATTCATAATGACTTCTGAATCCAACTTCGGATGACTAAGTTTTCGCCCAACATTGAGGCAAGTATGTACTAGGTCTTTATCTCGGATAACAAATACACCACTAGCTGAGTTAACGCTACCTTTAACAAACCGATTGCGAAATGTTCTCCTCCAAGCTAACAAAGTCAGCCGCAAAGCATGAAGGCGCTTCCCGTCATTGCGAAGAAATTTATAATCAAAACCGTGGAATGCCGCATACTTTTTCAAATTCGCCCTAAACTCATCTATACCTTGATTGAACTCTTGACCTACAAATCAAATTACATGAGCCCACTCATCCGATAATAAAGTTTTCGGTTGCTCTGTCCCGTAAGCTTTTCCTAGATGACATTCCTCCTCCAGCTCAATTTCAACAACATTAGTATCACTTTGTTCTTTTTGTTTGATCACGGTTATATCAACAACTTTCATCTTATATATCATAGCACCCGAGATCAACATATGAAGGTCTTGTTCGCTCTCTAATAAACAACAAGCACAACTTGGTGTACAATATGTGAACCGGAATACATCATCTCGTCGAAATTGGAACCTACGGCGCACTTCATCTTGCAGTGTACTTAAATTGATTGTCGAACTCAGCGGATACATAAAACAATAACTCCCCCATTTCCACCTAAGAATCAAGTTTGTATTATCACGCCTGCCCAAACACAAAGTATTTAGTTCACATAAATGAAAAACACTTTGCAAGCGATAAGAAGTATAAACAAACAAAAATGCACTCCACTTTAGAAAAATTGATGTTGCAAAATATAGTACACACGCCTGCTCATACACAAAGCAATTACTTGTTCAAGTAATTGCTTGAAATGAAAAAGAACCCATACCTGCTGAAATCAGAATCACCCCACAAATAAGTATTGGTGTACAAAAAAAGTACAGTTCGCAAGCGTACTGGTATAAACAAATTTGAATTGACGAACCTCATCTCGGATAATGAAAACAAAAAAAGTAAATGAAAAACACTTTGCGCAAACAATAAGAAGTATAAACAAAACAAAAATACATTCCAGTTTTGAAAATTTGATGTTGCAAAAAATAGTACACACTACAAAATCACAAATTCGTCGAACCTTAACGGAGAGATGGAAAATTTATCACTTTTCATAAAAATCCCACGAATTATGAAAAATATGAAAACTTCAAACCTTAATGGTATCGGAGTCGTCGAATGTTCGGGAACCATATTTTTCCTGGAAAATTATGAACCTGGAAAATTGAGAGCTGGAGCAAGAAGTTGAGAGGAAATAGCACTCTGCGCAAGAAGTTTCAATTTGAATATTGAAGGGCATATTTGAATCTCTATGATGTTGATGGAAGGAAATCATGATGCACTGTCGATGAAAAGAAAGAAAGCAAAAAGCAAAAAGCAGGAAAAGAAAAGGCAAGGGTAAAGAGGAGAATTGCGCAGAGAGGGAGGCGCGTGAAAACTGAAAATGTAGTAGGTGGGAAGTACTTTTTTGCGCGTGAGTGTTAGTGAGCAAAAAGAGAGTTGACATTGTATTTCTTGGTCATTTTTCCATAAAAGTATGAGTGTTTCCGACATGCTAGCTAGGGTTAGCACTCTAGTTAAGTAGTAGTAGTATATGTTACGTATTTTAGTAAACGCAAGTGCACGTTGTCGTAATCTAATAAAGTGATGAGAAAGATATCGTTCCCTCGAGGACTGACGTACTAATTACCAATTTATTTGTATTCTAGTTTTATTTGAACGATCGAATTTTGTGGTTGAAGAATTATTAGAAACCAAATAAATCAATGAACTAAAAACAACTAATAAAATCAATAGTCTGATGAAAGGAGATCAAATAAGAGAATCTAGGATTGAGAATCCGCCTCGATTAATCCGAATTAATCTTGACTAATATAGATTATGTAATTCCCAATTTATTAACAACGAAGATTCTAAGATAATCTAATGCCTCTCCCGAGTACAGTAGAATTTTCTAAGTTGAATAAACCACTCTATTCCTAGGTGAGTTAATTCAACAATAGCAAAAAAAAGTCTAAAATCTCCAAACGAGCTACGTAACTCTTGTGAGTCCTATCTCACAAGACAAAATGGTTCTCACCAATTTTTCCTACCAACTCTCCTCTCCCGATTCGAATTACGCAATTAAAACAATTCAATCATATGCCACATAATTGAAAGTATTAAGAACAATTGGGGGAAAACTCAATAGAAAATGGAAATATATTAATAATGTAAAATCAAGAGTTAATCAGTCAAAATCTAGATTTCATTACAATCCTAGAAAAAGGGGTCTAGCCCAACATGCTAGAAAACAATATACAAATATTCAAATTAAACATAAGAAAGAAAAATCAAACACAATTGAAGACTGGCTTCTTCTGTTCTCTGGCTTTTGCTTTCTGCTGCTAGGTATCTTCTCCTCCTCTTCGATGATCATATTTTCTGACCTTCAATGCCTTTTTATAACTTTCCTTCCGCCTCCAAAACACGTCCGAGAATTAGGTCGAAAACGGCCTTTAGAACAGCCAAAAACGCGGGCTGAACTCAAAGAACCCACGCCGCGGTCTGCGGGTCGGATTTAGTGTGCCGCGACCCTTGTCCGTGTGCTGCCAGGCCTGGGCGCATTTTATTCCTTACTGGCCGCGGCTCAGAATGAGCGTGCCGCGACCCCCGGTACAGTTTGTACCGGTTAGCTTGGAGTTGTGTCTGTGCCGCGGCTCTGGCTCGATGCGACGCGGCCCTTGACCAAAAAAATGTCGTTTTGGCCCGTTTTTCTTCGTTTAAGCTTCCGGACTCTAATTTCCTACAAAACATATAAACATAATGCATTGAAAGCTCATTTATGCAGATTTAAACACAAGATGGAGATAAAACAATGATAATTAAGCGCACAAAAATACATCTAACAAATACCTCCAAACTTAAACCTTTGTTTGTCCTCAAGCAAAAATCAATTTCAAATAAGATGACAAGTATCGTGGGCAATCGTGCAAATCCATAGTGCTCAACTAATCAATACTACCCTGAAATCTCAAAGAATAATACGGATATCGTACCAGTGAGTAACAGTACGGACAATGATTCCACAAGGTAAACATTTCTAGTGCAAATCAATAGCTCATGAAGAAAATCAAGGCTCAAAGATTAACAAAAGTGAATTGAGCCGACCGCCAATATGAATGTTTAGATTAAACAAGCCAACTCGCCCAATCCCTCAGTCTCGTGGCAAAGAAAACACAAGAATCTCGTATTATTCCTCGGACAGCACTCCCTTATATTTAATATTATAATGATTCGAGTTGACCATGGTTTCGACTCCCGGTATGTTTCATGAAATAACCCTATGGTGGATTTCCATTCTCATGTATTGGGGAACCGTTTGACGTAAAGGACACACATGGGGCTCATGAATGCTTCTAGTTACTAAGTCTCCCTCTACAGCGGAGAAAAAACTCGAATAGCTATTCCCACACGTCCGATTCAAGATTGCTATTTTACGCGAGAGTAAACAACGGGTCACGTGAATACCCCCGGTTATTAGGCTTCCCATCATCGGCGATGCGATTTTTCTGAACCATTAATCTATTCAGGGTTGTCGTTTTACGCGAGAGTAAACAACGGGTCACGTGAATACCCCTGGTTACTAGACTTTCCATCATAGAACATGCAAAATTTCTCAAATTTTTGGGAAAAACTATTCGACTCAATGCTTAAACTTAGGTACTTAATTTAATGCCAACAAGACTAATGTTACTGGACGACTAGCTAATTGAAAAGCGTAACCAAACGTATAGACGACGGCTCATGTAATGCGGACACTACAAACACGTATGTCTCATTTCTTATATGCCAAGACTACCACAATGACGCAAAAATCAGACCGAAATGAATACTCGGGGGAAACAAAAATCGTGTAATGCGAATTCGACCAATACTCATCCGTTTCTTCAAAAAGAAATCAATGTCATATAATCAGTCTTACACAAGGCTGCACGAAATATTCACGAATGCAAACAAAATCCAGAATATCATAGAAGACAAACAAGGCTAGAATCAATAACAACGAAAAATAAATAACAACTAAAAAGTACCCCCCCCCAAACTTGAGATGTACATTGACCTCAATGGACAACAAATAATAATAATATGCATTAATGGAAATGTCAAGTACTCCCCTAAGGTAAGCTCAGGCACTGGCATAGGCCTCATCCGGCGAAGTGGGTAGTGTAGGTGGCTTGATCGGAGGAATGAAAGGTCCGTCCGGGTGAAGGATGTGGTCCGTCCAAACAGCCAAATAGTCTTGATGGTAGGCGTCTCTCGCAGCTAAGCGTCTCTCCGCACGTCAATTGGCCCGGCGGACCTGCTCGTACATCTCTTCTCGAACGGCTGCGAGGACGCTATCTCTCTCTGCTCGCATCTCCTCCCTCAAGCCGTCAAACATCGCCTGAAGGACGTGATCTCTCGCTGGCGGAGGGGTGGACTCGGTCTGATCCTCAGTATCAGCCGCCGGCTCATGCATCAGAAGAAGTGGCTCGGGGGAGTCCTCATGCGACTCGTCCAGAAGAAACATTCGTCCCCGCGGATGTGCCCGCACTCCACCCACTGGTCGAAGTGAGAGATAATGCGATGATCGATCGGACCCTGGTGTTGTGTCGAGAATTATACTCTCCGACCGGCGATCGCCTCGGAGATCGGGCGACCTAGTCACTGCCGAGCAATGAGGCGAATGGCCGACCAATGACTGACGGCCTTGCCTTAGCCCCGCAGACAAGATGAATCGGCCAACCGAAGGTCCCAGGACAAGTCCTGGTGCCGAGCGATCAACATCAAATACGATCGTCTCTCGGTACTTGGCGACCGACTCCTGGCGACCGACTAGCGGACGATCATCCCTCGGCACTTGCCGACCGACCCTTGGTGACCGACCCTTGCCGACCCTCAGTGACTGGCCGATGCCGAACCTCAGTGACCAGCTAGAGACGACCGCATCATGCCGATAGTCATCCAGTCGGCAAAGGCCGAGCCTCAGGACAGACACCACGTGCAAGAGCCGAGACTAGATCCGTAATTCACGGATCATTGACTACAGCCTGCCAGCATCCGTCCACCAGCCGACAAGCCCGCCGAAAGTTGTCAGTAGGGCCGCATGTGACAGTGACCCCGGACGCGTGCTGGCTCCTCATTGGACCGCTCAGCTGACTGCCAGCATCTACCTTGGACTTTAGGCAGACTGCCAGCCACTGCCTTGGACTTTAGGCCGACAGCCCGTGTGATCGCCCCATTATAATATTGGCCGGCAGACGATCGCCCCATTATTATAATGGCCGGAAGGCGATCGCCCGCCTGAAGACAAGACGCGGCTGCCTCTATATATACACGGCTCCCTGCACTCGGGTGACTCTCGGATTTTTGCTCACTAAGCTAGCATTATCACGATTTCAGCATATAACACACAGCACTTGGCTATCTCCAACTCTTAGCAACAGCTATCATTCGGTACTTCTTCTCTCGGCCTCTCTCATCAAGAAGACGATCGGCAGGGACGAAGAACACCGAGCTTCGCTCAAGAGCCGGATTAACAAAGTCTTTTTACACTCATTGTATTTAGATTTCTCACATTAATACTTGTATCCACGAATATTTGTATTAATAACATCTCGCGAGAGCATTCAAGCCCGGGCCTAACAAACTCGACAAATCTTGTGTTTATTCATTTTCTCTCGGAAGTGCTCCCGTAAATTGTTGTTTGTTGTCCGTCTTCCAGCAGTATTAATCTTCGGATAAATATTTTGGGCAACAACAATTGGCGCTAGAAGGAGGGCATCTAACCCTCAAATTTTTATTCCTACCGTCTCGAAGAACACTCACTGTTCTCGGGGCAGATACTTGAAGTGACACTCACTGCGCTTCAAAGAAATCCTTCGGAAATCATGTCTTCCGCCTCCGCGTCGAAGAAAGCCGCCGGCCGCCCGCCCGTACGCCTGCCTGGCCCCTCCGAGCCACACGGCCGATGGTGGAAGGTAGCCGCCGCGCCGAGACGCCGATCTCGTCCTCGACGGCGGCCTGCCTCTCGCCGATCGGGCCCGAACCAATGAACAGATCGAAGAGGTCATAGCCGTCCTTCAGAGCGACGGAGTGCTCTCAACGCGCTCCCGCTATCACCCTCGGCCATCCGCCGGAAGTCCAAGCGGAAGCTCAAGGCGCATCGCCGAGCGATCGCTGAGGCTCTCGTCCGCAAGAAGAGGCGCTCGCCAGCCGGGGCACCTCTGTTTTCGATCGCCTGGGCAGTGACCCGTCTTGGCGACCGGGGCAGTCCGGCCCCAGCTACGAGACGATGGAGTTTGAGTCCGTCACCAAGAGCTCGGCCTACCCGACTCCCAAGGCGCCAGCCTGCTCGGCTCCCCCTCGCCAAATAGCCGAGGTCAGCAGCAGCAGAGTCCGGAGATCGGTACACGATCGCCTCGGCTCCCGCTCCCAAAGCCGATCAGCAAGCGACCGAGCTACGGCGATGGCTGCGATGCAACGTCAGATCGACGACATGAAGGCGCTCCTGGAATCCAGGGCAGGCGCCATGAAGACGATCGCCGAGCCAAGCGAGCCGCTCGCGATCGACATCGAGCTCGCCCCTGTGCAGCACAAGATCGCTCCTCCTCAAACACCCTTGTACGAGGGGCGATCGGACCCCCAAACACACCTGAGCAAGTTCAACATCTACATGACCGGGTGTGGGGCATCAGACGCGACCAGGTGCCGAATGTTCCCTCTCACACTGGACGACCTCGCCCACAGGTGGTACGCCTCATTGCCGCCTCGGTCCATCGGCTCCTTTAACCAACTGGCGAACGTTTTCACAGAGTACTTCGCCGCCAAGGTCGCTCGACCGGAAGGTCCCCATCGCATGCTGCGAATCAAGCAAGGGAAAGAAGAGTCCGACTCGGACTACATCGACCGGGTAGACGAGATCATCCTCAACGGCGAGCCCGTAAGCGATGAGATCGCCCTCCACGTGGTCCTAGCAGGATTCCATGGTCTTTCGCCTATGTTCAGGCATCTTACGAAGGACCATCCCACGACCTACGCGGTCTTCCGAGCTAAAGCCGCAGATTTCCTGGCCAGGCAAAGGCTTCTTCTTAGCCTAGGAGTAGCGCGATCGGCACCCGAGCGACGATCTCCGGTCTTCCAGCCCGATCGCTATCATCAAGCTACACCAACAGAGCCGGAGGACTCGCTCGCCATCTACAGTCCACCATTTAACATGAGGGACTAAGGCTCGCGATCGCCTCCACCGCACATCATAAAGCCATGGTCCTGGTAGTCGATGGAACCACCGCCGCCATGCAAGGTCCCTTTTGGCCGAGATCGCCTGCCCTTCGTTTAAATACGAGGCCGGCGTAGTCTGAGGGCTCTCCAAAATTAATCAGTGGACACGATCGCCCGCCCTCAAAGGATCATCATCTGACATGGTCAACCCGGACAATGCGACACGTGCCACAACCCCCGTCTCAACGTACACCGTCGAGGTTCGCCATCTCCATGGCAGGCCGAGGTGGAAGCAGAGCTAAACAAGCCGCGGGCGTGGAGTTGATTCATCCGACGCTGCCCCGCGCAAGGACTCCTCTAGACCGAGACCGCACGCCCTTCGTTTAAATACGAGGCGAGGCGCAGCCTAACAGAGGACCCTCATAATGAAGTGAGTCACGAGACACTCAATATCTTCGCGCATCAAGACACGGTCATGGAGTCGGTCCATCGAATTCCGCGACTGTGCACGATTCCTCAAACAAACGAAACCATCAAGTTTCTGAGGGGGATCGGCCAATGTTGTTTTTTGCAGGTACAAGACCGAAAGATCGCTAGCCAATCGACCATGATAGCCCAAGTCCGAATCCTAAGTCGGCTCAACAAGATCGCCCGTCCTCATCTTACACGATCGCCAGCAAGAACCACCTCGCCCCATGTCTTCAACATAGGAGCAAGCTGGGGGGGTAATTGTTGTGTCGAGAATTATACTCTCCGACCGGCGATCGCCTCGGAGATCGGGCGACCTAGTCACTGCCGAGCAGCCGAGGCAGAACTGCCGACCAGCGACCAGGCGGCCTTGCCTTAGCCCCGCAGACAAGATGAATCGGCCAACCGAAGGTCCCAGGACAAGTCCTGGTGCCGAGCGATCGACATCAAATACGATCGTCTCTCGGTACTTGGCGACCGACTCCTGGCGACCGACTAGCGGACGATCATCCCTCGGCACTTGCCGACCGACCCTTGGTGACCGACCAATGCTGACCCTCAGCGACTGGCCGATGCCGACCCTCAGTGACCAGCTAGAGACGACCGCATCATGCCGATAGTCATCCAGTCGGCAAAGGCCGAGCCTCAGGACAGACACCACGTGCAAGAGCCGAGACTAGATCCGCAATTCACGGATCATTGACCACAGCCTGTCAGCATCCGTCTACCAGCCGACAAGCCCGCCGAAAGTTGTCAGTAGGGCCGCATGTGACAGTGACCCCGGACGCGTGCTGACTCCTCATTGGATCGCCCAGCTGACTGCCAGCATCTACCTTGGACTTTAGGCAGACTGCCAGCCACTGCCTTGGACTTTAGGCCGACAGCCCGTGTGATCGCCCCATTATAATAATGGCCGGCAGACGATCGCCCTATTATTATAATAGCCGGAAGGCGATCGCCCGCCTGAAGACAAGACTCGGCTGCCTCTATATATACACGGCTCCCTGCACTCGAATGACTCTCGGATTTTTGCTCACTAAGCTAGCATTATCACGATTTCAGCATATAACACACAGCACTTGGCTAACTCCAACTCTTGGCAACAGCTATCATTCGGTACTTCTTCTCTCGGCCTCTCTACGATCGGCAGGGACGAAGAACACCGAGCTTCGCTCAAGAGCCGGATTAACAGAGTCTTTTTACACTCATTGTATTTAGATTTCTCACATTAATACTTGTATCCACGAATATTTGTATTAATAACATCTCGCGAGAGCATTCAAGCCCGGGCCTAACAAACCCGGCAAATCTTGTGTTTATTCATTTTCTCTCGAAAGTGCTCCCGCAAATTGTTGTTTGTTGTCCGTCTTCCAGCAGTATTAATCTTCGGATAAATATTTTGGGCAACAACACCTGGGGTGCTAGTGTCGGCTCGTCATCCGACCAAGTCATGCCTGACTGGCAGCATAAGGCACAAATGAGAGAGGGGTGTTTCAGCCCCGTCTTGGCCCCTCCTTGGACGCACTGGAGAATAGACCGGGCCAGCCTGACACGTCTTTAGTGTAACTATCGCAAGTGCACGATATCGTATCAAGTAGTAAGTGGACTTTTTGAGTCCGGTTTATCGATCCCACGAGGAAGTTAGGTTATATATTGAATTATACACTTTATCTATTTGTTATAGGGATTAAGATGAGTGAAACACACAATTTAAGAGTTTGGTTTGACAATTGCAATGAAAATGCAATAATAGTTCTAAAATTAAAGGAAATGAAAGATTGCACTAGTAATAGATTAATAAAAGGGTGAAATGAAATAGTTGGGATTACAAACTTAGTTCATCATTAGTTATAGAAGATGCATAGGAGATCATAAGATGAATTTACTTATTATGTTGTGTAGATTCGATTTTCCTTAAAAAGACGATTCCTCTTTCGAATGTCAAAACACCCCTTATATATTGAATCAACCCACTATATTTCTAGGTTGATTGGCTTCAATACATAGCATTAGGTTTTATGAAAATAACTCAAAGAATCATCTAAGGTCTAGAGGTATATTTCTATCCTCTAGAACAACTTAGAGTGAAGATCATTTGATCTAATCAGACATATTTTCTTTCGAAACATATGAAGACCATAAATATCATCATTTATTGGCCAAATAAATAAAGATTGGTAAAACAATGAAAATCACACACAATAATAAGTAATCCATAATAGATCTTTATACAAACTTAAATAACATGACAAACCTTGTTTATAATCCCAACTAAGGATAACTTAGCCCGTGAAGGGTTTATTCAACATATTACAAGCTTGAGTGGTCATTAATAGTTGAAAAAGGGAAAGAATTGATCCTAATTCCCTTAGTAGATAAAGGAAAAAGAAACAATAAACTCCCTCAACAACATAAGCTAAACCACATACACTCTCAAAAACACAAGTGTGTTCTTCACACAAATAAAAAGTATTACAAAATGAGAAAATAATAAGATGAATGATGCTTAATGATGGATCTAAGGAGTCTATTTATACACATAAAGTCATCTAATAGCTCCAAAATTCCAGCATTATTACATTAGATCGGATCAATGTCAGTCATCCCCTCAATAATAAACCAAAAGTATAAAAAATTAGATAATGATCAATAATCCGTGAGGTCTTACGGTCGTAACTTGCAGATGTTACGGCCGTAACATTGCTTCGGCTTTTTGTACACTGGTTGCTTTGTGAGTTACATTTCCAGCCCAGAATTTCCTAGACTTTGCGTTTTTGCCCCAAATCTTCTTCGGATGATAACTTTTGATATATAACTCTGATTTGAATCCGGAAAGACTGTCGAACTCGTCTCGGAAAGCCCTACAACATGAATACATAAAAATTCAACAAAGAGAATATTTTATACACATGTTATTTCTTGAGTAAATCGGTAATTCAATCCGATTAAGACTAAATTTACATCTTCATCCTATAAAAATAAAATTATTAAAAATTAATTAATTCAAAGCAAAAACGAGTAGACTAGCTCAAAATTATGGGCGAAATATATCAATACTAATCACAGATAAGTGTATAAAACTGACACTTATCACCAGCCGTGGGGCCACATCAAATCGCAGTCCGGCCGTAATGGCATATAGAAGTCGGGCACGAGGAAGCAGGACCGAGCAGATCTGCGACGTTGGGTCGACTCGCGAGCAAAGAAAATAAAGCCAAGCTCGCTTGAGCCGACTGAGACGGGAACTCTTGAAGAAAAAGGTTGTGGGCCCCGGGACGCGCGTTTCCCAAACGGAATCCGACTGAGCAAGCGCCTCTAGCAATGCCTCCCTCGTGAGGCCACCCATAGTCCGCGTGAACGCTGATTCGTCTACCTCAGGTAGCTCGTATAACCTCCGAATTGCGGCCGCCAAGAAGTCCACTGTCTGGCCACGGACGACGACCTCAGTACGTAAATTCGGCCTCCCCAACATCTGACCTCCCCGCATATGAAGTAATAGAGCACTAGCATAGAATTCTTGGATGATAGAAATTACCGCTGGCTCGGGTTGTGCAGCGAATTGAGTCCATCTCATTTAAGTAATCATCGTTAAAATCTCGCCGTCTTGGGGGGCGGGAGTGAATCCCCGCTCGGGAATTATGGGACGAGGACGTATTTTCTCATTAAATATGCGGTGAATCTCCGGGTCGGAGAAATGTTGGGAATGCTCTTCCGTGCGGTTTTGCGAGGTTTCTCCTCTAGGGGGAGAAGAACGAGTCGTAGCACGAGTGGAACTCAACTTTCTCTTGCGTGCCATTATATATTCCTGAAAGATAAAAACAGGACAATCAGACGACTTTAATAACAAAACACCAACCACGACTTGTAACGTGCGAGAACGAATATAGCGTCAAAGACTCGCACTTCCGTATGATGCGAGAATTTTAACTCTAGCTAAGCATTAAGGTAGGGGGTATATTATTCAGATAATCGAACTATTGCAGACAAATTGGGGATGTTTAGATCAAAAAATTTCATTGGGGTATTTCATCAAACACTTTGCGTGCGTAAACTTAAATGAAGAACAAGAATAATCCTTGGTGAATTCAATCCCAACAACAAACAAAATCACAATAATTCATGACAATTTAACGAAAACACAATCAATCGATCGATAGTCTCAACATATTCCGATAGAAACCTTGATAGAAATTTAGGAAAAATAAAAACAAATTCATCAATGAATGAAGAACATTACCTCACTTCTCAATCCATGTTGCAATTAAGATTAAGGAATAAGGATTACCTTGTATTGGATTGAAGAAGATGAGAAGAAAAAGAACTTCGGAGAAGGTAGCCTTGCGCCGCGCGGAAGAAGAAAAGGATTTGTGAAGTGATACCTTATTTCGGCCGAATGAGTTCTGATTCGTGCGCAGGCTCTTTAAATTCTCGGCAGGGGCCGCGGCACGTACAAAGTGATCTGTGGCCCATAGTACAGTTTGATTTGGGCGTCGGGGTGTCTCGCGGTGTGCCGCGGCTCATTGCATGGGTGTCGCGGCTTCCAGGGTTAGTGTGCCGCGGCTCAGCACCTTTGTGCCGCGGCACAGAGTACAAGTTGCTGGGCTGGTTTCTGATGCTTTGGCGTGCCGCGGCCTGGCTTCATCGTGCCGCGTCTCTTGGGGCGAGTGTGTCGCGGCTCAGAACTCTTGTGCCGCGGCACAGTGTACAGTTAGTTAGCCGATTCTTGAGACTTGTATGTGCCGCGGCCCGCTCTCATTGTGCCGCGGCCCTAAGTTAAAATTTTGCCCCATAGAGTTTCTGCACATATTTTTCAAATGAAAACACATAGAACATGAGAGGGAAGCAAAGCAAAGCAAAAATGCCGAAAGAAAAGACTACTAAAATGAAGGGGAAAAAAAACTAAAATCTATACTAATACTCGGGTTGCCTCCCGAGAAGCGCTAAGTTTATAGTCTTCAGTCGAACCTTTTAAAAATCAATTTGCTTTTCGCAAACACCATTTGGACTCCGCCCCGTCCATCGAATCGTTAATATGTGTTTTAAATTTTTGACCATTGGTCTTTAAGAGTTCGATTTTTGGTTTGGACATCCAACGTTCTTTACGAAAAGACTTGAACAAAAGTAACTTCCCAAAACACCCATATTGCACATGACTTGGCAACCGTTTCACTTCCGGTTTAGTGAACGAACTTATGACGGTATGAGAATTTTTCGATGGTGGGTGAACGGATGATAAATATGACATATTCAAAGGCCTAAGATACGCGACTCATTCTTCGTTTTTCTTAGATGTTGGAGCAACTAAAACGGATTTTGAACACTTCGACCGACAACTCTCCCGGTGTGTGTCTTTCGCAAAGATATCTAAGCTTTCAATTTGTGAACACTTCTCGACACTGCTTGGACATGGGAGATATTGAAACACTTTGAATGTGACTTGGTCATCTTGAACCCGAAGCTTCAATTCACCCTCCTGAACATCAATAAGAGCCCTATCTGTGGCTAAAAATGGTCTACCCAAAATAATCGGAATCTCCTGATCCTCTTCCATGTCAAGCACAATAAAATCAGCGGGGGAAATAAATTTATCCACCCTGACCAGAACATCTTCTATCACCCCTCTCGGATACTTGATTGATCTGTCGGCTAGTTGCAAAGAGACCGTAGTAGGCTTGGCCTCCCCAATTCCTAATTTCTTGAAAATAGAAAGAGGCATAAGATTTATACTGGCGCCGAGATCACATAACGCTCTATCAAAATCCAGGTTTCCAATAGTGCACGGTATAGTGAAGCTTCCTGGATCCTTCAATTTAGGCAGGAGCTTTTTCTGCAAGATAGCGCTGCACTCTTCAGTCAGTGCCACCGTTTCATATTCTTCGAGCTTCCTTTTATTAGATAAAATCTCCTTCACAAACTTCACATAGCTCGGCATTTGTTCCAAGGCGTCGACAAATGGAATATTGATATGTAATTTCTTGAAAACATCAAGAAACTTGGAGAATTGCTTGTATAACTTTTACTTTACTTTTGCAAACGATGTGGAAATAGGGTGGGTGGCACATAGGCTATGGGATTGTCTGGAAACAATTTCAAGTTTTTAGAAATTTGAGATTCTCCTAATGCCGAATTTTTCTTCTCCTCTTCTTCACCTCTCACTTTGTTTTTCCGGGGTTGCTCACACACTTCCCTCCCACTTCTCAAGCCAATGGCATTAATACTCTCTCTGGGTTCGTCTCAGTTGTACTTGGCAAAGTGCCCTGAGGTCGGGCTGTTAACAAATTTGCTATTTGACCCATTTGGACTTCCAAATTGCGAATAGAAGCGGAATGATTCTGTAGAGTAGTTTCCATGTGGGTCATGAATTGACTCGTGTTAGCCGCCAATTGAGCAATCGCATCTTCTAAAGAAACCTTCGGTGGTTGAGGGGGCTGCTGTGGTGGTTGACACTACTACAAAAACACCTTTTACTGACACTTTTGTTCTGACACTTTACCAAAAGTGTCAGTAACTTCCGACATTTAATCTATTTTTTGACTTTAATATAAATGTGTCAAAATTCACTGACACTAAAGTATCAGTAATTTAAATATCAAAATTGCTAATATTTTAATATCAAAAATTAAAAAAAAAACGCTAAATCATGACTTGAAACTAAAAAAGACCGTCTCATTTCATTTCTTACACATCCAAACCCTAGTAGTCGATTCTGCACCTCATCCTGGTAGTCTCATTTCTTTTTCAGCACTCATTTCAGCTCGCCGACTACAACATCCAGAAGGAGTCGACTCTCCACCTCGTCCTTCGCCTTTGCGGTGGCGCTAAGAAGCGTAAGAAGAAGACCTACACCAAGCCGAAGAGGACCTTCACCTCGTAGTTTCTAATTTTTTTCGCTCGCGGTATTTTCGAACGGAAGTCAGGTTGCTGCCCTCGGTGCACTGCAGTGAGCGGCGCCTCTGAGACTACGGGAGTCCGCGTCACTTTACCCTCATTTTATTTTCGATTTTATTGTGAATTTTGTGTTTTTTATTTCCCAAAATAGGGTTCCTCGCCGCTCATATCTGATTTGTAGTCTTTGTGGTTGTGTGTTTTTAGGAGTTTCATTTGGCTTGTCATGGCTAACCCCACTGAGCTACCGGATTTGGTCCGCCGTCCAGTTCTGGGCCACCACCGGCCGAAGTCTCCAAAGCCATTGGACATCCAAATACGAAGAAGTCATGGCATCTCTAAGGTATGCTATATTTCCCTGCATCTACTTGACCATTGTTCTCCAAAGAGTTATATAGAATCTCATCACATAAATATGCAAAGTGATTTTTGATGGCTAAAGTATAGACAATAGTTGACATGTGATGGTGTTTATGAGAAAGCTGAATATTTTTTTTCATTAATCATATTTTTTTATGCAGAATTTGATAAAGTGTTCCATGTAGTCATGTAGTCTAAATAAATGTCACTGTGTTTATTAAGTTATTGAAGTGGTGGATGCTGGGCAATTTCCGGGACTTCTCTCGTTGCTGGTCCAACAGTATGTTCCAAGCTCGCCTAACCCAAAAAAGTGTTTTTTTCAGTAATTTTTCCTCTTTTTTGCTGTATTGTTTGAATAGGATCTGCATATGTTATCTGTTTTAGTCCAGCTGCTCATGGTGGTGATTCTTTATCTACACAAATTTTGTTGTTTAGGATGTAAAACTGAAATAACTGATTTTTAGTAATGCGAATGTTTATTTTTGTTTTTCATATGTTTGTAGACTGTGATCGTCATGATTAATCGTGCCACAGAGCCTCTGGTGTTCTTAGCCGAGAATGCAAGTCCGTGGTTGACCAATACGGTCAAAATATTATGGATCTTCTATTGACGACGGTAGGAACCAACTATATATTTACAAATGTTTTCTTTTTGTCGTGCACGATCTTTTTTTGCCATGTGCAATTTTTCTTGTTTCGCTCTTATGTTTATTTGCTTGTTGGACCGAATTGTGATTCAATTTGTCGCAGGTAAAGCCACAGAAAATATGCTCCGAGGTCGGGTTATGCACATTTGATGGAGCTCGTGGTGTGAGGTCATACATGATTTGCTCATATTTGCAAAGTCGTAAATCTGAATAAGAAATCAGTTTAATTATATTAATGACCGACAATAAGCCTACTTCTCTTCATCCAAATATGAAGAAGTGATGGCATCTCTAAGGTATGCTCTATTTCCCTCAATATAATTGACCATTGTTCTCCAAAGAGTTACATAAACTCTCATCACGTAAATATGTAAAGTGATTTTTGATGGCTAAAGTATAGACAATAGTTGACATGTGATGGTGTTTATGAGAAAGCTGAATATTTTTTTTTTCCAAAGCAAAGACAGGTGACTCCTTGACTTATCACTTATTACTTATCACTTATCATGGTTATAGTATAACTAATCTATATCTGCTAGGCTTTCAGTTGGACATCTCCTTTTTATTTTGATTCTGATTGTTCGAGTTCTTTGGAATTTCAGCGGCTAGTTATGTGCAACTATTTCATGTGTGGGTATTTCTTTTTATCATTGTACTTGCAAAGGTTAATTGGGATGGGTTGGTGATCCCACCGATGAGTTAGTGTGATGATCCTTATCAGAAATTCAGCTATTGAATCTCGAATATGATACTATCATAATTCATAAGCATGTATTTTATTGTTGAGAGTTAGTTAGGTAAGTATAGAATTTAAGTGGGAAAAGCAAAGATGATCCATCATCAATCTGTGTTCTGATGACCTATCATCAATCGTGTTCAATCGGTTTCAATCTGGTTTCTAGCAAATTTGTGCTCTTATCGACTCCTATGGGAGTCCGAAGGACACAGCTTTTCTAGCATCCAACTGCTTCAAGGATTTACGGCTATAAAAATAAAAGTAAAATGCGCCTAAATTGCATCTTTTTTCCTGAATTGTTCTATTTTTTTCTATTGACGGACTTGTGGAAATTTTGTTGGATTTCGCTTTGTTCAGTTATAGGTAGCACGTTGGGAAGATCCGGAAGAGGATATTGCTGCAATACAAGAGGTGAGAAAGAAAGTGGGACGCAATATCGTACTCCGTGCAGATGCAAATAAGAAATGGAATTACGACCAAGCTGTTAATTTTGCTTGCTCGGTTAAAGATTGTTTTCTGCAGTATATTGAGGTATGATATGAAGCAATCTGTGTTCTGAAAAGCACAGTTAACTTGAAAATTTACAAAAAAAAAAAAACACCCCTATGGTTTGATCCATCCTACATTTTGCTTGAATTGTTAGTTACACCTGACAGAATTTGCCGATGTCATCAACTACTTTACAATTTACACGGCTTCTGTTTTCCTAAATATCTTAACACCAACTTTTCGTCAACTTGTCTTGGAACACTGTGTTAGAGATTTCTGCATGTGTATGTCAAGCTCTTCAAATAAGTCTTACGTAATGCATGTGGACACTGTGTTAGAGATTTTTGCATATGTCAGGCTCTTCAACGAAGTCTTACATAATGCATGTGGTCATGATTTGAAATGATTTTTTTTCTTCAGTTGAAATATCTTGGTGAGATTGGAATTGAAGTACCTCTAATTGGAGCTGCAGCAATATGTTCTCCTTGGGAGTTATTGGTTAGTACTTAATTATTTATTTTTCATTAATCTTCCATCTTTAATTTCATGTTTGCATGTGCTTCTTCTTGCTTTCTAAAGTTGCTGCAATAGGTTAAGTTTCAAGTATTAATTGGATTGTCCTCTTCGTCTTTCCAGCTAGTTAACGGGTTCTTGAGATGTAGATTTGTGCAAGGTTTACACAGCAAAGCTCTGACCGACGACATGAAAAAAATATGCGTCTTTGTATGTTCGTTTTCACTTCTCTTGAGAGTGTCGTCCGCTCTGTGTAAAAACATTTTTATGATATAATGTCGAATTTTACAGGCATCAGGATGTCCTTTCTCATCTTTCAAATCGAAGTCATAAATGTAAATCTATCTTATGTCCATAATCTCTCGGCACTTGCCTTCCAAAACCAATTTTGATGAAGATGAAACAAATAGTGTGATAGAAAGATTAATGTGCAGGGGCATTATTTAGTTTTTATTAAGTTTACAAATGCGAAAATCTGGTCCGCATAATTGCGAAAATCTGGTCTGTTTGCTCAAAAAAATCTGGTCTGTTTGCTCAATCTTATTAAGTTTACAAATGCGAAAATCTGGTCCTCATAATTGCGAAAATCTGGTCTGCGTAATTGCGAAAATCTGGTCTGTTTGCTCAAGAAAACCTGGTCTGTTTGCTCAAGAAAATCTGGTCTGCATAATTGCGAAAATCTGGTCCGCATAATTGCGAAAATCTGGTCTGTTTGCTCAAGAAAATCTGGTCTGTTTGCTCAATCTTATTAAGTTTACAAATGCGAAAATCTGGTCCGCATAATTGCGAAAACTGACCGCATAATTGCAAAAATCGTCCGCATAATTGCGAAAATCGTCTGCTTGCTCAATCTTATTAAGTTTACAAATGCTTCAATATTCGTTGACACTCTTATTTTTGTGAATTTGAAATGTCACTCAAGGGAATCGATAACTACAAAGATGAAAGATCTTTCTAACTACGTGATCGATGGGCTACATATGTTGCCAAGTTAATTACAGCTTACAATCGTGAGGTAATTTTAATATGAGTCATTTATATACAAAATTCTTCTGAATATCTATGGAACATTAGTTAGATATAGTATGTTAATTGATTCTTTACACTTGTACAGGTGGGAAAAATTTGAAGTTGTTGAGCATGTAGGTGTGGGGGACAGATTGATGTTGCTGATGGTTATCATTGTATTTTGCATTGTATGCTTAAAATCCATTATTTTTGTGTTGATGGAAATTGTTAGAGCTGGAGGAATTTTTTTTGTGAGGTTTGGCAGCACATGTGCTGCGAAATTTGGTTGATTAAGTGTTTTGTTAGTAGTTAAGTTGAATGCTTGATTAGTATACTTGTTTGAGGTGTTTTGTTGGTAGTTTAGTATTTTGATTGTATTTTGATGGCTCTGGATGCTTGGTTTTGTATTGCTCCTTTTAAGTGCATTGCATTTGGGATGTTTTATAATTGAATTGTCTGTTTGAAAATTTCAATTTATGGTATTTTTTCATGTAATTAAACAAAAAATGTAGTATTCATAAAAATAGAATTGAAATAAAAATAATTTTTTTTTCACAAATCTGAGCATATACTGACACTAAAATAGTGTCAGTAATTATTTTTACTGACACTTTATAATAGTGTCGAATGCTAAAGTTGAACATACCGACACTAATGTTTAGTGTCAAGAAAAATTAATTACCGACACTATTTTAGTGTCAGTAAAAAAAATACTGACGCTATTTTAGTGTCAGTATTTATTAACTCTTGTATTACTGACACTAAAAATTAGTGTCAGTATTTTCTGGCTTTAGCATTACTGACACTATTACAAGGTGTCATTAAAATTAATTACTGACACTATTTTAGTGTCAGTAAAGGGGAAATTTGTACTAGTGTGAGTGACTTGAGCTTGTGGAGGATTGTTCGATGCTTGCCCGTTCCTCCATGAAAAATTTGGATGATTTCACCACCCTTGGTTGTAAGTGTTAGAATACGGATTATTCTGTCGATTTCCATTCCCCACAAATTTAGCTTGTTCCATCTGAGATTGTTCAAAAGGATTCCCGACTTGGCATTCAACACTAGGATGAGACCCGTTGCACCAATTACATGATTCCGTGGTGACGGTAGAAGGCGCATGCGATAAAACTTGAAGTTGTTGAGTTAAGGCCACAACTTGGGCCGATAGCGTAGATATTGGATCATTGTCAGAAATTCCCATAACTCGTTTCGGATTCAGACGCTCAGAAGGCCACTGATACGCATTTTCCGCCATATCTTCCAGTAAAGAATGGGCTTCAGCCATCGTCTTGCCCATTAAAGCACCTCCAGTGGCTGCATCAACAAGAGTGTGTGTAGAAGCACTCAGTCCGTTATAGAATGTCTGAATTTGCAGCAAATCCGGTAGACCATGATGTGGGCATCTCCTTAGTAAATCCTTGTATCGCTCCCAAGCTTCATGAAGCGATTCCATCTCAAATTGATCGAAAGTAGTTATCTCATTTCTGAGCCGCGCTGTCTTCGCCGGCGGAAAGAACTTAGCTAGAAAAGCTTGTGCTAATTCCGCCCAAGTCGTGATAGAGCCAGGCGGTAGTGAATTCAGCCAGAACTTGGCTTTGTCCCTCAAAGAGAATGGGAAAAGCCGTAGACGAATGGCGTCATCAGAAACTCCATTATTCTTGAATGTATCGCATATCTCGAGAAAGAATGCAATATGAGCATTAGGATCATCATTTGCCATTCAGCAAAAATGGCTCGCTTGCACCATTTGGATGATAGCCGGCTTAATCTCGAAATTGTTCGCTTGAATGGTTGGACGCCGAATCCCCGAAAAATTCGCGTTAATTTGTGGAAGCGCGTAATCACAAAGTGCCAATCCCGGTTGAGCTTGCTGAATAGGATTGTCGATCCCTTGATTTCCGGTGTTGTCAGCCATGGTATCTGTCTCGGGGTCGGATCGGGCTAGAATTTTTCGCCGAAATTCCACCCCGTGCCGGCACTAAATGTCCGCACAACAACCAGTCAGCCTTCGATCCTCACCAAACACTCGTGTTTTTCTCACAACACCCGTGTTTAGTATGATCAGAGTTACAGCCCAAGGCCACCTTTAGTGCTTGAAGGAGTATGCAGCGGAATACAATCAAAGCACGTAAAGGCACACACACAATTTACGGGGACAATTCCCCAACCTTGAATATTATTGCACACTCAACATACAGGGAAAAGGCCTCGCTGTACAACTCTCTAAGATCCTGACGATCTAAGCTCTCGGATCTCTCCCCATACAAAATTGTACAAAGCACCTATTTATAGCCCAAGCAAAGGACTACATCGGTTGACAACCCCAACCGCTAGGTTAACACCGACACTCCACGTGTCGATGCATGACTAAAGACCACCATGCATCCCTGCCATTTGTCCCGAGCAGTTTCCACACAACTTGTTCGCCTCTGCCTTGTACTGCCACGTACAAGGTCTTTCAGAACCGTCATGCAACCGTCCGCAACCGCTTGCTAGTAACCGTCCCACAACTGCCCTGATGGATCCCAGCACTCCACCTGGCACATGCAGTCCACCAAGTAACTGCCCACATGCTGACGTGTGCCCCGCACGTCTTATAACTGCTAGGAACCGTTCCTGCGCAACCGCTCCAAGTAACCGTCTGACTTAACTGTCTGGAACCATCTGTGCCACGTCGATGCAACGTCCCGCGAACGTGCACCAACCGTCCAACCTTTCCCGCGTAATTCCAATTCCCGCGTGTTCCGAAGCCTAGGTCTCGCGCCAAGTAGACACTCGCATCTTTGGCCGATAAGAACAGAAAGGACCCGCACTTTGTTCCAGCATCCCGAGTCATCCGATAGATTTATGCACAAGTGCCCAGCCACTTGCACATTCCCGATCCTTGCCCATAATGATCCGACAACTTCCTGCAAAAGTCCGACGTTGCCCGCATATGGTCCGTCCGTACCGCACGAACCGGATCGACCCAACCCTGGGTCGGGTTGGACACCTGGGTCGACCCGTGACCCAACTCTATGAATAAGTCCTGACACTTGGTCTAAGTCATGCCCGAGCACCCTTGGGTCACTTGCCAGGAAGGCCCTCCAAGACACCTTCCCCCCTATAATAGGCTTAGAGAAATAAAGCCTGGTGATGGCAGTAACCGTTGAAAAGCTGAGGAACCCACTGTCTCACTTCGAGCTCTCATCCTGCCAAAACTTCAAAGTAACGCGAGGTTGTCTTGATTCCATGTCTTAGCTAAGCCTCACACTCGCCAAGAACCTCCAAATCACTTTTCATTCTCGTGCCTTAGTGTCGTGCCATGCCCAGTCGGCACAGTCTGCCCAGTGACTCGACCACCTGCCGAGTCCAGCGAGTCACCCATGTTAAGGGTGTAACAAACCTCCCCCACTTGAAGAAATAGACGCCCTCGTCGATGGGAGTCTCTTCACATATCGATACTTGTACTTTTCTCAAACTGCCTTAGTCCGCCTTCCGTTTTGGGATGTTGCATTGATTCATCCTTCCACTGGACCACAATGATCGATCCTCCATCCGATGAACCTCTGAAAACAAGACAGCTACATCTTCAAACCGTCTTGAAACACCGCATGCCTCAAGAAAGAAGTCAGCTTCAACCACATGGGTCTCCTACACTGTACTCTTATTTCCGTCTAGTTACATAACCCGCTAACTCACACACACTTAGCCAAGATTACATAACTTTGCATCGGACAACCCCCGAATGCTAGGTAATTCACAAGTAAAATTGCTACACACAAAGCAACATTACAAACTTAGGGTCACAAACGTACAAATCTGAAGTCTACCTATTACAATAGAAACCAGCCATATAGATTGTTCAGACGGACCAACAATCCTTCTGGAATGAGCAATGGCCTGCAACTCTTTTGCTCATTTTTACCGACTTCAGCAACGCGTCTTTTAGCCAACCTTAACGGGACATAAACTGTAAGCACCTCCCATGCTTTGGATGTTCTGTCCGATTGAAGATCATGGGAGTCCTTCAACCGACTGAAATTTTCATAGGCTAATCGGGACCTTAGCCACAACCAACACCGTTTATCTAGCCAAATCTGACTATGACCAGGATATGCTTCACTCTGAACACATATCCATGCTATTTTCCCTCACAAATCCTAAAAATAACAACGTAGGACCACATAAATTTCAACAAGAACGTATGGAAAGCATTACCCTTACCCAACCACACACCAGTCTAGGTCGTCGAATAACATATCCTACTCATGCAACAGGTTCAAGTATGATCAGTACTTACCCTGATTTTAGACCTTGCACCTTTAGACTAGCCTTTGGGCCGCGCCAATGTTCCTCAATCACTTGACACGAACAGATCGCAATCTTCAAGGGTCTTCCATCTCTTCGTAACAGATCAGCCATCAACTCGACCGAACTGTCCATCTAGATGCATCAAGCACCATCCCAAATATTGGTACTCGTACGAAGTATCGCTCCAACCCGAACTAAGTTTGGAACTTTATTGACAAAGGGAACCAATCCCACGATCCGGTCACTTGCTTCAAAATCAGCCTTCATGCCGCAATTTTGAACCATGATCGAAGATGCTCCTCCAAGCAAGCATCCGTTCCTATCTCGGCATCCGGTCCACACGAACAATGCCCTCTAGAACTATCTTTCTCTAAACCGAGTACACCTCATTCCGCACACAAGGATGTCGACTTTAACTGCTTCCGACGTCCATCTTTCCACAACTCAGCCCCTTCGGTCCCCAGCACCAAGGAAGAACCGAACAGAGTCTCAGCTCTGGTTTTTCCCATGGCATGGCAAATTGATACCTTCAAAAATCCTTCCACCAACATAGCCCATAATAATGGCTTTCAGATCTCATTCGGTGCCCATCGCCACGTAAACATCACCACCAAGCATGATGCCGCCAGTCCTCCAATATAAACAGACTATGGACATCTTCTTCGCCCGAACATGTGCAGACAATTATTTTGATTCATGTCCGCCAAGAAGCCCTATCCACCCGATCGACGTTTTATTATCGTCAATTTTCTGGAATTCAGGAACCCGCACATGAGACAAAAATGAAGAGGCTTTGTCTTCCACAATCCGACAAATTCTGGCCAGCAATCGTCCTCTTCCGAACCACCAAGTCGTCTTCAGGTAATCATCTTCAAATCCTCGGCTACCAAGAGGATATCCGCGTCCTCGCCTTCTGAAATAGTCCTTGCTCAACGAACTTCGGCATCTCGCACACCGAAAATCTGGCGTCCGTCCAGGTATCTCGCATTCCCTTTCCAATCCTTGCATTCACGAACAAGGACTCGCCTTCCGAAAGCGAACTTTGGCCACCAAGCACCAAAATTTTCCGACCAGAACCCATTAACGGGGCTCCGATACCAAATTGTCACGGGGCCGAATCGGGCTAGAATTTTTCGCTGAAATTCAACCCCGTGCCGGCACTGATTGTCCGCACAACAACCAGCCAGCCTTCGATCCTCACCAGACACTCGTGTTTTCCTCACAGCACTCGTGTTTAGTATGATCAGAGTTACAGACCAAGGCCACCTTTAGTGCTTGAAGGAGTATGCAGTGGAATACAATCAAAGCACGTAAAGGCACACACACAATTTACGGGGACAATTCCCCAGCCTTGAATATTATTGCACACTCAACATATAAGGAAAAGGCCTCGCTGTACAACTCTCTAAGATCCTCACGATCTAAGCTCTCGGATCTCTCCCCCTACAAAATTTTACAAAGCACCTATTTATAGCCCAAGCAAAGAACTACATCGGTTGACAACCCCAACCGCTAGGTTAACACCGACACTCCACGTGTCTATGCATGGCTAAAGACCACCATGCATCCATGCCACTTCTCCCGAGCAGTTTCCGCACAACTTGCTCGCCTCTGCCTTGTACTGCCACGTACAAGGTCTTTCGGAACCGTCATGCAACCGTCCGCAACCGCTTGCTAGAAACCATCTCGCAACTGCCCTGATGGATCCCAGCACTCCACCTGGCACATGCAGTCCACCAAGTAACTGCCCACATGCTGACATGTGCCCCGCACGTCTTATAACTGCTTGGAACCGTTCCCGCACAACCACTCCAAGTAACCGTCTGACTTAACTATCTGGAACCATCTGTGCCACGTCGATGCAACGTCCCGCGAACGTGCACCAACCGTCCAACCTTTCCCGCGTAATTCTAATTCCCGCGTGTTCCGAAGCCTTGGTCTCGCGCCAAGTAGACACTCGCATCTTTGGCCGATAAGAACAGAAATGACCCGCACTTTGTTTCGAGCATCCCGAGTCATCCGATAAATTTATGCACAAGTGCCCAGCCACTTGCACATTCCCGATCCTTGCCCACAATGATCCGACAACTTCCCGCAAGAGTCCGACATTGCCCGCATATGGTCCGTCCGTACCGCACGAACCGGATCGACCCAACCCCGGGTCGGGTTGGACACCTGGGTCGACCCGTGACCCAACTCTATAACTAAGTCCTGACACTTGGTCTAAGTCATGCCCGAGCACCCTTGGGTCACTTGCCAGGAAGGCCTTCCAAGACACCTTCCCCCCTATAATAGGCTTAGAGAAATAAAGCCTGGTGATGGCAGTAACCGTTGAAAAGCTGAGGAACCCACTCTCTCACTTCCAGCTCTCATCCTGCCAAAACTTCAAAGTAACACGAGGTTGTCTTGATTCCATGTCTTAGCTAAGCCTCACACTCTCCAAGAACCTCTAAATCACTTTTCATTCTCGTGCCTTAGTGTCGTGCCACGCCCAGTCGGCACAGTCTGCCCAGTGACTCGACCACCTGCCGAGCCCAGCGAGTCACCCATGTTAAGGGTGTAACAAACCTCCCCCACTTGAAGAAATCGACGCCCTCTTCGATGGGAGTCTCTTCACATATCACAGCCTTTCGTTTTGGGATGTTGCATTGATTCATCCTTCCACTGGACCACAATGATCGATCCTCCATCCGATGAACCTCCGAAAACAAGACAGCTACATATTCAAACCGTCTTGAAACACTGCATGCCTCAAGAAAGAAGTCAGCTTCAACCACATGGGTCTCCTACACTGTACTCTTATTTCCGTCTAGTTACATAACCCGCTAACTCACACACACTTAGCCAAGATTACATAACTTTCCATCGGACAACCCCCGAATGCTAGGTAATTCACAAGTAAAATTTCTACACACAAAGCAACATTACAAACTTAGGGTCACAAACGTACAAATCTGAAGTCTACCTATTACAATAGAAACCAGCCACATAGATTGTTCAGACGGACCAACAATCCTTCTGGAATGAGCAATGGCCGGCAACTCTTTTGCTCATTTTTACCGACTTCAGCAACGCATCTTTTAGCCAACCTTAACGGGACATAAACTGTAAGCACCTCTCATGCTTTGGATGTTCTGTCCGGTTGAAGATCGCGGTAGTCCTTCAACCGACTGAAATTTTCATAGGCTAATCGGGACCTTAGCCACAACCAACACCGTTTATCCAGCCAAATCTGACTATGACGAGGATATGCTTCACTCTGAACACATATCCATGCTATTTTCCCTCACAAATCCGAAAATTAACAACGTAGGACCACGTAAATTTCAACAAGAACGTATGGAAAGCATTACCCTTACCCAACCACACACCAGTCTAAGTCGTCGAATAACATCTCCTACTCATGCAACAGGTTCAAGTATAATCAGTACTTACCCTGATTTTCGACCTCGCACCTTTAGACTAGCCTTTGGGCCGCGCCAATGTTCCTCAATCACTTGACACGAACAGATCGCAATAGGGGTGGGCATGGGACGGGATGGGACGGGCCTAGGGTCATCCCACGTCTCGTCCCGTGTAATAACAAGCGGGACGGGACGGGACGGGATTGGTGATTTCATAATTTCATCCCGCGCGGGCCTTATCCCGGTTGGGACGGGATGGAACAGGACGGGACGGGTTTAGTCCCGCATAAAAAAGTTCAAACTATAAATAAGAAAAAAGTAAGAAAATCTACATCTAAATTCGGGAAAAATATCCAACAAACTAATTTAATAGCCTAAATTAAACTTTTAAAATATCAATTCTTAACATTGAATACAACATATCCATTTTTTTTGAAAAAACATCAGTTACTAACTTTATATCGGTTGATTAGATTTGTGTATCATTATAATATACATATAGTAAAAAATAAAAATAGTTTATTGTTAAAAATTAATTAAAAAAGGGTTACAAATAATAAAAATATATAATTTTAAAAAGAATTAAAAATTAAGCGGGACGGGACGGGCCTTACGGGCCTCGTATTTTTTGTTCCGTGTCCCGTCCCGTAGTTACTCTAATGGGACGAGACGGGACGGGCCTAGTGTTTTCAATTTTGAATCCCGTCCGATCTCGGATAATTTTGGGATGGGACCGGGACGGGATCGAGATTTTGATTTTTTGTGCCCACCCCTAGATCGCAATCTTCAAGGGTCTTCCATCGCTTCGTAACAGATCAGCCATCAACTCGACCGAACTGTCCATCTAGATGCACCAAGCACCATCCCGAATATTGGTACTCGTACGAAGTACCGCTCCATCCCGAACTAAGTCTGGAACTTTATTGACAAAGGGAACCAATCCCACCGTCCGGTCACTTGCTTCAAAATCAGCCATCATGCCGCAATTTTGAACCATGATCGACGATGCTCCTCCAAGCAAGCATTCGTTCCTATCTCGGCATCCGGTCCACACGAACAATGCCCTCTAGAACTATCTTTCTCTAAACCGAGTACACCTTATTCCACACACAAAGATTTCGACTTTAACTGCTTCCGACGTCCATCTTTCCACAACTCAGCCCCTTCGGTCCCCAGCACCAAAGAAGAACCGAACAAAGTCTCAACTCTGGTTTTTCCCACGGCATGGCAAATTGATACCTTCAAAAATCCTTCCACCAACATAGCCCATAATAATGGCTTTCAGATCTCATCCGGTGCCCATCGCCACGTAAACATCACCACCAAGCATGATGCTGCCAGTCCTCCAATATAAACAGGCTATGGACATCTTCTTCGCCCGAACATGTGCAGACAATTATTTTGATTCATGTCCGCCAAGAAGCCCTGTCCACCCGATCGACGTTTTATTATCGTCAATTTTCTGGAATGCAGGAACCTGTACACGAGACAAAAATGAAGAGGCTTTGTCTTCCACAATCCGACAAATTCCGGCCAGCAACCGTCCTCTTCTGAACCACCAAGTCGTCTTCAGGTAATCATCTTCAGATCCTCGACTACCAAGAGGATATCCGCGTCCTCGCCTTCTGAAATGATCCTTGCTCGACGAACTTCGGCATCTCGCAAATCAAAAATCTGGCGTCCATCCAGATATCTCGTGTTCCCTTTCCAATCCATGCATTCACGAACAAGGACTCGCCTTCCGCAAGCGAACTTTGGCCACCAAGCACCAAAATTTTCCGACCAGAATCCATTAACGGGGCTCCGATACCAAATTGTCACGGGGTCGGATCGGGCTAGAATTTTTTGCCAAAATTCAACCCCATGCCGGCACTGATTGTCCGCACAACAACCAGTCAGCCTTCGATCCTCACCAAACACTCGTGTTTTTCTCACAGCACTCGTGTTTAGTATGATCAGAGTTACAGCCCAAGGCCACCTTTAGTGCTTGAAGTAGTATGCAGCGGAATACAATCAAAGCACGTAAAGGCACACACATAATTTACGGGGACAATTCCCCAACCTTGAATATTATTGCACACTCAACATACAAGGAAAAGGCATCGCTATACAACTCTCTAAGATCCTCATGATCTAAGCTCTCGGATCTCTCCCCCTACAAAATTGTACAAAGCACCTATTTATAGCCCAAGCAAAGGACTACATCAGTTGACAACCCCAACCGCTAGGTTAACACCGACACTCCACGTGTCGATGCGTGGCTAAAGACCACCATGCATCTCTGCCACTTGTCCCGAGCAGTTTCCGCACAACTTGCTCGTCTCTGCCTTGTACTGCCACGTACAAGGTCTTCGGGAATCGTCCTGCAACCATCCGCAACCGCTTGCTAGTAACCGTCCCGCAACTGCCCTGATGGATCCCAGCACTCCACCTGGCACATGCAGTCCACCAAGTAACTGCCCACATGCTGACTTGTGCCCCGCACGTCTTATAACTGCTTGGAATCGTTCCCGCACAACCGCTCCAAGTAACCGTCTGACTTAACTGTCTGGAACCATCTGTGCCACGTCGATGCAACGTCCCACGAACGTGCACCAACCATCCAACCTTTCCCGCGTAATTCCAATTCCCGCGTGTTCCGAAGCCTAGGTCTCGCGCCAAGTAGACACTCGCATCTTTGGCCGATAAGAACAGAAAGAACCCGCACTTTGTTCCAGCATCCCGAGTCATCCGATAGATTTACGCACAAGTGCCCAGCCACTTGGACATTCCCGATCCTTGCCCACAATGAGCCGACAACTTCCCGCAAGAGTCCGACATTGCCCGCATATGGTCCGTCCGTACCGCACGAACCGGATCGACCCAACCCCGGGTCGGGTTGGACACCTGGGTCGACCCGTGACCCAACTCTATAACTAAGTCCTGACACTTGGTCTAAGTCATGCCCGAGCACCCTTGGGTCACTTGCCAGGAAGGCCCTCCAAGACACCTTCCCCCCTATAATAGGCTAAGCAAAATAAAGCCTGGTGATGGCAGTAACCGTTGAAAAGCTGAGGAACCCACTGTCTCACTTCCAGCTCTCATCCTGCCAAAACTTCAAAGTAACACGAGATTGTCTTGATTCCATGTCTTAGCTAAGCCTCACACTCGCCAAGAATCTCCAAATCACTTTTCATTCTCGTGCCTTAGTGTCATGCCATGCCCAGTCGGCACAGTCCGCCCAGTGACTCGACCACCTGCCGAGCCCAGCGAGTCACCCATGTTAAGGGTGTAACAGTATCCGTAGTTGATAACTCGCCCCTTTCCTTCCTGTTTTTCCGCAAGGTCGAGTTCGGTATCCAAAGGGAGTAGACCTTCATCACCGAATTTTCTCATGCACTAAACGAAACTCCTGAAAGGAAAACAAATAAAAACAAGTTTACACAAAAATAAAATAATGTTCAAATTAAGACTAAAAATACTGAAATTGATATTAGTAAAAACAATCAGTCCCTGGTAACGGCGTCAAAAACTTGTTACATATTTTAGTAAATGCAAGTGCACGTTGTCGTAATCAAGTAATAAAGTGATGAGAAAGATATTCTTCCCTCAAGGACTGACGTACTAATTACCAATTTATTTGTATTCTAGTTTTATTTGAACGATCGAATTTTGTGGTTGAATAATTATTAGAAACCAAATAAATCAATGAACTAAAAACAACTAATAAAATCAATAGTGTGATGAAAGGAGATCAAATAAGAGAAGAATCTAGGATTGAGAATCCGCCTCGATTAATCCAGATTAATCTTGATTAATATAAATTATGTAATTCCCAATTTATTGACAGCGAAGATTCTAAGATAATCTAATGCCTCTCCCGAGGACAGTAGAATTTTCTAAGGTGAATAAATCACTCTATTCCTATGTGAGTTAATTCAACAATAGCCAAAAAAGTCTAAAATCTTCAAATGAGCTACGTAATTCTTGTGAGTATATTCCTATCTCACAAGACAAAACAGTTCTCACCAATTTTTCCTACTAACTCTCCTCTCCCGATCCGAGTTACGCAATTAAAACAATTCAATCATAGGCCACATAATTGAAAGCATTAAGAACAATTGGGGAAAAACTCAATAGAAAAGGGAAATATATTAATAATATAAAATCAAGAGCTAATCCGTCAAAATCTCGGTTTCAACACAATCCCATAAAAAGGGGTCTAGCCCGACATGCTAGAAAACAATATACAAATATTCAAATTAAACATAAGAAAGAAAAATCAAACACAATTGAAGACTGGCTTCTTCTATTCTCTGGCTTTTGCTTTCTGCTGCTAGGTATCTTCTCCTCCTCTTCGATGATCATATTTTCTGACCTTCAATGCCTTTTTATAACTTTCCTTCCGCCTCCAAAATGCGTCCGAAAATTAGGTCGAAAACGGCCTTTAGAATGACCCAACGCGGCCGAACACAAAGAACCGTGCCGCGGGCGGCTCGCTTTAGTGTGCGCGGCCCTTGTTCGTGTCTTTGCCAGTGCACAGGCGCATTTTTTCTTATGGGCGCGGCTCGGAATGAGCGTCAGCGGCCCCGATGCTTTGTGCGGTTAGCTTGGAGTTGTGTCTGTGCCGCGGTTCTGGCTCGATGCGACGCGGCCCTTGACCAAAAAAATTGGTTTTGGCCCGTTTTTCTTCGTTTAAGCTTCCGGACTCTAATTCCTATAAAACATATAAACATGATGCATTAAAAGCTCATTTATGGAGATTTAAACACAAAATGGAAATAAAATAATGATAATTAAGCGCACAAAAATACATCTAACAGTATAAATATGTCGTTGGGAGATAAAAAATTATCGACTAAAGACCCATATATCTAAGACCATGTTTTCCGTATTTCAATTCTTCTTTTCAATATTATAAACCCAACAATTATGATCGATAAATTTTATAGTTCGCGGGAAAAAAGAACGAAAAAATTAATTAAGTATATTAATGACGAGGTTATGAATTGCAATATGCCAAACATGGCGTTTTATATATATATATATATATATATATATATATATATATATATATATATATGGGCGCGTTCGATGCGATCTTAATATTAGATGCGATCTTTCTGATCTTAATTTATGCGTGAGTTTTGTACTAATTATGCATGAAAGATATGCATTTCGTGTATCAAAATTTCAATGCATTAAAATATGCAATATATTTGATGCATATAATCTAATATTTTAATGTATCGATATTTTGATGCATATATTGCATATTTTAATGCATTGAAATTTTGATGCACGAAATCCATATATTTCATGCATAATTAATAGAAAATTCATGCATAAATTAGTAGTATAAAGTACTGCATCTAATATTGGTACTGCATAGAATGCGTCACTATATATATATATATATATATATAACACTTCCTAGTTTTATTTTCATGCCCTCAATTGATCATTTTATGTTTTCGTTTCTCCCATTGCTAATCTCCTTACCTTTTGGGTTGTAGATCAGTAAAAGTTCCCAAAAGATATAGCGATGGTGTGTTTAAAATTATTTTTGGCTTCACTCTTCACAAAATCACACTTCCTCCTCCTCAATTTAAATAAAATGTTTGTTTGTTTTGAGTTTGTAAAATAAGTTTTTCATTAGAATATTATTCATCTTCATACTCAAACTATCCTTATTTCAACAGATCGTTGTACTTCACAGAAGAACAAACTACTGCAACTTTCGACTCATTTCGTCATACAATATTATTTGACCCATTTCGATCCGTGATATCACTTTTGACCCGGTTCACCCTTTTCGACTCGTTCAATTTAGGACATTCAATTCATTTCATTCGGGGATATCATTTTCAACTGTTTTCGCTACATGACATTATTTCGACCCATTTTGTCGGGAACGTCATTTTCGACCTTTCATCACGGGATGTTAATTTTTGAACTGTTTCGCTTCGAGACGTCATTTTCGCTCGTTTAATAATGAAAAGTTTTGATCGAACATTTTCGCACTAGACATTATTTTCGACATGTTGTCCCGGAATGTCATTTTCGATATTTTTGTCTTGGGGCGTCATTTTCGATCCATTTCGCGGCGGGACTAGGCCCTGGGACTTTTCAAACCGAGAACCGTAGAACCGACCCGACTGTGTAGGAACCGGCGGTTCGGTTCGTTCCTTTTATAGCGGTTTGGTTCACGGTTCCTATTAAATTTTTTAAAAGAAACCGTAGGAACCGAAAGGAACTAAAGGAAATGAAAGGAATTGATTGATATTATGAATTTAACTATAATTTATAATAGATATTTTGTCAGAACTGCATCGCGGAATCGATTTGGGCCGTGTAGAAATTGAAGGAACTGAAAGGGAACCGAAAGAAACCCCGCTGAAGTCGAACCTAATCGTGCCGGAACCGAATCGAGAATCGATTTGTGAGATCTCATAGAACCGAGGAACCGCTTGGAACCGCTAGTTTTTTGCGGTTCGGTTTCAGCGCGGTTCCAACCGAATAAAATAGTAAAATCGAACCAATATTTTTTGCAGCGGTTCGGTTCCGATTCCATTATTTTTTGCAACGGAACCGAATTGTCTCAGGCTTACCCGGGACATTATTTTCGACCATTTCCCCTCATGGCGTCATTTTCGACATGTTTCGTCCTGGAATAGCATTTCCGACCCGTTTTGCCCTAGAACGTCATTTTCAACTGTTTTCTTCCCATGACTTCATTTCGACCAATTCCCCTAGGCGTCATTATCGACTCGTTTCGTCCCATAACGATATTTTTACCCTTTTCGTCCACTAACATTATTTTCGACTTGTTTGCCCTAGAATAATATTTTCGACCTGTTTTGCTTTGGGATGATATTTTCGACCCGCTTCGCTATGGGACGTTATTTTCGAATCGTTTCGCCCTATGACACGATTTTAGACCTGGTTAGTCCTGGAACGATATTTTCGACAAGTTTTGTCCCAGGACGATATTTTTGACCCGTTTCATCACGTGATGTTATTTTTCAACCCATCTCTGAACATTATTTACGACATTTTCTTTCCCGAGACGTCAATTTTGGCCGGAAATGCCAGTAAAAAATTGCGTCTCAAGACAAAAAAAAAAGTAAAATGGCGTTGCGTGACAAAAGTGATCGGAAATGACGTTCGTAGGAGAAACGGATCGAAAATACCTTCCCAGATTTGTCAAAAATGTCGTCTTGTGGCGAAACGGCTTGGAAATGACGTCCCGGAGAGAAACAGGTCGGAAATAATGTCATGGGGCAAAACATCGAAAATAATTGTCCCATGGCAAAACGGGTTGAAAATAACATCCCGTAATGAAACGGGTCTAAATTATCATCATGTGTGAAATGGGTCGAAAATATCATCCCAATTTGAAACGACTTGCAAGTAGCAATTTAATTACATGATATATTGCAAATTGCAATTGAATAACAACTCAAATCATGATTGCTTTAATTATTTAACATTGTAATATTTTTATAAAATATATTAGATAGTATAATTTGCCCAAAAAAGTAATATTTAAATGAAAAATATTAAAAACCTTCCACAATTTGAAGGAGCGGGTAAAATTTATTCTCTCCGAAATTTATAATATAAAGGACAACGGTGTTTTTTGGTCGTCGTAGTGTGTGCCGGGAAAGACTACTATACCCTTCCCTCTCCTTCCCCTTTTTTGTCTATTGAATTTAATAATAATAATAATATCAAATATTCAGCAATAATAATTTTTTTAAATATTCTCTTAGAAAATTAAATTAATTAAAGGGACAATTAATTTGAAATGGCGGACCTCCGGCGACCGGTCTTTTTTTTAACGCCAGACTGTGGACCTGCTTTCCGACAGGCCATCGGCGACGGCCAGCGGGCCTCCAGCAGCCGGCTATTTTTTTTTAACGCCAGACTGCGGGTCTGCTTTTCGGTGGGCCACCGCTGACGGCTGGCCTTTCTTTTTTTTAAACGTCAAGCCACCGTCTTGCTTTCCTCCAGCGGTCAGCCATTTTTTTTAAGGCCAAGCCCGCCGGCATCAGTCTATTTTCCGACAGTCCTTAATTATTTTTGGTTTTTTTACAGCAGCCCATCGACCGCCGAGCGAATTTTAGAAACCAATTAATAAGTAATTTGATAATTTAATTATTAATTCAATTATATCACCGTCATCATGCTATTATGGCACGACTAATCTCTAATTTTATATACAAACAGAGTGTTCACTTTAATCTGAATTGGCCAAAAAGTGACATGTATCCTATTTTGATGGCCTGGTCTTTAGGTTAATGTTCCATGGATTCGGATCTAGAGCACGATGTTTTTATAGAGAATTCTTTTTCTGATGCCAGATTCATTTATACTATAATACGTTATATGGGATGTTACTATCTGTAATGCACACATACTATCAAGTATGTAAAAAGACACCATCTTTGACTAGCATCGCACGTGATTGTAGCATAGTTGTTAGATCCGACATAGGGAAGAGTTCCTACGTCGGACCTGACCATATATAATCGACCTACTACCAGTTAGCCGTGAAACCGAACCAGCCCAACCCGATCGGTGACCGTAAATTATCACATGCAAAACCAAAGTTAAAAATATTTGGATTTAAAAAGATTTTTAAGCAAAGTTACAGTCCAAGAAAAGAGCTAAATAATAAAGAAGTTCACGATTTCATCCTTGTACCACCTTGGCCATGCCAAATGCAGCAGCAGATGCAATAGCTCCAATGAGAGCAGTTTGCAAAGCACTGGTAAAGGGTTTGCTATCGGTGAAGTAGCCTTTGGCGTATCCGAAAATGAGTAAAGCAACGAGGGTTACGGCAACTGAGGCCAGCACGGCTTTTTCTGCACTGGGGATGAACATGTAAGGAAGAAGAGGCACCAATCCACCCATTATGTAAGCAACTGCAATGGTCATCGCGCTTTGAACTGCTCTCTTTGGGTTCGGCTTCTCCAACCCTAACTCGAACCTGCGATTCATCATGTTCGATGTTACGTAAGTCGAAACAGCCAAGCTGCCGGGCGACAAAACAAAAATAATTTTTATAGTTTTTTTTTTTGTTTTTTTTGCAATGTTGTGGCCGTCACTGACGATCGGTAAAAGTTTATGGCCATATTTCGACCAAGATATGCCAAAAGCTTTCACCCGCATTTTTTTCTTTTTTTTTTTTAAGCACTCAAGGGAGCTTCTCTAGCCTTAATGATCTGGAAGTAGCCTGGCCTCTAATCTCGTTAACTAAACAAATATATTCTATAAAACAAGAACAACATCTAAGCTTTGATCCCAAAATGATTTAGGATCGACTAATATGAATTATCCTTCGAAATCGTCAACAAACAAAAAATCAATTAATAGCCAAAAAAATACATAAATGAAAATACAAAGTGTAAAGAAAAATCAAAGACTAGAGAAAAAATTTATAATAATGCAAATAAAAAAAATCAAACTTCATCACTCCCAAAATATGGTCAATTATATATATATATATATATATATATATATATATATATATATAGGGGAGCTTTATTTTCAGAACTCTCTTAAGTGCGAGAACCGCGAGAACTCCTCTAAACCAATGAGATTTTTTTAAATATTAAAAAATATTTTTAATTCAAAGGGTATTATAGTAAAATACAATGTTACCAGGTTCGCGGTACGTTTCGGTACGCGGAACACGTACCGGGACGTGGTACGCTACATATATCGGAACGCGGTACGTCGGGGGTAGGCTTAGTCGGGAAGCTTTTTTAGGATGCGGTGCACGAATTCATTCTTCACAGTACGCTAGTCTTTTATTTTTTATAATTTTTTATTATATATATTTGATCACTTATAAATTTTAATTTATATCGTGTTATAATTATATATATTTCCTTGTAGTCATATCAATATCATCCAACGTTTACAAAAAAATACACAGTAAGTGTACGTTTATTAAAAATTATGAGAACATAAACCATAATATATAAAAGGAATAAGTTAAAAAAATAGAAATAGTTAAATAAAAAGGTACAAAAATAAACTGATTTGTTCTGGAAATTGAGCAGTTGTTTGCTTTACTTTAAAAAAAATGGGAAAAAAGAAAAAGAGATTGAGCCCTTAGTCAGACGCGTTTTCTTTTTCCTCCCACTGTTGTCTTCCTTCTCGAAGTCCAGTCCACCGGATATGGAGAAAGCCTACATTTTGGGGTCGCCGGATATGGAGATCCAATACGCGAATGCACCGCGTTCTGGTACGTGCGTTCCGGTTCGTGGGACGAGGGGGGTGGTTGAGAATTAGGTAACACTTACAATTTTTATATTATTTTTGAATTTTTTTTTATTAAATATAATAGCCCCTACTGATGATAACCCCTACTATATCTATAACCCCTACTATATAGTAGGGGTTATGATCAGTAGGGGTTGTATGCATTGACATGATGTACATTATGTATTATTAGGAGTACAAAAGGTGGTTCTCGCAGTTCTCGCACTTAACATGGTTCTGAAAATAAAGTTACACTATATATATATATAATCAATCCTCAAAATGAGAACGTGAGTCCGTGCATATTTACTATAGAATTATTTGACACATAGTATGTTGTAATGCATATTCATTTCTCCTACCACTACAGTATTAAATGCATACAGTGAATCTGAAAAAATGAATATGAATTACAACTTGTTATTTGTGCATTGAATCCATATTAAATATGAACTAAACTCACTTTTCATTTTAATGACGGGTTCCAATTTAAACCAATCTCTCTCTCTCTCTCTCTCTCTCTCTCTCTCTATATATATATATATATATATATATATATATATATATATATATATATATATATAGGGAAAGGATCATATGAGAATGAGAATGGGATTTATTATGCGAAATAAGAATACATCTCAGCCATTGATTGCATGTGATGGATGGTCCGGATTGTATGAATACTTGGATTGTTTCTTACTTAATGATCGATTCCTCGTTTGGTAAACTCATCATTAATATATGGAAATGATTTTTCCCTCATTTCATGCCTTTAATCTGAATCATTAAAATTAGTTAAATCAATAGTATGAATGTATTCTTATTTCTTAACAAAAAACTACTCTCACCATAACTCAACCCGATATATATATATATATATATATATATATATATATATATTCCCAAAATAGGAGGTATATTTGAAAAGTTACAATGAGATTTTACTTTTTCTAATAATGTTAACTATACATTTCTCAAATATGTTATCTATATTCGCAGGATATACGGAAACAATCAATCCCAAGAAAACCAACTCAATAGTCAATACTTCAACGAGAGGTGGCTAGTTGGGCCGGTCTGGCCCAGCCCGGGCCCAACCCGGATTTTTCTGGGCCCACGGGCCGCACGGACCTGCCCGGCCCAGGACCTAGTACACCCCCCCTGACCAGCCCGGACCAGCCCCTAGCCCAGACCGGACCGACCCCCAACCCACCCTCAGCCCAGACCCCAGCCCACCCACCCCAAGTCCACCCTTAGCCCATCATAGCCCATCCTAGAATTTGAATGGGGTTGGCCGGGGCCCATTTAATTTAAGTCAACATATTTTAAAAATTCAAAACGGATTCATTTTTAATTTAATGTTAACAAAAAAAATTACTTCAAAACAAAATTTTAAAATTGATTTTTTAAGTATTAACTAATTTATTTTAAAAATTCAAAACGGATTTTCTCAAGTTCATTTTTAATTTAATGTTAACATATTTTTAAATTCAAAATATTTTTTTTTGTTTTTTCTTAATATTCAGCCCGGGCCCAGACGGCCCAAGACAACCCGGGAGCGGGCGGGCAGTGGGCGCGGCCGTCCAACCTAGGCCCAGCCCAGACCAGCCCACCACAAACATGGGCCGGTCCTGGGCTCCATAATCGCAGGCCAGCCCAAGGCCACCTCTAACTTCAACTCATACTTTCTCTGTAGCAATTTATGGGTCATATTTGAGTTTGTTTTGTCTCAAATTTATAAACTTGGACCATTAATTTTTTTGTAAAATGCACTAAACAAATACTACCCATACTCTCTTACAACTACAATGTTTAAACTTTCGCACTTCACAATTTTGACTATTAATATATCTAATTATTCATTACTAAAAAATTATAAACATTTTTTGATATTTTAAAAGTATATATCGGCACGAATCTAACAAGATTCGACATGACTATATTCTATCTCACGTGTATTAAAGAAATGATATCAACAGACTATTATAGTCTACTTGACCTGTCTCATATGATACTACCTAGGCTTCCATTTAAATGATATCACACTTTTAGGATTCCATTTTTATTGCACCCAGGCTTGTGCCAGACCAGACACACGCTCATAGTATTTAAATGAAAATTAGGAGTAGGAGACTGTCTTACTTCATCATAAAATCAAGCCATGCTCTTGGATTCTTCCTTAGAGCATTCACAACCGGTGTGTACTCGTGAGGCTCAACCCCGTATTCAGATAGTATTTCCGCAACCTCCGCAGCTTCTGCAAGTGCATAAATTCACACTCAAAACCGGCAATGAAAGTGATTACGTCAAGATTATACGATGTGATGGTATCGTGAAACCTATTCCGAATTTGGACGCAATGCATAGAAAAGATCAACAAACTCTGATCACATTGTGTGAAGGTGCATTCACTCTATCCATATGGGCAGTGTCCATACAGGCAGTGGGGGAACTGTAGAGAGTCCCGGGGGGGATGAGACCCCCCCTGGCCATCAGGAATTCCCCTATAAAGTAGGAGACTTTGCTTGGGCCGCCGACATCCACGACCTCCATCTATAATGGGATCTCCGGAATAGGTATATCCACCATATGATCAAGGTGGGTATGAATAGGATAAAATTAACCGAGATTGGGAACGAGATCTTGAAAACACCTTTCTACCTAAAAGAAACTTACCCTACTCCACACCATGCCACCCAATCAAGGCAATTTATATCATGGACCCGATTTCATGATGCACAATCGACTCTTGAGGTGAATAATGTAAGAGATAAATAAGTAAATGAGATAAATCCTCCGGTCAATTTAACCACTCATGCTTTGTGTATTACTTTTGAATCTAGATTCAGTGATATAACTAACTCCCATCAGATGTACAAAGGTTAATATTCAAATTTGCTTCTTACTTCCAAAAAAGACTCACTCTATTCAAATAATGCTGATTCCAAAATCTGCTACCATAGTCGTAAATCCAAAAAAAAAAAAAAAAAAAAAAAAACTATTCTTTTTAATTTACTAAATACTAGTATTAAATTTAAAAATTCATCAAGAAATTGATTATTTTTAAAGTCGAGCCTGTTGGTGGGAAGGAGAGAACTCAACCTGTATCTGGCACAGCAATGATTTCCTCTTGTTCTCTTTTCAGCTCCCTCATATAATGATCCGCCTCACTCTTTGCAGCCAGATAACTGCATACGTATAATATTACTGTCACTCCCAACCCACCCACCACATCAATTGATTCTTGATTAACTACACAATATAGAAAATATGAATAAATAAGTAAAATCATTGAAAAGAAAGAAGAGTATATATATATACCCTCCAAGGCCCATGGAGATGGCGCCGGCGGCGACCTCGGCAACGCCGGCTGTGAGGATGACGGCGGAGGAAGCTTTAGCGCCGGAGAGACCCGCCGCCAGGGCGAAAGGGACTGTCAACCCATCAGACACACCAATAATGATATCCCGCACGATTTCACCGGCTGTGAAGTGCTTCTCCTTGTGCTGATTCAATAGGGACTCATTCAATTCCAGTGCCATTCTTGATTCTCTCTGAATCCCACTTTTGAAAATTACAGCAGTAAAAAATAATTATACTGTATAAACAAATAAAAATTCAAAAAAAAAAAAAAACGTTTACGTTCTCAAGATTCCTCGATCTTTTCCACTAGTGTCGTGTGGAGTACACACTTCGATGGAGTCGAAGTGTCATAAATTTATATATACTAATATTTGGTTTGTTGTTATATGAAGGCAGCTAAATTGGAATTTTTATATATTTAGTACTTGGAATTTTGCTAATTTCGATATATTTGATTTTATATATTTCGATTGCAGAAAATCATGTTATCTTGATATAGGGGTTTGTTAAATATACACCGCTATACTACTATTTTTGACTTTTTGATAAATATATTTATTTGGCAATTTAAAATTATTTTTACTAAATAAACACCCATAATAATTAGACATATCGTTACTTTTACATTTTTAATAATTAAGTAATCATTAAACTGTTTAGTTAAAAAACACTCCAAATAAATAATTATTAATTATTTTAATTTGAGTTTATAAATTTTAAATAACACATGCATCTTTTTAGTAAAAGTGAAAACACTCCAAATAAGTAAATAACATGCATAGGTTTTTTTAATTGGTATTAATGTCATAGCCCATTTACATATACGGACTTAATGTAAAACATGTTCCGGGATATCCTTCTCTTATTGGTGTCTTGCCTAATACTGGTCATAGGAAGATACATAGATGGAAGGTTCTAGATCTTTCTAGAGGTAGTAGTATCATATTAGATGTCTTACCTTATCTAGGGAACCTATGTATGGAAGGACTCTCATTGTAATGCCTATATAAAGGTCTCTCTATCAGTGTTATGAATACAATTGATTGACTCATATTTACAGCTTTCTTACTTTCTCCTGAAACATGTTATCAGCACGTACCTCTAAGAAATTTTCACATATTCCGAAAAAAAATCGGCCCTTAACCCTAGTCGGACCACTATCGGACCACCGCCGACCACTACCGGACCATTGTCGACCACTACCGGACCACCGCCGACCACTACCGGACCATTATCGAGTAACGGTTATGTTACACGCTTTTAAAAGCATCGGTTGTGACCGTTTACATTGCCACTGAAAATCCAACAAGACTAACTTCCTCTTGTTTATATCTTGTAGGTGGCACAAAGCTCCAACGTTCACCCGGATGTTCGACATCTTTGACCATGCTGGTAAGGAGTACCATAGATGGGTCTCAGACGTTCGCTTGATGTTCGTCGGTTAGAGATTTACTACCACCATCTTTCCCTCTAATGAGTCTACCCCTCAAGAACCGGGCGAGGAAATGAAGGTTAATGCACTGATGTACTTGCGTAGACATATACATTCATTGTTGAAAAGGTGTTACATGAATTTGCAAACCCCCAAAGAACTGTGGGATGCACTCGAACAACGTTTTAATAATGTGCATGATCAGCGCTTCCCCGAATTGCAACTTCAGTGGGAGCAAATCAGATTATTGGATTATGCGAATGTGGAGGCCTATAATCAAGCCATCCTCGAGCTTCGTGCTGATCTTGGTTTTTGTGGTGTCAAGAAGTCTGATCAAGACTTAATCGAGAAGACTCTTAACACGTTTCCCGTTGGAGCAAGTGTGATTGCTCATCAGCTGCGCGTTGCCTATGCGGAAGGGAGAATTAAAAGTTTTAGTGACCTTATTGTAACACCCCCAATCCGCTCAGGGATATTACACGCCGTAGAACCTTTCCTCAAGGATCTACCAGGCTGATAACAACATAGAACATCTCAACAATGCCTTTAAGGCTAAAATGACTCAGTAGACCGATTTGGTCTTTCAATAAATACATACAACTCAAACTCATTACATGCCCACGCAGGGGTCGAATACAAACACTCCCGTACAACGGGAAAGAATACTGCAGTGGAAAATAAACTATAACTAAACCAATGACTTCATACGAATCCTCGTGTGATTAGTATCGTTCATCTTTCATCATCCTTCGTGCCGACCCTGTGTTATGCTCCCAAACCTGAATGCAAAAAACAGACATCCACCCCCCGAATACTCGGGGGTTAGCAAAACTCCACTGTTTTGCTAGTGCAAGAACAAAGTGCAAATACGAGCCATATAATTCACATTCCACGAATAACAATAACCAGGAATCCTCAAAGATCCAAAAGTAACGAAAAGTACTTCCCGAGGCATGAGTTTGGGTAAAACATTTCAAAACCGAAAGATCACAAATCAAGGGAAAACAATTTATAAAACGGTTTAAAATGTCACCGAGAGTTTTAATAGAAAATAATTTAGGATTATCAAATCCTTGTCTTTCCAAAAATCAATAGGGTCACAGCCCAAAGGTTTTGTTTTCATAAATAAAACCAACCATAATACGCAAGGCTAAAACCCACGTCATGCGTCCTCGACGGACATAAAATACACACGCACCCGTGAAGTTTCACTCGTCAATCCAGGTCGAAGCCATTGGAATTCCCTCTGTGGCCCCGTCGAACCCTCCCGAGGTGAGCAAACACATTCACAAAACATACACACGCACTCGTGAAGTTTCACTCGTGAATCCAGGTCGAAGCCATTGGAATTCCCTCCATGGCCCCGTCGAACCCTCCCGAGGTGAGCAAACACATTCACAAAATATACACACATACTCGCATCGCCGGGACGAAGCCACAAATCCCACTCGAGGCCCCGTCGGACCCTCCCGAGCTGGCTAGCTAATAATCAAGCACCACACGTCACCTAGGACCGGGACGAAGCCACGAATCCCACTCGAGGCCCCATCGGACCCTCCCGAGCTGGCCGCGAAATAATCAAGCACAAGTAACATATCACACCAAGGATATCCAAACAACTCAACAAGAGGCATCAAACACTTAGCAAAACAACACGTCCAACCACAATGCACCGAAATGAAAAAATATACTTCCACACGTAAATACCAAGTGCATCATCAACACCAAACATATACATAGGATTCACATAGTCATTTACAAGACACACCATTCACAATACACACGCGTTTTGAAAACAAGCCTTTAACAAGACTAACCCGAATCTTTTGAAAGTTCAATGCAAACGACCAACAAACACATTTAGACGATCACTAATTATAATATCCACAAAACAAGAAAAGTATGGGCAAGGTACTTGCCTCGAATAAAAACAATGCGGAGAATCGACCGAAGTAGGTTGGCACGAACCGACTACGAACCCGCCGACTCCACCTAACGCCAACTCGCGATAATAAACTACGAAGGACAATAACAACAATGAAAATGAATTCCATAGCACGACTCAAAGCCGTTGAATTCAAAGAATGAATGACGAAAGTTCAAGTGTTTTCCCCAAAACGGCCAAGAACACGATTCGTCCCGACAAAACACGAAAACAGAATTCCAAGTCGAAATATGGATATACAATCCATAGAATATATTTAACAATATCATTTAACCACAATCTATCCAACAAAAACGGATGGAAAACGAGATCGAGAACAAATCCCCCAAAAAGTCGATTCGAAGGAAATCAAGAATTATACTTCGATTCGATGAAGAACAATGGATTAAATGATGTTAAACACAAGAATACTACCAAGATTAATCATACCCATCATGAATTAATCAACAACACGGAACGAATCGGACAAAAAATTCAAAAACCCCAAAATTCAAGAAATTAGGGTTCTAAGGAGAGATTACCTTGATTCGCTGGATCAAAGGATGATATAGGATAATCAATCCATGATATGAACTCAAGAACTTCGTGGATTTGTTGTTAAACAACATGGCTTCGCCACCTCCGAATCGCCAGCCACAGACCGAAAAGGAAGGAAGTGAAAAACGAGTGAAAATGAGGCTGCTCTGCCACATTTATACTGGGCCGGAACTAGCGTGCGCTAGCCTTCCTGGACTAGTGTACGCTATCGGCCAGTATCGGCCCAGTACCCTCGGCCAGGGCCCACACGACCCGGCACCACCGACCAAGCCTGCCGACCGTGACCTGTCCGCCCGACCCCCGCTAGCGTGCGCTACGGCCGGAAGCCTGCGCGCGCTAGCCGACCTGTCCAATAACCTCTGGACTAAACAGGTCGCCCAGGTAACGTACGCTAGTCGGCCGACAGCGTGCGCTACCCCTGCCGGTTAGCGTGCGCCACGACCGACAATAGCGTGCGCTACCTGCCGATCGTGCGAGTCGAGAACCTCGAACCCCTGCCTTCGACCCGATAAGCGTCGTTGGGCGCTCGGCGTGCGCTACACTGCCGAGCTAGCGCGCGCGACCTCCCGGCCGTGGCGTGCGCTCGCCGGTTCTGCCGTGCTGCTCGGCGGTGCGATACTGTCCGGCCGGTGCTGCCACCGCCGTCATGATCCGACGACTCGATTTAGAAAGCGTCACGGAGCGAACACGAAAAGCTCGCGGACAACATCATCGACCCGAAATGAAAACATAATGCAATAATTAATCATACGCGACCAAGAAAAGGGTCGAGACAACAAATACAGATACGGATACCCATAACTTTGGGTAAATTACAAAATGACCCAAAACACCCGAAAATCACGATACGTGATCGAATAACCAAACCGAAGTTCACAACACGTCTAACAAAGTTAAACGGACTTACGGGAAACTCGAAACAGCAGTTTCGAACGAGATTCGCAAGAATCGAACTCAAGTGCGGAAAAGTTGCTAAAAAGCACGGAACTCAACAAAACGACACCGAAACGAACTCGGATGTCAAAAAGTGTAGAATTAATCATTCTCAGAATGACGAAACGGTCATGAACGAGTCGTCAAAATGGACTTCCGCCGAAAAAAAAGAAATTATCGGAAATCGAAATTACGGGTATTACATTCTACCCTCCTTAAAAGAAGTTTCGTCCCTAAACTTAAAACAAGTAGGGAGAAGCAATATCTCCGCCAGGAAAACTCAACGAGATACACAAGAAGCGCGTAACTTATGCCCAACGGCGAAACGTTACGAGCAACGCAAAGGAATATACGGCGTGAAAACACGCTCCACGACGACCAACACAACGCCACCGGTAGAAACATAATGAAACCAACAAGTGACAAGCGTCATCAAACAGATAGTACAATCAAGTCGATTATCCGAACAGTCACAAAACACACGAACGAAAATCAATACGATTGACCAACCCAACGGTTCATCAATCAAAACGCGAGCCAAACGCTGAACAAATACGGAATTCCACCGTCTAAGGATTGGAAGATCGAAAACGAGACTAATTTCCCGAACTTAAGGGAATAACGAAAGAGCCTGAACGCTCAACAATCACGAAACGAGAACAAAAACCGAACAAACAAACGATCGAGACAACAAAAAGCGAATAATCATGTCCGAAACACGAAGGATATTAAAATTCAAACAACTCCCATGATGATCTGGTGAGAACAACAATACGTGCATTCCCATAAGATCCACAAGAAAGGGAATAGCGATTGAAAAGTCACAACGACAAACGAGTTATTCCGAAACAATACCACCCTCGTTCGATCAACAAAAGCAAGGGATAGGGAAAGTTCAGAAAATGTTAACGAGCATAAACGAGTCGACAGAGTCGAAAACACAGGAGTTCCAAATCCGATCCACTTCGAATAAAAGAACTAATAGAACCAAATGATGTCACTTCCGAACAAGGTTCACAAGAATCGAACCGAACTCGAAAAAGTCATAGCGATAACCAGGTCGACCCACAACAAGATCACAGTTCGTTCGAACGATGAAACCGAAATACAGAACAAGTTCAGAAAGTATCAACGAACACGAGCGAGTCGATAGAATTGAGAAAGAGAAAATGCAGATCCAAAATAATACGGGTATTATATTCGACCTCTTCCAAAAGAAGTGTCATCCCCGAAACTCACAACAACGAAATCAAGGTGACGACACAACAAGCAACCGACAGAAACATCCTTCAAAGACCTCTCAAATCCGTTTCTGATAGTTGTGCTGAAGCGCGAACTCCGAAAGTATCGGTAACCAATTCGCAAACTGAATTCGGTGTCCCTCTAGTCCACACTTGAAATGTGTTATCGACGAGAAGGACAATTTACACGTTCATGCTCCGGCACATCACGGTTGAAATGCCTCGGCTCGGCATACCGAAAATACAAATGCTAGATACAATGGGGCATAACGTCGCAAAACAACATACAGGAGATGCCAACTCAGCACAACAAAGAATCATAACACATATCATATACAACGATTACCATCGTAAAGAAATACACACACAAACACTACAGCAATGACGGTATCGTTCGGCGACCTCAACGGCCCGAACAATAACCAGAACATAATTACAAACATCATGAAACAATCACACATGTACACAAACGTACAAACCTAAACTTTAACAGCTCACATAGGTGCGATAACACGCAAGCCACCACGAAATGACAACATTAAAGATCGTCATCACACCTCCCACAAAAGGGATAACAAAACATATGCGTGGCGAACGACTCAACGTTCACACTACCAATTCAATCACAATTCGGAGGGCTAAGACCCCAACGACAATACTAACATCATACACACCTTCTCAGACCACAAGCAGGAAGTGATAGGTTTTAAAAACGAAAACCACCTTTTGAAAACAATTTGGAAACACCAGTTGGTCTTGAGTATCACATTTTCAAAAAGTTGTACAAACACCATTATCGAGACTTTAAAAACCATCTTGCATTTGATAAAACGAGGACATTTCCTTTTTGGTGAAAGACTTTCAGAAATATTCGACCCTCAGGTCTAAGCAAAGTATTTCCAAAATTACTGGAAAGGGAAAAAAAAATTGTATTTTGGTCCTCAAGGTGGAAGAATTTTGAAACAGATAGTTGCGCTATTAGGCGCCTTGAAAATACAATCCATTTAAAAGTAAGTCTCGAATTTTATTTTCTAAGATACTCAAGGTTTTCAAAGATAATTCAATGGGCTAGAATGCCCAAAAATTTCAGGTAATTACACGAAACATTATAGCGTCGTGGGTCCCGCGCCGGAACCCACCAGGCTAAAAACCATTTACAAAAACATCAAAAAGGCCGATGACGGTAATATTTCAAAAACTTACAAAAGCCATTTACAAAGTACTAAATATCGTCATAAGAATTTCGCCAAAACGATCAAGGCCATAATGCCACAAACTCGGTCAAGGGAATCGGTTTTCAAAATAAAACTCAGTCGGTAAAATACCGAAAGCCATTACAAAAGAACTCACGCAGCGGATAAAAGAAATAAAATCAAACATGCACAATCCAGCAACACTACTCCTCATATGAACGAAATATGAGGGTCAAATAACCGCATATCAAGAAATCAAAATCCATAAGAGGATTCCGTCACTTAACAAATAATCATAAAAATAGCTCGTGCCACACGAGGCACAACACAAAGAAGGGAGACTTACATCCACAGGTCGCACGAAGATGATGATCGCCCCATGATACTAATCACGGCCAACAAACTCAGACGACGCATCGCGACACGACTCAGTCAGACAAAATCCGACGAGACAAAACTCAACAGAGACCACTGACCCGACAGCCTAGGTTTCCACAACCTAAGCTCTGATACCATTTATGTAACACACCCAATCCGCTCAGGGATATTACACGCCGTAGAACCTTTCCTCAAGGATCTACCAGGCTGATAACAACATAGAACATCTCAACAATGCCTTTAAGGCTAAAATGACTCAGTATACCGATTTGGTATTTCAATAAATACATACAACTCAAACTCATTACATGCCCACGCAGGGGTCGAATACAAACACTCCCGTACAACGGGAAAGAATACTGCAGTGGAAAATAAACTATAGCTAAACCAATGACTTTATACGGATCCTCGTGTGATTAGTATCGTTCATCTTTCATCATCCTTCGTGTCGACCATGTGTTATGCTCCCAAACCTGAATGCAAAAAACAGACATCCACCCCCCGAATACTCGGGGGTTAGCAAAACTCCACTGTTTTGCTAGTGCAAGAACAAAGTGCAAATACGATCCATACAATTCACATTCCACGAATAACAATAACCAGGAATCCTCAAAGATCCAAAAGTAACGAAAAGTACTTCCCGAGGCATGAGTTTGGGTAAAACATTTCAAAACCGAAAGATCACTAATCAAGGGAAAACAATTTATAAAATGGTTTAAAATGCCATCGAGAGTTTTAATAGAAAACAATTTAGGATTATCAAATCCTTCTCTTTCCAAAAATCAATAGGGTCACAGCCCAAAGGTTTTGTTTTCACAAATAAAACCAACCATAATACACAAGGTTAAAACCCACGTCATGCGTCCTCGACGGACATAAAATACACACGCACCCGTGAAGTTTCACTCGTGAATCCAGGTCGAAGCCATTGGAATTCCCTCCGTGGCCCCGTCGAACCCTCCCGAGGTGAGCAAACACATTCACAAAACATACACACACACTCGTGAAGTTTCACTCGTGAATCCAGGTCGAAGCCATTGGAATTCCCTCCGTGGCCCCGTTGAACCCTCCCGAGGTGAGCAAACACATTCACAAAACATATACACATACTCGAATCGCCTAGGACCGGGACGAAGCCAAAAATCCCACTCGGTCGGACCCTGCCGAGCTGGCTAGCTAAATAATCAAGCACCACACATCACCTAGGACCGGGACAAAGCCACGAATCCCACTCGAGGCCCCGTCGGACCCTCCCGAGCTGGCCGCGAAATAATCAAGCACAAGTAACATATCACGCCAAGGATATCCAAACAACTCAACAAGAGGCATCAAACACTTAGCAAAACAACACGTCAAACCACAATGCACCGAAATGAAACAATATACGTCCACACGCAAATACCAAGTGCATCATCAACACCAAACATATCCATAGGATTCACATAGTCATTTACAAGACACATCATTCACAATACACACGCATTTTGAAAACAAGCCTTTAACAAGGCTAACCCGAATCTTTTGAAAGTTCAATGCAAACGACCAACAAACACATTTAGACGATCACTAATTATCATATCCACAAAACAAGAAAAGTATGGGCAAGGTACTTTCCTCGAATAAGAACAATGCGGAGAATCGACCGAAGTAGGTTGGCACGAACCGACTACGAACCCGCCGACTCCACCGAACGCCAACTCGCGATAATAAACTACGAAGGACAATAACAACAATGAAAATGAATTCCATAGCACGACTCAAAGCCGTTGAATTCAAAAAACGAATGACGAAAGTTCAAGTGTTTTCCCCAAAACGGCCAAGAACACGATTCGTCCCGACAAAACACGAAAACGGAATTCTAAGTCGAAATATGGATATACAATCCATAGAATATGTTTAACAACATCATTTAACCACAATCTATCCAACAAAAATGGATGGAAAACGAGATCGAGAACAAATCCCTCAAAAAGTCGATTCGAAGGAAATCAAGAATTATACTTCGATTCGACGAAGAACAATGGATTAAATGATGTTAAACACAAGAATACTACCAAGATTAATCATACCCATCATGAATTAATCAACAACACGGAACGAATCGGACAAAAAATGCAAAAACCCCAAAATTCAAGAAATTAGGGTTCCAAGGAGAGATTACCTTGATTCGCTGGATCAAAGGATGATATAGGATGATCAATCCATGATATGAACTCAAGAACTTCGTGGATTTGTTGTTAAACAACATGGCTTCGCCACCTCTGAATCGCCAGTCGCGGACCGAAAAGGAAGGAGGTGAAAAATGAGTGAAAATGAGGCTGCTCTGCCACATTTATACTGGGCCCGAACTAGCATGCGCTATCCTTCCCAGACTAGCGTGCGCTATCGGCCAGTATCGGCCCAGTACCCTCGGCCAGGGCCCGCACGACCCGGAACCACCGACCAATCCTGCCGACCGTGACCTGTCCGCCCGACCCCCGCTAGCGTGCGCTACGGCCGGAAGCCTCCGCGCGCTAGCCGACCTGTCCAGTAACCTCTGGACTAAACAGCTCGCCCAGGTAACGTACGCTAGTCGGCCGACAGCGTGCGCTACCCCTGCCGGTTAGCGTGCGCCACGACCGGCAAGCGATGGCGCTCGCCGATCCTACCCGAGTCGAACCTCGAACCCCTGCGCCCGACCCGATAAGTGCGGCTGGTGCTCGGCGGCGTGCGCTACACTGCCGAGCTAAGCGCAGCCTCCGGCCGTGGCGTGCACTACGCCGGTTCCTTCCGTGCTTTCGGCTAGTGTCCAAGACTTCCGACAAGGCCGCACTTTCCCGACTGGTACTCGGCCGTCATGATCCGACGACTCGATTTAAGCGTCACGGAGCGAACACGAAAAGCTCGCGGACAACATCATCGACCCGAAATGAAAACATAATGCAATAATTAATCATACGCGACCAAGAAAAGGGTCGAGACAACAAATACAGATACGGATACCCATAACTTTGGGTAAATTATAAAATGGCCCAAAACGCCCGAAAATTACGATACGTAATCGAATAACCAAACCGAAGTTCACAACACGTCTAACAAAGTTAAACGGACTTACGGGAAACTCGAAACAGCAGTTTCGAACGAGATTCGCAAGAATCGAACTCAAGTGCGGAAAAGTCGCTAAAAATCACGGAACTCAACAAAACGACACCGAAACGAACTCGGATGTCAAAAAGTGTAGAATTAATCATTCTCATAATGACGAAACGGTCATGAGCGAGTCGTCAAAACGGACTTCCGCCAAAAAAAAGAAATTACCGGAAATCGAAATTACGGGTATTACTCTTATCTCCCACCTCGCGAAAAAGTAAAGGCACCATGAGATCATTCTCAACAGCAATGCGCGTCCAACTACTACGAAGCCAATTCCAAAAGTGAATCAGGCTACCCACAGGAAGGCACCACGACAAAATATAAAAGGCAATGTTGCTCAGTTTTTACAAGCACCACGGGTGCATGACTCGAGCAAGCGAGGGAAAAGACGAGGTCGTCATTCCAATGGGTGGAAGAGGCAAGGTGGCTCGGCCATGGGTCCTAGTGGAGCCCAACCACGTGAACCACCTCCTACCGCTGGGAATGGACCCACTCCAAAATAAGGCTGGAATTGCTATACTTGCGGTTCCAAGAAGCATACTTACCGCAATTGCAAGGCGCCAAAGAACATATAAGCCTATTACAAACACTAACAGTACTTGACTCAAGAGTCAAATTACATAGAGGAATATAATGAGAATATGGAGGTGAACCATGTTGAGATCCCTCCTCTCACCATTGCGGACAAAGACCAGCATTTGGATGTTGCTGACTTTGACTAGATTATTGTAGTTTGACTAATTTTTACGCTTTGGTTATGTTTTGTCTTGTTTCTAGTTTTCTTTTGAGAACTACTTTGGGATTTTCTATGAATGTAATAAAGTTGGCAATGATGAATAAAATTATTTTAATTGATGTGATTGTGCAAAAACGAATTTTATTTTTTCCTTCAAAAGCATGTTTAGTTTATTACAAAATAATTGCTTAGTAAGAATTGCTTGGTTAATTTGATACATTGGTGGATTTTATTAAGAACTTTGGTCACGACTAAGCGCATCCTCCTTGGTATTTGTTTATACTTTGAAAGTTCAAACGGAATCAGTGGTTTTTAAACAATCTTAGCTGTACTGACATTCCTACTTTCCCGATTCAATAGAGGATGTTGACTGCTCAGAGTCGACAGAAGTCATATGCTGATGTTCGTCGTCGACCTTTGGAATTAGAGGTGGGGGACCACGTTTTGCTAAAGGTGTCGCAGACGAAGGGGGTTTTCCGCTTCGGGAAGACGGGAAAGTTGAGCCCGAGATTTATTGGGCCCTTTGAGATTCTCGAGAGAGTCGGTGAATTGGCATACCGTTTCGCGTTACCTCCGGCCTTGAGACACGTTCATAGCATTTTCCATGTTTCCTAGTTGAAAAAATATGTTCCGGATCCTAGTCACGTCATCGACTATGGTGAGATTGATATCGCTGAGGATATTACTTTCGAGGAGCGCCCCTTGAAGAATTTGGAGCACCGTGAGAAGCGGCTGAGGTATAAGACCATTCCCTTGGTCAAGGTGCAGTTTTCGAGGCATGGTGTCTAGGAGGCAACTAAGAGGCAACTTAGGAAACCGAGGATAGCATGCGTGCTAAGTACCCCGAGTTGTTCGTTTCTTAAGCTTCGGGACGAAACTTATTTTTAGAGGGGTAGAATGTAATATCCGTATTTTTCTTTTCCCGATACTTTCTCGATTTGGTGTTTTTCCTGTTTTGGTGGCTCGTGTGTAACCGTATGTGTATTTCGGGAATACTTATTTTCGGATTTATTTTTACTCAATTTCGCAATTGTTGGCTTTTCCGTCGCTTATTGATCGGATTCTCGTAATTTTTGTTCGGAACTGCCGTTTCGGGGTTGCCGTAAATCCATTGTATGTTATTATGCTTATTGTGATGTTCCGTTTAATGTTTCGTTCGTGTTCCGGTGTTCCGGGACCGTTCTTATCGTGTGCCTAGCGCGCGCTAAGTTCGTATTGTAGCGCACACTAAGCATACTTCTGTAGCGCACGCTACACTTGTTGGTAGCGCGCGCTAGCGAGTCGAGCCCGGCAGTGGCAGTGAGCCTGTTTTTGGTCTCTGTCCTCTGGACTAACAGATTAGCGCACGCTACATTTTGTCTAGCGCACGTTGTTGTTGAGGACAAGCGCGCGCTAGGTATATGGTAACGCGCGCTAACGCGATAGTCCAGTACTGGGCAGTTTACTTCTGGACTTGGGTTGTTGTCTAGGTAGGGCACGCTATGGCCCGATTGTAATATCCGCATTTTTCCCTTCTCTTATTATTCTCATCTTGGTGCATTTTCGTTTCTAGCAACTCGTTTGTAACCGTATTAACATTTTGAGGATATTTAAAATTGAACTTTTGTCGTTCGAGCTTGTTTCGGACTCGTTTTACTCGAGTCGGTGTTTCATGTTGTTTCCGTCGCTATTTGGTGTGTTATCATAATCGCTGCTCGAACCGCCGTTTTGGGGTTGCCGAAGATCGATCTCATGTTATTGTGGGCGTTGTGAGTTTTGTTGGTGTTTCGACCACGTTTCGTATATTTCACATGTTTGGATCGTTTTGTAAATTTCCCAAAAGTTTGGGAAATTTACGTTTGATGTTGTTTTCAACCTTTGAGTAGTCGGGAATATGTTTTCCTTCGGTACTTAAGTTCGCTGCTTGTGCCCCTTGCGTCCGTACCATCGTGAATTGTTCACCGTTGTTTTTCGATTCTTTTCTACCTCCCTCTTTCATTCCCGGCTGTACTCCACAAGAAAGGAATGTTACGTCTGTAACACCCTTTTTGGTTACGTACGTAACGTCCTAGTGTAAATCGCATGCACTTCGCCTTTTTGGTTACGTCGTAACACCCTTTTCTGATTCGTCGTAACGCCTAGTGTATTTCGGTCCAGCGATTATGCCTTTTTGGTTACGTCGTAAGGCCCTTATGGCTTACGTCGTAATGACTTACGTGCGTTAGCATGTGGTGGCTAACGACGTAACGAGGCTGGGGTTATAAACCCGGGAGTTGACCGATTTCGGTCATTCTTCATCCCTCTCCTTCCCATCCGACTCCTAGGCGACCTTCTTGGTATTTCCGGCGATTTGAAGCTTTGTAACTCCGAGCCATCATCTTCTTCGAGTTTTTGGTGTATATTATCAACCTCTAATCGTGTTCTTCATCATTATTCAAGGTAAACTCCTAAAAACCTTGTTTTGGGTAAATTGAAGGGGTTTTCATGTTTCGTCCGATTCGTTCCGTATGTTAGATTAATTCATGATGTACATGATTAATCTCGTTAGTTTTGTTGGTTTCCCTACGGATTCATGCTATATTTCGTAGTAACTTTGTAATCGTAAGGGTTTGGTTGAGGTCCGCCCTCGTTGTTGTTTTTATACGAATATACATGAATCGTAGGCGGGTTTTTGAGCGTTTTCCAATTCCGTATTCGTTTAGAATTGGTTGTGATTGTGTTCTTCGTATCGTTAGGTTCGTGATTATCGGATCCTAACGTCCGTCGGTGTTTCCTTTCCGCTCGTAGCGTCGTCTATTATTCAAGGCAAGTATTTTTGGAAACCTTTAAGCTTAACATGAAATGGTGATGTATGTTATTTGTGTGTGACTCACCTTGTGTTGGCCCGACGGGGTCAAGGAGGGAAATCTATGCTGCCGCCCTGGATTTCACGAGTTTCGTACCGCTAGCCAACTCGTTAAGGTCCTTGCAAGGCCTCGAGTGAGAATGTATGCTGCCGCCCTGTTCTCACGGCTTAGCGTGTGCGTAGTTTTGTTTTTCTGTAATTGTAGCCAACTCGGTAGGGTCCCTATGAGGCCTCGAGCGAGAATGTATGCTGCCGCCCTGTTCTCGAGGCTAATTGTGGACTGTATGTTTTCCGGAAAAGACATGTCTGGTTTTGACTTTTGAAATTGATATTGGTGCATGTACTATGAAATGTGTAAGCGATTGGTTTGCCTTGAATACTTGTACTAGCGTAATTGCTAACCCCTTTGGGGACCCGTTGTCGGGGAAATTCTTGTTATGGATTTCAGGTTATGATTATCTGGACGAGCGAGCACCAGGACAGTACGAGGATGTTGGCCAGGGTCGTTGACATGTGCATTTGGGTCTATTCATTTCCTTTGTCCATTTCGATATGGTTGTTTCCATAGTTTTAAACTTATAGATTGTACTCGCGAGTACTTAGGCTTTTCGTTTCAAACTCCGCATTGTATTACTTTAAATTGCCACGTTGTTGGTTGATGCTTATTTTGCCGGTTGCTCCGGGCGTATCTTTATATGTCATATTATTTAATTGTGTATCCTCGTTAACCAAGATGGTTAGTCGAGTGAAGCTTTCCTATTGTAGCCTGGTGGGTCCCATGGAGGGGTCTACGGCGCTGTAATACACCTCGAATAAATTGGGGGTGTTACAGAAAATGGTATCGGAGCAATAGGTTTATGGATACCTAGGCTTGTTGGTCATTTGGGTCTAGTCGTGTTTTGTTTTGCACATTGTCACGCCGCTGCCAGCATCCCGGTACTTCCAGTGCTCGTAAGTTTTCCTATTCGGCTCTTTTGTTTCTTGCATGGTATTTCTGCTTCTGAATCGTAATTGCTTTTCCCCTTACTCATCATCGATATACTTCTGTTATCTCTCAACATCAGTATGGATGCCGGAGGAAACCGTGGTCGTGGTCGTGGTCGTGGGCGCGGCCGAGGACGTGGGGCAGCCGGTGGGGCGGCCACGTCGCATTCTTCGGGAGCCGGCAGTACCGGTGACCGTCACAGTCATGCTTCTTCTCAGGAGCGCGCCGATCTTGGTATTGCGGCTGTTATGCAGCAAATGGTTAACCAGATGGCGGTTATAGCTCAAGTGGTCCGTAACCCCGATCGTGCCCACGCTAATCGGGCGAGCGGATCGCGCTCCAGGATGTCATCAAGATGCATCCTCCTCGGTTCTCGGGAGCTTGGACCCGATCGGCTGGGAAGGGTGGATCAAGGAGATATCCAAGGTCTTCACTGCTACCAATTGTCCCGAGAACCGTAAGGTCCCTATTGCTCAATACTTTCTCACGGGAGATGCTACAGATTGGTGGGAGGCCGTTAGTCCCAAAGATCATGTTGCTTCGTGGGCCGAGTTTCAAGAGTTGATGGAAACCGAGTACTGTCTGTGGCCGGTCAGACAGGCTCGAGTGCATGCTTTCTTCGATGCTCAACCTCGGGATATTCCCGTATCCCAAGCTATTGCTGATTTCAACAAGGAGTTGGGTTATGTGAAGACCCAAGTTGTCGCTGAGAGCGACAAAATTTTCCATTTTTCCAGGAGAATGAAATTGCCCATTCGGGACTATATGTCTGGACTTGTATGTACTACCCTGAAGGATTATCAGAGTCGGGCCCTTGCTTATGATATGTCGGTGACGGCTAGCGATTTGGCTCGTGAGAGCAAGAAGCAGAAGTCGGTCGGAAATTTTTCTGGTCCCAAGAGTGGAGGCCAGCAGAAATCTCAGGCTGCAAATATTTCTACGGGCGGTTCGGCTCGTTTTTCTGGGAGCTTTCGGAGTGCCGCCGGAACCTCCGCTCGTGAGCCCACATGTTTTAACTGTGGTACACATGGCCATAGGAGCCGACAGTGTTCTCGCCCGAAGATTACCTGTCATACTTGTGGACAGCTAGGCCACAAGGCCCCTTTTTGTGAGCAGATCAAACAGCTTCGCGGCGCCCGTTCTTCTCAACCAGTTCCATTGGAGCCGAGTGTCAACCAGGGCTCATTTGCTCCGCCGCCCCCACCGAGTGCCGGCCGAGGTAAAGGTCGGGGTCAGCCCGCTAGGGGTGGAGTTTCCAGTGTCGGCTCCGCCCAGCCGCGTATATACGAGATGAGGAGGGCCGATGACCCAGCAGCTGCCGTGGCGACAGGTACCGTTCATATTCATTTCCATCCTGTCAGTGTGCTTTTCGATTCGGGTGCTACGCATTCATTCATTTCTCTAGAGTGTGTACGCCGTTTGAGTCTCATTGTTTGTCACCTTGCGAGCCTTTCATCGTTAAACTTCCTAGCGGTGATAGAATTGTCGGTGATCGAGAAGTCCGGACTGCTCGTGATTATTTGTGTGTGGGCTTGGCTCTCTAATCTTATTGTTGTGAGTATCGAGGGCGAGGTTTTAATTCTCGGGAATGATTGGCTCGAACGGCTTGGTGCAATCATGAACTACCGCTCGAGAATCATGACTATGTTATCCGAGGACGGCATCAACACTCTTTCGCAGGCGAAAGAGAAACCGTAAGTTTGTTATTAACGCCTTAAAGGCGATGAAACTCCTGCGAAAAGGGTGTACTGGTTATTGGTGCTACGCCTTGAAGGCGGAGAATGGTGGAGTCGAGCTTTCATCGATTCCAGTCGTTAGTGAGTTTCCTGATGTATTTCCTGACGAGTTGCCGGGATTGCCACCGGATCGTGAGGTTGAGTTTGCTATAGAGTTAGAGCCGGGTGCGGCTCCGATTTCGAAGGCGCCGTATCGCATGGCACCTTAAGAGATGTCAGAGTTGAAGAAACAATTGAGTGAACTTCTTGAGTCGGGGTATGTTCGACCGAGCGCCTCGCCTTGGGGCGCACCGGTCTTGTTTGTGCGTAAGAAGGATGGTTCACTACGTTTGTGTATCGACTATCGTGAACTGAACAAGGTAACCATCAAGAACAAGTATCCTTTGCCGAGGATTGACGACTTGTTCGACCAGTTGCAGGGAGCGGCGGTATTCTCAAAGATTGATTTGAGATCGGGGTACTATCAGCTCCGGGTGAGGGAGTCCGACGTGCCGAAAACGGCTTTTCGGACGAGATACGGACATTATGAGTTTGTAGTTATGCCTTTCCGGTTAACTAACGCGCCGGCGGTGTTCATGCAGTTGATGAACAAAGTCTTTATCGAGTATTTGGATAAGTGTGTCGTCGTCTTCATTGACGATATTCTTATCTATTCGAGGAATGAGGAGGAGCATGCCCATCATCTGCGAATAGTGTTAGACATTTTGAGGACCGAGCAACTCTATGCGAAGTTCTCGAAATGTGAGTTCTGGCTGAAGGAAGTGATGTTTTTGGGTCACGTGATTTCAGCCGAGGGAGTCCGTGTGGATCCGCAGAAAATTGAGGCAGTGTTGGATTGGGCACCGCCCACTAATGTAAAGGAGGTCCGTAGTTTCTTGGGTTTGGCTGGCTACTACCGTAGGTTCGTCGAGGGTTTCTCAAAACTAGCTCGGCCACTTACACAGTTGCTCTAGAAATCCGAGAAGTTCGTTTGGAATGTCGAGAGACAGTCGAGTTTTGAGGAACTGAAGAAGCGTTTGACTTCAGCTCTGGTTTTGGCGTTGCCATGTGGCAACGAGGGATTCGCCGTTTATAGCGATGCTTCTGGTCAGGGTCTTGGGTGCGTATTGATGCAGCACGGCAAGACCATTGCTTACGCATCGAGACAGTTGCGGCCGTATGAGCTGAACTACCCTACCCATGATTTGGAGTTAGCGGCCGTTGTGTTCGCGCTCAAGATCTGGCGTCACTATCTTTTCGGCTCTGCATGTCAGATTTTTACCGATCATAAGAGCACAAATACATATTTACTCAGCGGGAGTTGAATATGAGGCAGAGGAGGTGGTTAGAGCTGATTAAGGATTACGATCTTGAAATCCTTTATCATCCGGGCAAGGCGAACGTCGTGGCCGACGCCTTGAGTCGGAAACCGATTGCGTTGCGAACGCTTGAGGTCCTTACGCCTCAGTCTGAGCTTCGGAGGGCTTTGATCGGGTTAGATGTTGAGGTTTTGTTGCCTGGAGCTGTCGGGCAACTTTGTGCTTTAGAGATTTCATCGTCTTTGATCGATGAGGTTAAGCTGAAGCAATTAGAGGATCCGATGATTACTCAAATCCGAGAGAACGTTCTTAAGGGAAAGTCTCCTGGGTTTGTGATTCACGAGGATGGTGTTTTGAGATTCCAAAGCCGGCTTTGTGTGCCGAACGATCCAGAGTTGCGACTGAGTATTTTGCGTGAGGCCCATTCCACACCCTATTCCGTTCATCCTGGTTCGAGTAAGATGTACAAGGACCTGAGAAGAAATTTCTGGTGGAATGATATGAAGGAGGAGGTCGCACAGTTTGTAGCAAGATGTTTGACTTGTCAGCAGGTCAAAATCGAGCATCAGCGACCGGCTGGGTTATTGCAGTCACTTCCCGTTCCGGAATGGAAATGGGAAGATATATCGATGGATTTTGTTACGAGTTTGCCAAGATCGGGGTCCGGAATGAATATGGTATGGGTGGTTGTTGATCGTCTAACCAAGTCGGCACATTTTCTGGGCATCAAGGACACTTGGGGCCGGAGAAATTGGCTCGTGTGTTTATCGCGCAGATTGTGAGACTTCACGGTACTCGAAGTCTATTGTTTCGGATCGGGATGGCCGTTTTGTATCGCACTTTTGGCGGGCGGTGCATAAGGCTTTAGGTACCCGTTTGCATTTGAGTACCTCTTTTCATCCCGATCGGATGGGCCGAACGCACTATCCGGACATTCGAGGACATGTTGCGTGCTTGTGCCCTCTATTGGTGTAGCGATTGGGAGGATATTTTGCCATTGATCGAATTCACGTACAACAATAGTTGGCACGCGTCTATTCGTATGGCACCGTATGAGGCACTTTATGGCGGCGATGTCGATCGCCGATTTGTTGGAATGAGGCATCCGATTTGGTCGGGACCGAACCGGATGTCGTTTTAGAGACGAGACGGAAGATAGAATTAATTCGAGAACGGATGTTGACTGCCCAGAGTCGACAGAAGTCATATGCCGATGTCCGTCGTCGACCTTTAGAATTCGAGGTGGGAGACCACGTTTTGCTGAAGGTGTCGCCGACGAGAGGAGTTTTCCGTTTCGGGAAGAAGGGGAAGTTGAGTCCGAGATTTATTGGGCCCTTCGAGATTCTCGAGAGAGTCGGTGGGTTAGCATACCGTTTGGCATTACCCCCGGCCCTGAGTCATGTTCATAGCGTTTTTCATGTTTCCCAGCTGAGGAAATATGTCCCGGATCCTAGTCACATCATCGACTATGGGGAGATTGACGTTGCCGAGGATATTACTTTTGAGGAGCGTCCTTTGAAGATTTTGGAGCACCGTGAGAAGCGACTGAGGCATAAAACCATTCCATTGGTCAAAGTGCAGTGGTCGAGACATGGTGTCAAGGAGGCGACTTGGGAAACCGAGGATAGCATGCGTGCTAAGTATCCCGAGTTGTTTATTTCTTAAGTTTCGGGACGAAACTTGTTTTTAGAGGGGTAGAATGTAATATCCGCATTTTTCCCTTCTCTTATTATTCTCATCTTGGTGCATTTTCGTTTCTAGCAACTCGTTTGTAACCGTATTAACATTTTGAGGATATTTAAAATTGAACTTTTGTCGTTCGAGCTTGTTTCGGACTCGTTTTACTCGAGTCGGTGTTTCATGTTGTTTCCGTCGCTATTTGGTGTGTTATCATAATCGTCGTTCGGAACCGCCGTTTTGGGGTTGCCGAAGATCGATCTCATGTTATTGTGGGCGTTGTGAGTTTTGTTGGTGTTTCGACCACGTTTCGTATATTTCACATGTTTGGATCGTTTTGTAAATTTCCCAAAAGTTTGGGAAATTTACGTTTGATGTTGTTTTCTGAACCTTTGAGTAGTCGGGAATATGTTTTCCCTTCGGTACTTAAGTTCGTCGTTTCAGGCCCCTTGCGTCCGTACCATCGTGAATTGTTCACCGTTGTATTTCGATTCTTTTTCGGTACCTCCCTCTTTCATTCCTGGCCTGTACTCCACAGCAAGGAATGTTACGTACGTAACACCCTTTTTGGTTACGTACGTAACGTCCTAGTGTAAATCGGTACAGGCACTTCTGCCTTTTTGGTTACGTACGTAACACCCTTTTCGGTTACGTCGTAACGCCTAGTGTATTTCGGTCCAGCGATTACGCCTTTTTGGTTACGTCGTAAGGCCCTTATGGCTTACGTCGTATCTGACTTCGTGCGTTAGCATGTGGTGGCTAACGTCGTAACGAGGCTGGGGTTATAAACCCGAGGAGTTGACCGATTTCGGTCATTCTTCATCCCTCTCCTTCCCATCCGACTCTGGCGACCTTCTTGGTATTTCCGCGATTTGAAGCTTTGTAACTCCGAGCCATCATCTTCTTCGAGTTTTTGGTGTATATTATCAACCTCTAATCGTGTTCTTCATCATTATTCAAGGTAAACTCCTAAAAACCTTGTTTTGGGTAAATTGAAGGGGTTTTCATGTTTCGTCCGATTCGTTCCGTATGTTAGATTAATTCATGATGTACATGATTAATCTCGTTAGTTTTGTTGGTTTCCCTACGGATTCATGCTATATTTCGTAGTAACTTTGTAATCGTAAGGGTTTGGTTGAGGTCCGCCCTCGTTGTTGTTTTTATACGAATATACATGAATCGTAGGCGGGTTTTGAGCGTTTTCCAATTCCGTATTCGTTTAGAATTGGTTGTGATTGTGTTCTTCGTATCGTTAGGTTCGTGATTATCGGATCCTAACGTCCGTCGGTGTTTCCTTTCCGCTCGTAGCGTCTATTATTCAAGGCAAGTATTTTTGGAAACCTTTAAGCTTAACATGAAATGGTGATGTATGTTATTTGTGTGTGACTCACCTTGTGTTGGCCAGACGGTCAAGGAGGGAAATCTATGCCGCCGCCCTGGATTTCACGAGTTTCGTACCGCTAGCCAACTCGTTAAGGTCCTTGCAAGGCCTCGAGTGAGAATGTATGCTGCCGCCCTGTTCTCACGGCTTAGCGTGTGCGTAGTTTTGTTTTTCTGTAATAGTAGCCAACTCGGTAGGGTCCCTATGAGGCCTCGGCGAGAATGTATCCGCCGCCCTGTTCTCGAGGCTAATTGTGGACTGTATGTTTTCCGGAAAAGACATGTCTGGTTTTGACTTTTGAAATTGATATTGGTGCATGTACTATGAAATGTGTAAGCGATTGGTTTGCCTTGAATACTTGTACTAGCGTAATTGCTAATCCCTTTGGGGACCCGTTGTCGGGAAATTCTTGTTATGGATTTGAGTTATGATTATCTGGACGAGCGAGCACCGGGACGATGCGAGGATGTTGGCCAGGGTCGTTGACATGTGCATTTGGGTCTATTCATTTCCTTTGTCCATTTCGATATGGTTGTTTCCATAGTTTTAAACTTATAGATTGTACTCGCGAGTACTTAGGCTTTTCGTTTCAAACTCCGCATTGTATTACTTTAAATTGCCACGTTGTTGGTTGATGCTTATTTTGCCGGTTGCTCCGGGCGTATCTTTATATGTCATATTATTTAATTGTGTATCCTCGTTAACCAAGATGGTTAGTCGAGTGAAGCTTTCCTATTGTAGCCTGGTGGGTCCCATGGAGGGGTCTACGGCGCTGTAATACACCTCGAATAAATTGGGGGTGTTACACCGATAGCGCGCGCTACCGAGAGGCTGTTAGCGCATGCTAATTCTTGTTAGTGCACGCTAACGGTCCAGAACTATAAGTTCTGAACTAGGGTGTTAACTTTCTGGACCGGGGTATCAGCCGATAGCGCACGCTAACTTGAAATGTTAGCGAGAGTTCTCCTTTTCTTTTGTCCTCCGAGAGTTGGGCGATTTGGGCGATTGGGAACTTGGAGTGGGGCGATTATCATCATCCATTTAAGATCTTGAGTCTCTAACACCGATTTATCATCATCTAATCATCTTTTACCTCTTGAATCAAGGTAAAATCTCTTAGAACCCTACTTTTGGGAAAATTGGGGGATTTTCGATTTATTGTCCGATTCGTTCCGTATTGTTGATTAATTCATGATGTGTATGATTAATCTTAGTGGTATTCTTGATTTCCCTACGAGTTCATGGTAAGTTTTGTTATATTTATGTAATCGGGAGGATTCGGTTGCGATTCGTCCTCATCGTTGTTTTTGTACAAACTTACATGAATCGTAGGTGGATTTTCGGGTGTATTCCATTTCCGTATTCGTTTATAAATGTTTGTGATTGTATTCTTCGAATCGTTAGGTTCGATTTCGTCGATTCCTAGCGGTCGTGTTTGATTCTTCCTTTCCGTTCGTGTCACCGTCTATTGATCGAGGCAAGTACCCTTATGAACTTACAATCTTAACGTGGTAGTATTGCATGAGTAACGTGTGTGTGTGTGTATGCTCACTGCGGATTAGATCCGACGGGGTCTCGCCGTCTCGGTAGGGGTTCACGGAGGTGTGAATCGACGAGCTTGCTTTTAACCACTACGGGTTAGATCCGACGGGGTCTCGGTAGGGGTCCACAGAGACGTGGATCGACGGTTAATTGTGGTGCATTTTATAAATGTGTTTTGAACGTTGGCGTTTCCGGAAATGTGTGTTTCAACTGATGTTTCCATAATTGCATGCATTGACTATATGTGTAAGGTGTAAGTTGTTCATTTGGTTACTTGTACTAGGGTAATTGCTAACTCCTTTGGGGACCCGTTTTGGGGAAATTCATTTTATGAATTTCAGGTCAGGTTCATCGAGACGAACGAGCACTGAACCAGTACACGGATGATGGCCGTGCGTGATGATTGTGCACGAGTGGTGTCGTATTGTTTTCTACCTTTTTACCGTTTGTCAACTTGTACACTAATAGAAGTACTCGAGTACTTAGGAGTTTTTGTTTGTTCCGATTGTAACGTTGTCTATTATGTATGTGTTGGAAGGTTGTGTTGTGTTTGACCGGTTGAACCGGGTGGATTATTTTGGTTTGCGTCTTTATGACGAGGTGTTATTTTGTTGATTCCGCGAGTCGATGAGTATGTTGGTCGTTTAGCCTGGTGGGTCCCATATAGGGATTCACGGCGCTGTAATATACTTCGGATATCTTGGGGGTTTACAGTAGGTTGCCGGCGATGGGGACTTTAGGTTTTCAAGATTTTTTTAACTTAATCTTTGTTTTGATTATCGCTGATGTAAATTAGTCTTTTATATAAGAAAATGAACACAACTTATTGTTGATGTAAATTAGTCTCTTAATCCGGTGGTTAGTGGTTGGAATAGTGTGTGTTATGAAGAAAACAATCAATGTAATTAACTTTTTTCAGTTTTACGATCTTCAAGATTACTGATATCATGAAAATATAGTCTTCAAAAAACTAAAAGCTACTGAAATTTTCAAAGGCACAGATTTCAATTTCATTTATTGTTTGACTTTTGAATTGGGGTATATAAAGGGTGTGCATAGGGTGTATATTTAGCAGCACCCACTGATATATTATTGAATATTTGGACGAACATTTCAAAGATAATTCATGTGCTAATTTAAGTGATAATTATTGAATGAGAGGAAATTGGAATTTAGTAACATTAATTAGAAAATCGAACCATTTGAGAGTTATTCCTCAAATCACTTTACTTCTTAGGACAAATTATAGCTACATTATTTCTAAGATTACAAGTAATATTTTATATATTCGAATATTCTATGTCATATATTATCTCCGTCCACGAAATAATATTCAAAAGTGGATTTTTAGAAGTTTGATGAGTTGGTGGTGAGTTATTGATGAATTTATAGTAAGTATAAAGTGTGATACATTTTTGTGGACAGTCATAATAACAAAACGGGACACGTTTTCGTGGTAGTAGGGAGTATCTTATCGTTAGCATGTTCTCTTTCCGTCAGCTTAAAGCTTGACAAGGTTTGGTTTTATAAAATGATTGAATGTAATAAATTAATAAGTTTTCTATGTAGTCATGATGATATATGGTAAAGATTAAAAGATAAAAAGTATTGATGATATGGTGAATATGAAATGATGTGATTATACTTGTATTATATGAGTTTGTAAGAGTTACAAACTTAAAGATTCTAAAAAGACTGAAAAAGAAAAATTTTTAGCTAAACGAATAGAGAAGTACTGAATACTATGACTAAGTAGGATCTGGATCTTCTGCGGTGCAGACGTAGTCTTGCATGCGTGTGCGATGATCCGCCACGCACACACATACCCGTGCGGGTGTGTGTGATCCAACAGTGCGCACTGCGGCCGTCTTTATCTTTGCGGTGCGCGTGAAGAGATCCACCCGACTAAGTATTACTATATCATCTGTCCCACTTTATATGACTACATTGATGATGTATAATTTTCCATTCATGACTAGGTATAATCGTACAATACAACCATTAGAGTCAGTTTAGTTACTACGAATTCTCTTTACTATGACTTACACTCAGATTCGACCCTCACCCACCCTATTTTCCTTATATGAAGTCGAATTTAAAAAAGTAAAAAAAAAAAAAAAGTAAAATACACAAAATAAGTTTTTAATTATTATTTTTTCCAACTATATCCTTATTTATATTAATTTTAGACCAAATATATTTACATTAAAAAGGAATGAGATGTAAAAATAAAAATAAGTCTCCTAATTGTTGTTGCCCAAAATATTTATCCGAAGATTAAATACTGCTGGAAGACGGACAACAAACAAGGTTGCGGGAGCACTTCCGAGAGAAGATAAATAAAACAAGATTTGCCGGGTTTGTTAGGCCGGGCAGATCTTCTCGCGAGATGTTATTAATACGAATATTCGTGGATACAAGTATTAATGAGAGAAATCTAAATACAATGAGTGTAAAAAGACTCTGTTGATCCGGCTCTTGAGCGAAGCTCGGTGTTCTTCGTCCCGCCGGTAATCTGCTCGAGGAGAAAAAGCCGGGAGAAGTAAGACCGAAAGAAAGCTGTTGCCAAGAGTTGGATGTTAGCCAAGTGTAAGTAGTTTGCTTCTGTATGGTGTGAAATGCGAAGGAAGCTGAAGATGTACGCCAAAATCTCGGTTCAGTGCAGAAGAGTTTCGGTCCCTTTACAAGTGAAGGCTGCCTTGTATATATAGAGGCTGAGAGGCCCTGTCCCCTATTGAGCGATCGTCTTTCGGCATTTAATGCAACGGGGCGATCGTCCTAAAGGGCACGTGGGCTGCCTGCCAAAAGTCTAAAGCTACGGTGGTGGTCACCGTGCGGTCAATGAGGATCCAAGACGCGTCCGGAAGCACTGCCACAGAGGTCCCACTTTGCTACTTTCGGCGGACTTTGTCGGGGTAGGTGACAGTCAGTAGTCACATGTCTTGTCCGCCAACTCCTTTCGCAGTGCAGGCCATCTTTGGTAGGTGAGGTAGGTGACAAGATTGTCGGCGCCTTTTGTGGATCTGCACGTGGGGTCGGCAGAGACTTGGGCTTTGCCGATTGGATGGTCATCGGTGGAGATCGTCATGATGCGGTCGATCGGCAGATGCCCAGGGAGGTCGGTCACCAAAGGTCGATCGGCAGATGCCCAGAGAGGATCGTCCGCTAGTCGATCGCCAGGAGTCGGTCGCCGAGTGCCGAGTGATGATCGTATCTGAGGTCGATCGCTCGGCACCGGGACTTGTCCTGGGACCTTCATTTGGCCGATTTAGTTGGTCCGCTGGGTTGAGGCTAGGTCGCCTGGTCGCCGCTCGGCAGATCTGCCTTGGCCGCTCGGCAGTAAGTCGGTCGCTCGGCCTCGGAGGCGATCGCCGGTCGGAAGGTGTTAAATCTTGACACAACACTAATAACATAAAAATATATACTCCATCCGTCCCAATTATATAGGGTTGTATTCCTTTTTTGGATGTCATAAATATATAGGCATGTTTCTTTAAATATCAATACTTTTTTAGTTCATTTACTAATAAACCCCTATTTAATATTTTGATTTACTCTAGCATTAATTCATCAATAAACATCAAATAGGGGCATATTAGGAAGTTACTTCTATAATTTTCTTTTCTAATGTGTTTCTTAATCCTTGTGAAAATTTCAATCAGCTTATATAATTGGGACGGAAGTAATTATTTATGTTTTTAGTCTCGATGACTCATAAATGAATATAAATTTCTGGGTGTTTTTTCAAACAATACACTTTTCTACATAAATTTAATACTTTGTGCGTTTTGATTCACTTAGGACCGAAACTTTGGGATTTTTTCGACTTTACCCGCAAACTATCATTTATTCTACATTGTCCACTAAATGATTATCGATTAAATCCCGAGGGGAGGAAGACTCCATCACACGTAAATTTCAATTGCAATAGGTAACGTGGAAAATTTATGTAAATGGACCGTCGAAACTAGCTTGGTAGAATATGATTTTGAAAATTTGCTTGAAATAATTTTAAGTTGGTTTCGAAGTTTATACCGAATTTAAAATTATTTTGAATAATATTCTATTTAATTCAAAATTAATCAAAAGAAGAATACACTTCCTAATACATTTAAGGAACTTCGTGAGGCACTTCTTTTGGGTATGAATTATAAGGAGTTAGTGTTTTAGAGCATCCACGGCGGTGCTCATTTGTGGCGTGCTTCATGCATCACTGGCCTTGTGCTCGCCACCTTCTTGTGGAGTGCTCGCGTTTGCGAGCGAGATCGCATATGCAAACGCTGCTCGCTCCTCTTTTGGGCGATGTGGCGCGCTCCCATTCGTCCTCCTATTTTTTAATTAAAATTCGAAATTAAAAAATAAAAATGAAATGAAAACACAAGATGAACGTTGGGCAACGGCTCTTAACAGCTCTATTCCGATTTTTTCATTATTTTTTATTTATTTTAATTACAAATTAACTACTATAAATACCACATCACACCCACTCATTTTTCACACCTTCATTTCTTCATCTTCTTCATTCTATTTTGCAGAAATTCTCTCCTCATCTTCTTACTTCTTTTGAAATGCCGATAAACCCCAAAAAAATGGCCGAACAAGCCGTATTTTATGCCACGCAAGTTATGCGTGAATTTCAAAATACAATGGAGTTAGTGTGTCAACAAGCCGAAGAAGAGGAGGCCAGCAATGTCGAGAGGATCCCACGTCTTCAACGAGGTTATGCACAAGTCCGACGTCTTCAACGAGGTTATCCAAGGAAAGGCTAAGGCCCCACCGGTGAAGCTGCTCGAAAGGATGTCGAAATGGCATTCGGCGTCCTACAAGCACGCTGGGCAATTCTACGACAACCGACTAAACTTTGGTGCGTCGAACATCTTCAAACTATTATGTATGCTTGTATTATCATGCATAACATGATAATTGAAGACGAAGGACAAGGTGCAACGGATTGGGAGAACGAACCAAACGCTTCATCCAGTCAACCTACATACAATGTTGGAGGTTCATCTCATTTTAAAGCGTATATGTTGCGAAATATGGACATCAAAGATAAAAAAATCGCTCAAAAATTGAAGGATGATCTCGTTGAAGAAATGTGGGTGCGCTTCGGACATGACGAGTAGAAATATATTGTATTTTTTTCGATTTTTATGTACGTTTTATTTTTTTTCCTTTTATTAATATATGTTTAAAAATTGTATTGTAATTTTCTAATGGATCAATTTTGGCTTTAATAGAAAATAAAATAGGAAATAAAAATACAAAACACAAAATAGAAATAACAAAAATAAATTGAAAATACTAAATAAATGGCTGAAGATTTAGATAAATAAATTCAAGTTTCCCACCTAAATTTGAAAGCTAAAGACTAAAGGAGATGGCTCTATAAATAAGAAGCCAAATCTTCAGCTCAAACACAACCACATTCAGAAAATAAGATGGTGAGAAGAAATCTTTCCACGGGAGAAAGAGAAATCAGTGCGTCAAACTTATAGTTGAAGGATGCATCGACGGAAAGCCACCTCGAGGCAAGCTTTTTGGAAGCTCAACTGAAATTCTCCATCTCCCGGCAAACCGTTACTCGACTTTGGAACCTGCAAAGCAGCAACAAGCAAACGGACAAGTTATTCATCTTATTAGCGGTAAGATAGATCGACAAAGGAAAAAGGTAGTTCACCTCGATCTCAATCTCATTTTACTTTCAAGTCTGGAATATATATGAAGAGAAGCACGATTAGGAAACTAGCAAATGGATCGGGACAAAGTAAAAGCACCGTCGGGAGATGGGTGCTTGCTGGACAGATCACGGCTCACATCTCAGCCATAAAGCCAAACAAGCTGTTAACATTGAAATTCTACCTCCAATCCTTAAAGAGTTGGACAAGAAAGGGAGTTGAAATTCCACCACCCCCATTGGTCATTGCAGTGAGGCATCGCCGAGGAGTTACCCATCCAAACATAGGGAGATCGCCATCGAACCCATGGATTAGATGTGGCACGAGGGTTTCACATGCCGCGTGATAGAGGGTTTTAGATGGAGGAAGCATGGTGAGAGAAATGAGAGGTTAGGATTTCTGAAATCTGAAGGAGCCGGCCAGACTCGAGAGAGCGAAAGGTTTCATGTTTGGGTTTGGGGTGAAATGATAGTGAATTTGAGTTTAGGGTAAAAAGATAAACACCCAATTAGTTGTTAGGTTTAAGGATTAAAAACTCCTAGTTTTTTTTACTAATTCTTTCCGTATAAGGAAATGACTCAATATAATTGGGACAACTCTAAAAAGAATACAACTCAAAATAGTTCGGACGGACAACTCTAAAAAGAATACGACTCAAAATAGTTCGGACGAGCAGAGTGGGAAAACATGACAATGCAGCTAAAACTAATGAGACATTCTCAAATACTTTGGATTATCTTTTATTACGTTGCTACCATTTTTTTGTTAGTATATGAATAATTACAATTAAAGAATAGTACATAAATAGTACAAAACTCAAAAGTATTAAGACTTTCAAGTCCATGAACATTATTACAAACATTACTATTCTTTGCCTATGCAAAATATAATAAATGAAATTAACAAACTCTTGTTTCCATACTTCCACTATATTCCAATGCAAAAAAATCCCTCCAATTACCAGTATCCAATGATCATTGAAACAACAATATACAACTATACAAGTAAATGAAAACACAAGGAAAACAAAAATAAGCAATTTCATCTGCGTACTTCTTTCACTTGCAAGTCCTCACCATCTTCATCATCAGACTCCGCAAACCCATCAAAGAACGTGTCAAGATACCACGACGGAGATTTTTCACTCAACTCACCCTTGCTAGAGTTCGCCCGCAACAATTGATCGGCAATCATTTCATTAGAGAGTCCCCATTCCCTCATATTCTCATCACTGTGATTGACAGCCAGACTGTACTCTCCACCTTTACCGAGCTGCATCACTCGAAACTCACAATTCCCAAGGTTATTCAGCCGCTCGAATTGTTCAACAGTCCACTTAAACCACTTGGTAAGGAATACACGAATGGCAAGCCCGTGCGAGACGATCACAAGGTTAAGGTCGTGGGACACATCATGCTGCAACCTATTCAGATCTATGTCCCTCCACAAAGATTCAAGAAAACTCGAAACGCGGTCATAGACATCAGCAGCCGACTCTCCTTCGGGAAATCGGTAGAAGAACCTCCCGAACCGCTCCCTCACCTCCTTGATAACTTTCATCCGCTCGGCAATTTGAAAATTGCCAAAGTCCTGCTCTCGAATCCTACACTCCTCCCGAGCACCGATGACTCTGTTTCTAGGAAAGGCCCGTCCAATTTCACGGAGTGTGGTGCGAGTTCTGAGGTATGGCGACACATAGAAGTAGACTTTCCAATTAGAAGAGGCACCACCTTCAGACACGACATGGCGGATACAAAAACCAGCTCTCTCGGCTTGTTCGATGCCTTGGGGAGTAAGGGGTATTTTGTTGTCTGGAGTGGTGGTGTAGGCCTTTCCATTTATGTTGCCTTCGCTCTCTCCGTGACGGAGAAGTATTATGCGCTTGGGTAGAGCCCTATCACTCTGCCTTGGAGAGTAGTCATCAGACATTTCCCTGGAGTTCGAGAATCGGCAAAGCCACCACACACCAAAAACAACCAAGTGCTGGGTCGGGAGCCTCTTCTTAGATGTGAGCCGGGAGTTGAATCCTGAGCATCTCTCCTTACCACTATGACAAGAGCAAAATAAAGCTTGTTATTCTCTTCATACTTAAATGTATTGCCTGAATCCAGCGTAAGAGTAAGAGATGAACCGGAATCTGGGAAGAAATAGCTTAGGTATAGATATATTTTCTGTATTCAGCACTCTGGAAACAGAAAGGTGAAGATGAAATTTATCATTAGAGTACAGAAAAGAAAAATCATTTTAATTAAAAAAAAGAAAATAAAATAACATATTATATTAGGCAACGGAGGGTTAATATTGTTCCTCTCAGACAAATGCCTCGATTTGTCATCAAGATTTTAAAGAATGGATTAAGATCAGACTCGTCATCTTAAATTCATCATCATTGAGGAATATATATAAACCTCCGCCTTATTATTCTTGAATTATACTATGAAAAACCACGAAAATAAATTTAAAAATAATAAATAAATGGAAATAATAAAACCATGAAAGGAATTAATCGTGGCTCCTCAGTTCAGGTCTCCATAATTGTTTCCGCACCATATCATCTCAGAAGAACGAAAGTTAATTATATTTTTAATCATCATCGGAGACGAATAAAACAAAAGAATTGAAAAATAATATAAACGATATAGGAAATATATATATATATAAATTAAAGCCCCTTCAGTTCAGGTCTCCATAAATCTTCCGCATGGAAATCTCAGAAGAACGAAAGTTTTTATGTTCAGTCATCCTCAGAGGCTAACATACACAAAAAACTGAAATTAATGAATAAATGGATTCTCTTCAGTTCAGGTCTCCATTATAGATTCAGCACAAAATTTCTTTTCAGGAGATAAAAGGTCGTCATATGAACCTCATCATCAGAGAGGATAATTCGAAAAAGAAAACAGAAAAATAAAAATAAAATTATATAATTAATAACAATAATATGAATCAAACCATTTGGGAGAAGGAAGACACAGACAGTGGATTGAAGATTGACGCCTTGATTGAATACCTTAGATTTACATCCTGTTGAGCGAGAATGCTGTGTGTGTGAAATCTAACCGGATGTGTTTATATAGAAAAAGAGAGTGTTATAATGGAAACCCTAGAGGTAATTGTGGAACTTATTGGGCTGGAGAGGATGAGTTGGAACTTATTGGGCCTGGTGGAAATATATACTATGTTGTTTTGCAATCTTTTGTATATTAATTTCTGAACAATATTTTTTATTGATAAAATAGTAGTAATAAATAATCAAATATTGGTCATTCATCCTGAAGAAAAAAGTACTTGCTCACTTCTCTTATTTGGACGTCATACAATGGGTCTGTGTGGTAACTTTATAAATTACTTATAAGTCAGAAATAAATAACTCTGTATGTATTTTTTCTGACTTATAAATCAAATTTAAGGGAAAATAAATAGGCTCAATAATTTGTGTTTGACAAAAATAATCATATCATGTGCCATGTTATTTATTTTTCATCATCGGTATAAGGTTGTCACATCATATTATTTAATCTTTATCGTTCAATATGAGTTTTTTTTCTTCATTCACAACTTCATTTTATTTTACATGACCACTTATGTGAACGAATTAGTCTAGAACAGACATAAATATTACTGAATTTATCTTAATTTTAAACTATTAATTTTCTGTGTAAGTAGATAATTAGATGTATTTATTATCAAAACTTTATTTGAAAAGTGGGGAGGCCAAATTATTGGAAGTATTTGAAAATATAGGTCGAGAATTATACTTGCATAAAAATATATCTATATGTGGTGCTTGTTTTTAATGAGTGCTACGATATTTTTATATTGTGCTATTTATAAAGTTATATCTATTTTTCTCCACCCAAAATTTTGATTTTGTTGAGGGAAAATCAGTAATCGCAATGTAGAAGATACAAATGGTGGAGAAGTGAATTCACTTTTATACTGATATCACTGATAGGGGATCAATAATTAGAATGTAGACAGTATGAAGAGAGTCCTTCTAAACATAAGATTTCATAGATCGTAAAAAATTATAGAATCGGGTAGCTTTTAGAAGGACATAGTATTCATATCATCTATGATACCTAATTTAAACAGTACTGGTATAAGCCACACACACGGAAAAGATGGAAACATAATTTCCTAGACCCCCTGTCGAATATTATACAAATGTGGTGTGTTGCCTGAGCAGAAACATATGAAAGTGAAATGAAAAACCCTTGGGAAAATAAAAACTTGGCAGAAAAAGAACACAATGCACATGCTAGTATTGCATTAAAATTAAAAAATTTGTAGTTTTTGGATATACTTATAGTATTTCAAAATAATACAAAATTTATCTATATATATATAATAGCGTTACGGATTCGAAGCATTAGATTCATTCTCTCTCCTACGTGGCATTCTCTTAATTTTGGATTCCTATTTATCTAAAATCTTGAATCCCACATCAATTTAAAATAGTACTTAACGGATGGACAATCCAAATAAATAGAATTCGATATCTTGAATCCCACATCGATTTATCGATTTAAAATAGGACTCCATCAATGGAGAACCTAAATAAATACTTAGAATCAATGTGTATTTTTCAACCACATAGTTATTTTACACACAAGCTTAAGAATACTATTTTTATTGTGTTTAATTTGGCTCTGATTGACGTTAGACTAATTCTCTCTCATACGTGGCATTCTCTTAATTTTGAATTTCTATTTATCTAAATTCTTAAATCTCACATCAATTTAAAATAATACTTAATTGATGGACAATCCAAATAAATAGAATTCGACATCTTGAATCCCACATCGATTTAAAATAGGACTCCACCAATAGAGAACCTAAATAAGTACTTAGAAACAATGTGTATTTTCCAACCACATAGTTATTTTACACTAAGCTTAAGAATATTATTTTTATTGTGTTTAATTTAGCTAATTATTAAGTTGGACAAATAAATAGTTTAAATTTTTAGTGAAAATTTAATTGGGCCAATTATTAAATTTACATTAATTTTAAATGTTACTTAACCGATAGACAATCTAAATAAATAGAATTCATTGTCGTGAGTCCCACATTGATTTAAAATAGAACTTCACCAATGAAGAACCTAGATAAATATTTAGAATTCAACGTGTATTTTTTAATTTCATATTTATATTTCGCACACAAGTTTAAGAATTTTATTTTTACTGTATTTAATTTATCCAATTATTAAGTTGGATAAATAAATAGTTAAATTTTTTAGTTAAAAATTAATTTGATCAATTATTAAATTTATATTAATTTATTTGTCTAAAATTTAAATATCACATCTATTATATTTTGTAGTTTTATTTTTATTGAAAATTTTAGTTTGGCTAATATTAATAATATCAGTTATTAAATAATTTACTTTATTTTTATTTGAAAATCTATTGACCAAAATTTATGTTAATCGCATTTATCTAAAATTTTGAATACCACATCGATCTTAAATGAGGCTCTATCGATTGGAGTACTATATAAATATTTAAAATTAATGTTATTTTTACTTCATAATTACTTTGCATGTTTAATAGTTTTAAATTTATTGAGGAAAATAATTGGCTAATATTAGTTTGGCCGATTTTTAAGCTAAATAAATAGTTTTATTTCTATTGAAAATTTATTTTGGCCAATTATTAGGTTTGTATTAATCGTACTTATATATAAATTTAAATCTCATATCATTTTTAAATAAGACTCCATCGATTGGATAACCTAAATAAATATTCACAATCAATATGCATTTTTGCAACTCACAATTATTTTGCATCATCAGTTAATAGTTTTATTTTTATTGAAAAATTTAATTTGATCAATATTTTTTCTGCCTAGGCATAACAAATTTCTTTGATATTAATTGAGTAAATTTTTATGTTGACGAAATAAATAGTTTTACTTATATATATATAATATAATATAATCGATTTGTATTTTACCATCACATTTTTCATATGCAATTAATTTGATCAATTATTGAGTTTGCTAAATAAATATTGTTATTTTATTGAAAATGAATTTTAGGTAATTATTGAGTTGACCAAATAATTTAATTTGATCAATATTTTTTCTGCCTAGACATAACAAATTTCTTTGATATTAATTGAGTCAATTTTTATGTTGATGAAATAAATAGTTTTACTTATATATATATATATATAATATAATATAATCGATTTGTATTTTACCATCACATTTCTCATATGCAATTAATTTGATCAATTATTGAGTTTGCTAAATAAATATTGTTATTTTGTTGAAAATGAATTTTAGGTAATTATTGAGTTGACCAAATAAATAATCCTATTTCTTTTAAAATTTTTTATTATTATTTATTTTAATTTGTCCAATTTATCAATGTCTAACAATTTAAGCGAATTTGAATTTTGTTAAAGTCAGACATAACAACTGATTATTGTAACAATGCTAAACTCACCTTGGAGAACTGATGACAAAAAAAAGGAAAAAAATAATTATTGTAATAACTTATATTGATTATGTAGATTTTATAAGTTTTAATAGATTTGGGTAATTCATTCATATAATCAATATGTAGTTTACCATCATATTTTTCATCCCCAATTAATTTGACCAATTATCGAGTTGGCAAATAAATAGTATTATTTTTATTAAAAATATAATTTGACAAATCATTAAGTTGGCCATATAAAAATGTGGGAATCAATTTTTTAATGTGGGAATCAATTTTTTAATAGCAAAGCATAAAATTGATAAGTTCTATATCCTCATTCATAAAACTATAAGTTTTTGGTACCATTTTAATTGAAAAGACTAAAATGTCCTCTCTTTTTGTTGTATTGTTGACTTCTCTTTTTTTTTTTTATTTAATTTAAACTACTTTTCTTTCTTTTTTCTTTTTTACTTTCCTCCTCCGATCGATATTAATGTCCAAGAACCAAAATTTAACTACAAACATATACATCAAAACAACACAACCATTTTATTTTTGACGAAGGGTCTCTCAAAAAATCTTATAGAAATCACAAGATTGTTCGAAAATAAAAGTTGACGTTGAAATAGGACTTCATTTTTCGTGCTTCTGAGTTCATAAAGAAGGTATGCATCATTATTTGAACGATGAAAAAAAAATTCCAGATCTGTTCTTACGGACACGATCAGCGCACGATGGGAAGCCGCGTGTGCAACGATCGTGTGCAACGATCGTCTTAGCGATCGTGCGCAGCGACCTTAACATCGTGCGCAACACTAACGTGTACGATCGTTTAACACGATCGTATAAAATCGTGTCGGCGATCGTGTTCATGGGCGAAACTTGCACACGATCACCGCACACGGTAGTATACGGCCGTGTGCATCGGTCGTGTCAAGCGCACTGTAATATTGTTCACTCATTTTTCTGAATAGTTATTCATCTTTTTGTAATCAGATGTCGTGGCAGCGTATTTTGATACATCACGGTGGTCATTGGGAGCGATCGACATATGTAGACGGGGACTCCTTTTTTGTCTATATCGACACGAGCAAAGTTAGTCGTGCAAACCTCGTGGGGGTTATCAGAGAGGGTTTGGGTGGTCCAAATGAGTCCGATTACAAATTATGGTACTTGGCACACATGGCCAAAGGAAACAAAGTAAAAGTCCTATTAAGGGGCGATACCGAGATACTTCGATTACTAGTAGAATACAAGGAGGATCCTGAGGTCTATGTTGAGAACAGAAGCTCCTCCACTCCCGAGGTTAATATGGGATGTAGCAGCTCGAGAGTAGAGCCCGGCAACATAAATTATGACATGCCTTCCAAAGAGTATCAATACGAGGAAGATGAGGAAGATGAAGAGGTGCATACATCCGAAGATGAAGATTGTTGTAAAGACTTGCTTGAGTCACTATCTGCGGAATTTCTTGCTTGGGTTCGCTAACCGGCCCAAATGGATAGGATTATGAGTCGTCGGAACTTCTCATCCGACCATCAATCTGCGAGCGAGCATGAGCATCTACAATCAATGCGTAATCGATCATTCCATTTAGGACCCGGTAGTGCCGGGACTTTGGGTTGGGTCGGCGGCCTCCACCTTCTGGTCGGCTAGAGTGGGGTCCACCTTTCGTTCAAGACGAGTTGAGGATAAGCGTAGGAATGTATCATTGGAAAATATGCTACGAGTGTATCACCGATCGTTCGCCGATAAACGTATAGTGTTTGTCTGTAAGAGTGGGCGAAGAAATTGTCGGTTTAGGTTGTGTGCTATTGAGGTGCAACTATTTGGAGAATTACTAAGTTGACATTGGAGCACAGTATTACCACGATTTGAACCGTCTTTGCCGCACGATCGGTCACTTCGAGGTTGCCGCCCATTATTTTGCTAAAAGATTGGCCGGTGAGGGGGTCACTTTGAGGCCAAAGGAGATGATTGCAGAGATGTGTAGGAGTATGGCATTGACATGCTATACGGTTTGCTCTCGGACGAGGAATATAGCGATAGAGAATACATATGGCGGCTTCGATGAGTCGTATCGGAGGCTCCCATCTTATCTCGTATTTGTTAAAACAGCGTAATCCAGGGACAATTTATGATTTGCAGACGACTCGTGAGGAGTGTTTCGCCACATGTTCGTTGCACTAGGGCCAGTATTAGGGCATTTGATACGTGACTTCGACCGTGATTATAGTTGATGGGACCCACCTAAAGGGAAGGAATAAAGGAACTCTATTTTCGGCCGTCACATTTGTGAGGAACGAGCAAGTTTTTCCTCTTCTTTGTTGGTCTCGGTCCGATAGAGAACGACGAGTCATGGACTTATTTTACGTATAACTGCGCAGATGCTACAATCCGACGGAAGATTTGCGATTGTGAGTGACCAACATAAGAGCATTCGAATCTTTGTTCGAGCCGTCTATCCGAATGCATTCCACGGGTTTTGCTATCACCATCTTGCAAAAATCGACCTCCTATGGTGCGCATGCTATAGGACTCTTTAGAATCTACGCCTACACGCATCGAGAAGAAGTTTTGAAAACTACTTTTCAAACTACATATCGAAAGCCACTAATGGGCGCACAGCGCCTTTCGAAATTGGGCCGAGAGGTGGGCTAGGTCGAAGTGTCCGGTACGACGCTATAACTTCTTGACATACAATGCTGTTGAATGCTTTAATAATCGTATGTTGTGGGCTAGACGTTTACCTGTTTGCTCGTTACTTGAGATATTTCGCCTAATTTTAGAGAATTGGTTTGATGAGAAGCGGGGAGAAGCTACGTCAAGAGACCATGAGTTGACAATGCACACTTTTGAAAAGCTTTCTAACTCTGTACAAGCCAGTCTGACTCTTACCGTTCGAGCTACCACCCCACTTGTTTATAAAGTCGAAGAAAACAAAGTTTCTTATGAGGTCGACCTTCGAACATGGACATGTTGTTGTCGTGAGTTTGATTTGGATCAGATTCCATGTCGTCATGCTGCTGCCGCTATAAGGTACATGTCTATGCTGTTGTGTGCACGATCGTTACCCACGATGGGCACGATCGTTACCCACGATGGGCGCGATCGTAACTCACGATGGTCACGATCGAAACCCACGATGGGCACGATCGTAACCCACGATGGGCACGAACGTAACCAATGATGGGCACGATCGTAACCCCACGGTCGCCATGACCATAACCCACGATCGCCCTTATCGTAACCTACGATGGGACACACGATGTGCACGATCGTAACACAATGGGTACGATCGTAACCCACGATGGGCACGATCGTAACCCACGATGGGCACGAACGTAACCAATGATGGGCACGATCGTAACCCCACGGTCGCCATGACCGTAACCCACGATCGCCCTTATCGTAACCTACGATGGGACACACGATGTGCACGATCGTAACACAATGGGCACGATCGTAACCCCACAATCCCCGTGATCGTAACACATGATCGACGCGATCGTGTTTTCCCATCGTTTGCAAAACAGGGATGGTCTGGATTTATCACCTCATCAATATAAAAAATACATTATCCTATACAACATCATTGAAATAATTGCTTATTGTAACAGGCGCGCCGGCAATGGTTTGTCCGTGTATGATTTTGTTAGTCATTATTTCAAGCAACAAGGCCTTAGAGAGACTTATAAGGAGCATATTAGTCCCATCCCACATCCTGATGAGTGGAATGTCCCACCGGAGATCTCATCCATCGTTTGCGTACCTCCGGAGAAGTGCGACAAGCCGGCCGACCAAGGATGAGTCGCGCACGGTCATTGTTGAAAATTTGCACGCAGGTGGACGGCCTCAGGTGTGCGGTAGGTGTAAAGGAACCGGCCACAATAGAAAATCTTGCAAAGCATTCATTCCCATAGGGGGTGTGGATTTGAATATCCCTGAAGAAACTCAAGAAATCGATGAACAACCGAGGCAAAGGCGCCGGTAGAAGAAGAGGTGTAGCATTTGCCGTAATGATGACCATGACATAAGGGGATGTCCATACCGTGAAACTTAAATTGCTTATATATTTTTATATTTTGTGACTTACTAGCAACAATCATGTGTTGATATTTTGATCCTCGATGGACCATGTATTGATTCAGTATTCTGATTATTAGTTGAAATGCATAATTTTGTGTCTATTTTCTATACCTTTGAATTGAAATTTAAGTGTTCAGTAATGTAAAGCAAATAAAGGTGATTATGGAGCCAAACATTAACCATAACAAAGTAGCTCACTTCAAAGAGCAATAGTTTACAGTTCCAAAGCATATAACTTTACAAAACAAAATTTAATCACCATCACACAAAATATCTAATAATAACATAAAAAAAACAATCATTTGGATCCCTTTTCCCCAATCACTTTGTATCTTTAGTCTTGTATCACCGTCTTCATGAACTTCCTCTTCCAAAATAAAATTTTTGCTTTTATTCTCAGAAATCTCCAAATCATTATCATCATCACCATCTAGTATGACTGGAGTGCTCGCAGTGTTTTTAAATAGGCCCTGTTTCATGGAACACATTAATTTGCAATGATAGTCACTACACATACAACAAAATCAAAAAACTTACTCTGAGCATTGAGTATCTTCCTCTCGGCCTAGTTCTGTATGGTGGGTTGGGAGTAGGTATCCTCCTTCTTCTTTTTGGTGGTGGTGCTTCGCTTCCTCCTAAATCGGTTTCTCGTAATCGGCCGCTCATTTCGCATATTTGATTTTAATGAATTTTAACTGATGTTAATTGATTAGGGTTTGAAGTGAAAAAGGGGTGGAGACCGACCGACGATGGGATTTTAAAGTAAAGGGGGGGGGGACCTGGGATTGTATAATAAAGGGGGGGGGACCGACTTATAATAAAGGGGGGGGGACCGACCCACGATGGGATTTTATAATAAAATAATTTGACCTTTGAAGTAAACACGATCGCGTACACGATCGCCGCGATCGCGTGTTCCAATCGTGTGACACGTTGGCAACCAGGTGTCAAATTGGCGCTGTATCCACGTATGCACACGACCGTGTACACGATCGCCGCGATCGCGTGTTCCAATCGTGTGACACATTGGCAACCAGGTGTCAAATTGGCGCTGTATCCACGTATGCACACGATCGTGTACACGGTCGTGTCCACGATTGAACACACGATCGTGTGCACAAGAACGTCAAGAATTTTCACCAATTTGTCAAATTACTCGTCAATTTAGGTGTTGTTACTTATATATTAACAATTATTTGTTAATGATACACTTATATAAAAAGTTATTGATTGAATTACCATAATATATTGCATATCATGTGTCATCCAATTGTTCTATTAGTACGTACGAATAAGTTTAATCATCTGGATGAATTACCTCATATACTAATGAATTACAACGAAATGACAAATAGGAGTTCGTATAAGAAGCCATATTGTAACTAATGTTTGAACAAGCGATGTTTGAATCACAAAACATCATTCTAGATAACAAAATAGTTCAAATTTGCAAAAATACCAAAAGTTCATATGCACACGATCGTGTGCACAAGAACGTCAAGAATTTTCACCAATTTGTCAAATTACTCGTCAATTTAGGTGTTGTTACTTATATATTAATAATTATTTGTTAATGATACACTTATATAAAAAGTTATTGATTGAATTACCATAATATATTGCATATCATGTGTCGTCCAATTTTTCTATTAGTGCGTACGGATAAGTTCAATCATCTGGATGAATTACCTCATATACTAATGAATTACAACGAAATGACAAATAGGAGTTCGTATAAGAAGCCATATTGTAATTAATGTTTGAACAAGCGATGTTTGAATCACAAAACATCATTCTAGATAACACAATAGTTCAAATTTGCAAAAATACCAAAAGTTCATATGCACACGATTGTGTACACGGTCGTGGCCACGATTGAACACACGATCGTGTGCACGGCCGTTCCCACGATGGTACTCACGGTCGTGTGCACACGGTCATGCCAGCCATCATGCGCACACGACAGCATCAGACGCATGACCGTGGGTAGGTTGCACACGATCGTAACACACGATGGCCACGATCGTGTGCATCCATCGTGTGTAACACAGAGCCAACACATTCAGATTTAACAACACTGACACATTCATCCAAAATTGTCTAAATACAACATAAATATTGTACAACACAACATAAACCATTCTACATGTCTAAAGACAACATAAAGATTTTAGCAGCTAGACCATATCGATATTTCTTAATATATTTTTCATTAAGTTCCTTGATTTGGTGCCTTGCTCCTGGGTTTGCAGAGACGAGTCGATCCAAGTACATGCACGCGAAGGGGCCACAACTGTGATTGTCGTTTTGTATGAACTGTAGCTCTCGTGGCATAATTTTGAAACTCATCTCCGTGTCATACTTCGTTTTCGATTGGATGTTCATCCAATACCCGGATTGAGCTAGCACACGAGGCATCAGACGCATAATCGGTCGCAGTTGGTTGAATCGGTAACGACCATCTTCGTGGTGGTGTGACAAGGAATCGTACAACTCCACGGTCCATGCTATGATGTCAATCTTGATAGTCACCCAGTGGCTTTGGTCGAGGCAACAAATGGCAATGATCTGTTCAAACACAATATGTAATCATATAAGATCATCACATCAAACATAGCGAGTCATTTATAAATATAAATTTCAAATGGCAACAAATCGTCAATTATTTATAAATATAAATTTCAAACTTACTTCGTTGCAATTTAACCATGGAACCACATGTGGTGTATCAAGACCTGTCATGTAGTCCTCGATGCATTTAGGAATTTTCCGCTCCTTGTAAACCGCTTCCCGTCACCTTGATGCCAAGTGGATCATCCGGATGGAGTCTTGCAAACTCGTTGGCCAAAACTAACTACAAAAGCCAAACCACAAAATTAAAAAATATCGATATCAAACCAATGATATACAAGTGAGTAGGTTATAGAACTTACGTAAAATAGGGAGCCGGCAAGTACAGTGCCAACTCTACCGACACCAACACTACGGACTCCCCTCCGAAGCCTCGCTCGAGTCGCAAGCACATAACAGTCTATCACCTCGGCATCAAAGTCTTCACGGCTAGACTCTATCCGGTCAAATAACGCCTGGTGAGAGCATGCCCGATCTCCAAACACCGGACAATAGCATCACGTGTTGCTCCCTCCTAAACCGTAGGTACAACTTCTTGAGTCTCGCTATCTCTGGGAGGCGCAACCACAAAAGGCTCTCGAAGAGCGGCGGATGGTCGACTCACTCGCGGTGGAAGACTACGCTCACCCAAATCTGCGTTCGGCACTCTCACCATCTTCGTCACCCTCGGCATCCCTCTCACAACTATAACGATCGAGAGTACAGTCAGGTCGCTCGATCTCAAAAGCCAGGGCTCGATTCGAAATGGAGGTTGCTGCCAGACCACCACCCTCATGCGAAACATCGCCCGTAATGATGCTCGCCCTGAAACCAGTGAACATCGTCCCATATCACAAACGGCGCCTCAAATGGCTCATACCGATGCTCGTAATCAAGGGCCGCCGAGTCCGCTCAACAAAATGATAAATCCGAGAATGGTGACTGTCTTTGGACCTCGGAATGGTGGGTAGGCGGATCTTTGAGAATGGTGACTCGACGCCGAGAATGGTAACTCGGGTGGCCGAGAATGATGACTAAGTGACGATGAGAATGGTGACTGTGTGCGCGCGGACCGAGTGACGTGGAGGTCGGGAATCCTCCCGCCGCGCGCTAATGAGATGCAGAATGACGAGGCCTATCATGGCTCTCAGCTGAGTAGTGTACCGGGCTCCTAGAACGTCTATGCATAGGTCCGAAGAAATCCACGATCCCAGAAAGCACCCGGCGAGAAACTCGAGCAATAAATCCGGACTCAGAATCGTCGTACAAGATCGCCTTCAAACGGCGATCGAAGTACTCATCCCTGCTCGTGTCCTGGGTGTGGTCCGGACAAGGAAGTCCGTGGACACAACACACCCTCTCTGGCTGCCTCTCCCGGTCTGATGTCTCTGCACCATCTATGTAATATCCGCAATTTTCGATTTTCGGTAAATTTCTTTTTTCGGACGGAGTCCGTTTTGACGACTCGCTCATGACCGTTTCGTCATTCTGAGAATGATTAATTCTACACTTTTTGACATCCGAGTTCGTTTCGGTGTCGTTTTGTTGAGTTCCGTGCTTTTTAGCGACTTTTCCACGCTTGAGTTCGATTCTTGCGAATATCGTTGGCTAACTGTTTGAGTTTCCGTAAGTCCGTTTAACTTTGTTAGGCGTGTTGTGAACCGGTTTGGTTATTCGATCACGTATCGTGATTTCCAGGCGTTTTGGGCCATTTTGTAATTTCTTGAAAGTTACGGGTATCCGTATCTGTAATTGTTGTCTCGACCGTTTCTTGGTCGCGTATGACGAATTATGGTATTATGTTTTCATTTCGGTCGTTGATGTCGTCGCGAACTTTTCGCCGTGTTCGTTAATGCGTTTTGAAATCGGGTCGTCGAGCCACAGCGGTTGCGGGAGGCCCGGACGGTTGCGGGGCGCCGGACGATTGCAGGCACCGGCCGGACAGATGGCGAGAACCGGCGTAGCGCACGCTGCCGGAAGGCTGCCAGCATGCCGGCAGTGTAGCGCACGCTACTGGTCGACCAACGCACGCTCGGGCCGGGCAGTGGGGTTTCGAGGTTACGGACTCGGTCGGGATCGGCGAGTAGCGCACGCTACGCCGGCGTAAGCGCGCGCTAGTCGGCGAGCATAGCGCACGCTGTTGGCCGGCTAGCGTCGTTACTGGCAGGCGATTGATCCGGTGGCTCTTGGGCCAGTCGGCTAGCGCGCGCTTCCGGCCGTAGCGCACGCTAGCGAGTCGGTCGGCAGGTTTGGTCGGCGGGGTTGGTCGGTGATGCCGGGTCGTGTGGGCCTGGCCGAGGGTACTCGGCCGATCTGGCCGATAGCGCACGCTAGTCCGGGAAGGCTAGCGCACGCTAGTCGCCCGATATAAATGTGGTGGCGATCACATTTCATTTCGTTTTTCACTTCCTTCCTTCCCCGTCCGCGAATGGCGATTCGTGGGTGACGAATCCATGTTGTTTAACAACAAATCCATGAAGTCCTTGAGTTCATAACATCAATCGATCGTCCGTTATCATCCTTTGATCCAGCGAATCAAGGTAATCTTCCTTAGAACCCTAATTTCGTGAATTTGGGGATTTTTGCATTTTAAATCCGATTCGTTCCGTGTTGTTGATTAATTCATGATGGGTATGATTAATCTTGGTAGTATTCTTGTGTTTAACATCATTTAATCCATTGTTCTTCGTCGAATCGAAGTATATTTCTTGATTTCCTTCGAATTGACTTTTTGGTGGATTTGTCCCGATCTCGTTTTTTTCATCCGTTTTCGATGGATCGATTATGGTTAAATGATGTTGTTAAACATATTCTATGGATTGTATATCCATATTTCAACTTGGAATTCCGTTTTCGGGTTTTGATGGGACGAATCGTGTTCTTGGCCGTTTTGGGGGAAATCCGTGAACTTTCGTCATTCGTTCTTTGAATTCAACGACTTTGAGTCGTGTTATAGAATTCATTTCATTGTTATTATTTGTCCTTCGTAGTTTATGAACGTGAGTTGGCGTTCGGTGGAGTCGGCGGGTTCGTAGTCGGTTCGGGCCAACCTACTTCGGTCGATTCTCCGCGTTGTTCTTATTCGAGGCAAGTACCTTGCCCATACTTTTCTCGTTTTATGGATATGATGATCGGTGGTCGTCTTGATGTGTTTGTTTGGTTATTTGAAATGAAGTTTCAAAGGATTTCGGTTTGGCCTCGTTAAAGGCTTTCTTTCAAAACGCGTGTGTTTTGTGAACGGTGTTTTGAGAATTTATTATGATTTGATTATTTTGAACGTTGAAGGATTTGATGATGATACTCCTATTGTTTAAAGTTATGGAATCGTGTATTCCGTATTTAATCTTGTTATGGTATTTTGAAGAGTTCGATAATGGTGTCGAGTTAATGGCCATCTCTAGTGAGTATTCTTAATGAACTTACATTCTTAGCATATTAGTATTGCATGAGTAACGTGTGTGTGTGTATGCTCACTACGGGTTAGATCCGACGGGGTCTCGGTAGGGGTCCACAAGAGACGTGGATCGACGAGCTTGCTTTTAACCACTACGGGTTAGATCCGACGGGGTCTCGGTAGGGGTACTCAGAGTCGTGGATCGACGGTTGATTGTGGTGCATTTTTCAAATGTGATTTGATAATGGCATTTAGAAATGAGCGCTTTTGAACGGTTTTCATGATTGCATGCATTGACTAAGTGTGTAAGAGGTAAGTTGTTCGTTTGGCCTACTTGGCTAGGATGGCACAAGAGTATTTTGTTGTTTGTTTTAAATCCTTTATTTGTGGATTTTGGTGTTGGGAGACGAACCTTGTGGTCGTTCTTGCGTACTGTGAGTTGATGAGTTTTGGGGCTAAAATCCCAATGGTTTTGTAAAGGTCATTTGACGGGTTTGGGGCTAAAATCCCAACGGTTTGGTAAAGGTTATTTTACGGAAAGTAAACTTTGGGGCGATGACCCCTTTTGTCTTGTGGAATTTGAAAAGTAGGATTTGATAATCCTAAATTGTTTTCTATTAAAACTCTCGATGGCATTCTAAATCGTTTTATAAATTATTTCCATTGATTTATGATATTTCGATTTTGAAAGGTTTTCTCAAACTCTTGCCTCGGGAAGTATTCTTCGTTTTGTTTGGATCTTTGAGGATTCCTGGTTATTGTTATTCGTGGAATGTGAATTGTATGGCTCGTATTTGCACTTTGTTCTTGCACTAGCAAAACAGTGGAGTTTTGCTAACCCCCGAGTATTCGGGGGGTGGATGTCTGTTTTTGCATTCAGGTTTTGGAGCATAACACAGGGTCGGCACGAAGGATGATGAAAGATGATCGATACTAATCACATGAGGAACCGTACATCGTGTGTTGGTTCAGTTGTACTTTATTTTCCGATTAGGTATTGTTCCCGTTGTACGGGTGTAGTTGTATTTTGTCCCCTGCGTGGGCATGAGTTGTATTTGAGTTGTATGTATTTGTGGAAAGACCAAATCGGTCTACTGAGTCATTGTAGCCTTGAAGGCATTGTCGAGATGTTAAACGTTGTTACCAGCCTGGTAGATCCTCGAGGAGAGGGTCTACGGCGTGTAATATCCCTGAGTGGATTGGGGGTGTTACATAAATGGTATCAGAGATTAGGTTGAGGAAAACCTAGGATGTCGGGTCAAGTCGTGTTGTTTGAGTCTTGTTTCGTCGGATTTCATCTGACTGAGTCGTGTCGCGACGCGTCGTTTGAGTTTGTTGGTCGTGATTAGTATCGTGGGGCGATCATCATCTTCGTGCGACCTGTGGAAGTAAGTCTCCCTTCTTTGTGTTGTGCCTCGTGTGACACGAGCTATTTTTATGATTATTTGTTAAGTGGTGGAATCCTTATGTGAATTTTGATTTCACGATATGTATTTAGTCGACTCTCGTATTTGATTTATACGAGGAGTGTAAATCGCTTGTGATGTCTTTTATTGTTGTTTTTGTTCGTTTTTGATGATTTTCGAATCGAATTGCACGTTTAACAAGTACTATTGAGGAAGCTTGATGAATATACGCGTTCGACATGTTCACTAGCCGATGCGGAGAGTATTTTATCGGTGGTTTTGTTACAACGTGGTATTTTATCGTTTATTCCCGTTTAAAGACATATATTGTCTTGATTTTAAACGTTTTGATGCGTGTGCTAGGAGTTGTTTTAGTGAACGTCGATATGTGTGAGTTTTGGGCATTCTGGCCTATTGAATTTTTGAAAACCTTGAGTATCTTAGAAAAATAAATTTTGAGACATACTTTTCAAATGAGTTATTTTCTTGTGGTACATCCAAGGTGCCACAATATATTTCAAAAATTTTTCTACCTCGAGGACCAAAATGTTTTGAGATATTTTCAACACTTTTATTTAGACCCGAGGGTCGAAAATTTTGAAAGTTTTCACTAAGAGAAAGTGTCCTCATTTTTATCAAATGCGAAATGGTTCTCCAGTGTCTCGATAACGATGTTTCAAGTTTGTACTTTTTGAAAGGTGATACTCAAGATCAACCGGTGTTCTTCTAAATTATTTTCAAAATGAGGTTTTCGTTTTTAAAACCTATCCATTCCCGTTTGAGGGCTGGGTATGTATGTGTGATGTTCGCGTTGTCATTTTGATACTTTCTCCCGAGTATGACCGAATTGGCGGTGTGAGCGTTGAGTCGCTTTCCACACATTTGTTCTGTTAGCCCCCTGTGAGAGGCGGGATGTTGGTGTTGAATATTATCGCCTCGTAGTGATTCCTGCGTTGTCGCGCATGTGCGAGCTGTTAGAGCTTGGTTTGGTATGACCGTGTGCATCGGTGATGGTTCCGTTATATGTCGGTTGTTTAATGTCTTGTTACCTTGCTTCCGTTTTTGTGAATTTCGTGGACGAGGTCGGAGGTAATGCCCGTACTATTTTGACTTATATATTTTCTCTTTCCCCAGTCTATCGATTCATTCATGTTCGTTGGTACTTTATGAACTTGTTCTGTATTTCGGTTTCATCGTCCGAACGAGTTGTGATCTTGTTGTGGGTCGATCTGGTTATCGATGTTACTTTTTCGGGTTCAGTTCGATTCTTGTGAACCTTGTTTGGGAGTGACATCATCTGGTTCTACTAGTTCTTTTATTCGAAGTGGATCGGCTTTGGAACTCTTGTGTTTTCGAATCTGTCGACTCATTTATGTTCGTTGACATTTCTGAGCTTGTCCTGCCCCTTGCTTTTGTTTATCGAACGAGTGTGGTATTGTTTCGGAATAACTCGTTTGTCGTTGTGACTTTTTAATTGCTATTCTCTTTCCTGTGGATCTTACGTGAATGCACATCCTGTTGTTTTCACCGGATCATATGTTGTCTCGAGTCGAGATGTGAACCTTGGAGTTATTGTTTGAATTTTATTATCCTTCGTGATTCGAACATGATTCTTCGATTTTTGTTGACTCGATCGTTGTGGTTTGATCGTTTGATTGATCTGTTTTTATTGACCTCGTTCCGTGATTGGTGAACATTCAGGCTCCTTCGTAATTCCCTTCAGTTCGGGAAATTAGTTTCGTTTTCGATCTTCCAGCCCTTAGGCGGTGGGATTCCGTGTTTGTTCAGCGGTTGACTCGCGTTTTGATTGATGTACCGTTGGGTTGGTCAATCATATTGATTTTCGTTCGTTGTGTTTTGTGATTGTCGGATAATTGACTTGGCTATATTATCCGTTTGATGACGCTTGTCGTTTGTTGGTTTTATTATATCCCTAACGGCGACGTCGTGTTGGTCGCCGTGGAGCGTGTTTACACGCCGTATATTCCTTCGCGTAGTATGTAACATTTCGCCGTTGGGCGTTAGTTGCGCATTCTTGTGTATCTCGTTGAGTTTTTCCTGGCGGAATATTTCTTCTCCCTACTTGTTTTAAGTTTCGGGACGAAACTTCTTTTAAGGAGGGTAGAATGTAATATCCGCAATTTTCGATTTTCGGTAAATTTCTTTTTTCGGACGGAGTCCGTTTTGACGACTCGCTCATGACCGTTTCGTCATTCTGAGAATGATTAATTCTACACTTTTTGACATCCGAGTTCATTTCGGTGTCGTTTTGTTGAGTTCCGTGCTTTTTAGCGACTTTTCCGCGCTTGAGTTCGATTCTTGCGAATATCGTTGGCTATTGTTTGAGTTTCCCGTAAGTCCGTTTAACTTTGTTAGACGTGTTGTGAACTTCGGTTTGGTTATTCGATCACGTATCGTGATTTCCGGGCGTTTTGGGCCATTTTGTAATTTCTTGAAATTTACGGGTATCCGTATCTGTAATTGTTGTCTCGACCCGTTTCTTGGTCGCGTATGACGAATTATGGTATTATGTTTTCATTTCGGGTCGTTGATGTCGTCCGCGAACTTTTCGTCGTGTTCGTTCCGTGCGTTTTCGGAAATCGGGTCGTCGAGCCCTGGCGGTTGCGGGACTGGCCGGACGGTTGCGGGACTGGCCGGACGATTGCGGGCACCGGCCGAATGTAATATCCGCAATTTTCGATTTTCGCTAAATTTCTTTTTTTTCGGTCGGAGTCCGTTTTGACGACTCGCTCATGACCGTTTCGTGATTCTGAGAATGATTAATTCTACACTTTTTGACATCCGAGTTCATTTCAGTGTCGTTTTGTTGAGTTCCGTGCTTTTTAGCGACTTTTCCGCGCTTGAGTTCGATTCTTGCGAATCTCGTTCAAAGCTGTTTGAGTTTCCGTAAGTCCGTTTAACTTTGTTAGATGTGTTGTGAACTTCGGTTTGGTTATTCGATCACGTATCGTGATTTCCGCGTTTTGGGCGTTTGTAATTTCTTGAAAGTTACGGTATCCGTATCTGTAATTGTTGCCTCGACCCGTTTCTTGGTCGCGTATGACTAATTATGGTATTATGTTTTCATTTCGGGCCGTTGATGTTGTCCGCGAACTTTTCGTGTTCGTTAAAATGCGTTTTGAAATCGGGTCGTCGAGCCTGGCGGTTGCGGGGATCGCCGGACGGTTGCGGGGGCCGGACGATTGCGCACCGGCCAGGACGATTCTGGCGAGAACGCGTAGCACACGCCTTCGCCGGAAAGGCTGCGCTAACCGGCAGTGTAGCGCCACGCTACTGGTCGACAACGCACGCTATCGGGCGGACAGTGGGGTTTCGAGGTTACGGACTCGGTCGGGATCGCGGCTAGCGCACGCTACGCGGCGTAGCGCGCGCTAGTCGGCGTAGCGCCGCGCGTCGGCCGGCTAGCGTCGTTACTGGCCGGCGATTCGATCCGGTGGCTCTTTGGGCCAGTCGGCTGCGCGTGCGAGCTTCGGCCGTAGCGCACGCTTAGCGGAGTCGGTCGGCAGTTTGGTCGGCAGGGTTGGTCGGTGATGCCGGGTCGTGTGGGCCCTGGCCGAGGGTACTCGGCCGATACCGGCCGATAGCGCACGCTAGTCCGGGAAGGCTAGCGCACGCTAGGCTGGCCCAGTATAAATGTGGCTGAGCAGTCACATTTCATTTCGTTTTTCACTTCCTTCCTTCCCCGTCCGCGAATGGCGATTCATGGGTGACGAAGCCATGTTGTTTAACAACAAATCCATGAAGTTCTTGAGTCCATAACATCAATCAATCGTCCGTTATCATCCTTTGATCCAGCGAATCAAGGTAATCTTCCTTAGAACCCTAATTTCGTGAATTTGGGGATTTTTGCATTTTCGTCCGATTCGTTCCGTGTTGTTGATTAATTCATGATGGGTATGATTAATCTTGGTAGTATTCTTGTGTTTAACATCATTTAATCCATTGTTCTTCGTCGAATCGAAGTATATTTCTTGATTTCCTTCGAATTGACTTTTTGGGGGATTTGTCCCGATCTCGTTTTTCATCCGTTTTCGATGGATCGATTATGGTTAAATGATGTTGTTAAACATATTCTATGGATTGTATATCCATATTTCAACTTGGAATTCCATTTTCGGGTTTTGACGGGACGAATCGTGTTCTTGGCCGTTTTGGGGGAAATCCGTGAACTTTCGTCATTCGTTCTTTGAATTCAACGGCTTTGAGTCGTGTTATGGAATTCATTTCATTGTTATTATTTGTCCTTCGTAGTTTGTGAACGCGAGTTGGCGATCGGCGGAGTCGGCGGATTCGTAGTCGGTTCGTGTCAACCTACTTCGGTCGATTCTTCGCGTTGTTCTTATTCGAGGCAAGTACCTTGTCCATACATTTCTTGTTTCAAAACGCGTGTGTTTTATAAATTGTGTGGGTTGTAAGTGACTATGTGAATCCTATGGATATGTTTGGTGTTGATGTTGCGCTTGATAACGCGTGTGTGCATATATTACCTCATTTTGGTGCGTTGTGATTTGACGATTATGTTGTGCCTTGTGTTTGTTGCCTTTGGTGGATTGTATGAATATCCTTGTTGTGACATGTTAATTGTGTGAATGTATTTCGCTCACCTCGGGAGGGTCCGACGGGATCACGGAGGGAATTCCAATGGTATAGCCCTGGATTCAAGAGTGCGGTTGTTTGTTTTGTGAATGTATTTGCTCACCTCGGGAGGGTTCGACGGGGCCACGGAGGGAATTCCAATGGTATAGCCCTGGATTCACGAGTAAAACTTCACGAGTGCGTGTGTATGTTTGGTGAATGTATTTGCTCACCTCGGGAGGGTTCGACGGGGCCACGGAGGGAATTCCAATGGTATAGCCCTGGATTCACGAGTAAAACTTCACGAATTGGTGTATATGATTTCGAAAACGCATTCTACTCACCTTGGGAGGGTCCGACGGGGCCACGAAGGGAATCCAATGGTATAGCCCTGGATTCACGAGTTGATGTTGTATTTTTGGTGACCAAGGTTTACGTATCTTGGGCGATTATATTGTATTGATGTTATGTCCGCCGAAGACACGTGACATGGGCTTTAACCCTGTGTATTGCTGTTGGTTTTCTAATTGCGAAAACAAAACCTTTGGGCTGTGACCCTGTTGATTTTGGAAAGATTAGGATTTGATAATCCTAAATTGTTTTTCTATTAAAACTCTCGATGGCATTTTAAACTGTTTTACAAATTGTTCCCCTTAATTGTGGTCTTTCGGTTCCGGAATGTTTTACCCAAACTCTTGCCTCGGGAAGTACTTTTCATTATGTTTGGATCTTTGATGATTCCTGGTTATTGTTATTCGTGGAATATGAATTGTATGGCTCGTATTTTTGCACTTTGTTCTTGCACTAGCAAAACAGTGGAGTTTTGCTAACCCCCGAGTATTCGGGGGGTGGATGTCTGTTTTTGCATTCAGGTTTTGGAGCATAACACAGGGTCGGCACGAAGGATGATGAAAGATGATCGATACTAATCACATGAGGAACCGTACATCGTGTGTTGGTTCAGTTGTACTTTATTTTCCGCTGCTATATTGTTCCCGTTGTACGGGTGTGGTTGTATTTTGTCCCCTGCGTGGGCATGAGTTGTATTTGAGTTGTATGTATTTGTTGAAAGACCAAATCGGTCTACTGAGTCATTTTAGCCTTGAAGGCATTGTCGAGATGTTAAATGTTGTTACCAGCCTGGTAGATCTTCGAGGAGAGGGTCTACGGCGTGTAATATCCCCAAGTGGATTGGGGGTGTTACAGAATGGTATCGGAGCTTAGGTTGTGGAAACCTAGGCTGTCGGGTCAGTGGTGTCTATTGAGTTTTGTCTCGTCGGATTTTGTCTGACTGAGTCGTGTCGCGACGCGTCGTCTGAGTTTGTTGGCTGTGATTAGTATCGTGGGGCGATCATCATCTTCGTGCGACCTGTGGAAGTAAGTCTCCCTTCTTTGTGTTGTGCCTCGTGTGACACGAGCTATTTTTTTTTATGATTATTTGTTAAGTGATGGAATCCTTATGTAGATTTTGATTTCACGATATGTATTTAGTCGACTCTCGTATTTGATTTATACGAGAAGTGTCGTTGTTTGTGATATCTTTTCATTGTTGTTTTTGTCCGTTGTTGATGATTTTCGAATCAATTTGCACGTTTTACAAGTCTCTTGTGGAAGCTTTGTGCTTATACGCGTTCGACTTGTTCACTAGCCAGTGCGGGAGAGTATTTTATCAGTGGTTTTGTTCTGAATGTGGTATTTTATCGTTTATTTCCGTTTAAAGACATATATTGTCTTGATTTTAAACTTTTTGATGCGTGTGCTAGGAGTTGTTTTCGTGAACGTCGGTATGTGTGAGTTTTGGGCATTCTGGCCTATTGGATTTTTGAAAACCTTGAGTATCTTAGAAAAATAAATTTTGAGACATACTTTTCAAATGAGTTATTTTCTTGTGGTACATTCTAGGTGCCACAATATATTTCAAAAAAATTTTCTACTTCGAGGACCAAAATGCTTTGAGGTATTTTTAATGTTTTAGAAATTTTTTTTTTATTTAGACCCGAGGGTCGAATATTCTGAAAGTTTTTCACTAAAATAAAGGTGTCCTCATTTTTGTTCAAACGCAAGATGATTTTCAAAGTCTCGAAAATGATGTTTATTCAACTTTTTGTAAAATGATACTCAAGATCAACTCGTGTTTCCAAACTGTCTTCAAAAGGTGGTTTTCGTTTTAAAACCCATCATTTCCTGCTTGTGGTCGGAGAAGGTGTGTATGATGTTGGTATTGTTGTTAGGGTGTTAGCCCTCCGAATTGTGATTGAAATTGGTGGTGTGAACGTTGAGTCGTTCGCCACGCATATGTTTTTGTTGTCCCTTTGTGGGAGGTGTGATGACGATCTTTAATGTTGTCATTTCGTGGTGACTTGCGTGTTATCGCACCTGTGTGAGCTGTTAAAGCTTGGGTTTGTACATTTGTGTACATGTGTGATTGTTTCATAATGTTGTAATTATGTGCTGGTTATTGTTCGGGCCGTTAAGGTTGCCGAACGATACCGTCGTTGTTGTAGTGTTGTGTGTGTATTACTTTACGATGGTAATCGTTGTGTATGATATGTGTTATGATTCTTTGTTGTGCTGGGTTGGCATCTCCGGTATGTTGTTTTGCGGTGTTTTATTCCATTGTATCGAGCATTTGTATTTTCGGTATGCCGAGCCGAGACGTTTCAACCGTGATGTGTCGGGGAAATGTACGTGCATTTTGTCCTTCTCGTCAGTAACACATTTCGAGTGTGGACTCGAGGGACACCGAATTCAGATTTGTGAATTGGCTACCGAGACTTTCGGAGTTCGAGCTTCAGCACAGTTATCAGAATCGTCTTTGAGAAGCCTTCGAAGGATGTTTCTGTCGGTTGCCTGTTGTGTCGACACCTTGGTTTCATTGTTGTGAGTTTCGGGGACGACACTCCTTTTTGAAGAGGTCGAATATAATACCCGTATTATTTTTGGCTTCTGTATTCCCTGTTTCTCAGGTCTATCGACTCGCTCGTGTTCGTGGATACCTTCTGAACTTGTTCTGTATTTTAGTTTCATCGTTCGAATGAACTGTGATCTTGTTTTGGGTCGATCTGGTATCGCTGTGACTTTTCCGAGTTCGGTTCGATTCTTGTGAACCTTGTTCGGAAGTGACATCATGTGGTCCTATTAGTTCTTTTATTCGAAGTGGATCGGATTTGGAACTCTTTTGTTTTCGACTCTGTCGACTCATTTATGTTCGTTGACATTTCTGAGCTTGTCCTGCCCCTTGCTTTTGTTGATCGAACGAGTGTGGTATCGTTTCGGAATAACTCGTTTGTCGTTGTGACTTTTTAATTGCTATTCCCTTTCCTGTGGATCTTATGTGAATGCACATCCTGTTGTTTTCACCGGATCATATATTGTCTCGAGTCGAGATGTGAACCTTGGAGTTGTTGTTTGAAATTTTATTGTTCTTCGTGATTCGAACATGATTCTTCGAATTTTGTTGTCTCGATCGTTGTGGTTTGATCGTTTGATTGTTCGGTTTTTATTGACCTCGTTCCGTGATTGGTGAACATTCAGGCTCCTTCGTAATTCCCTTCAGTTCGGGAAATTAGTTTCGTTTTCGATCTTCCAGCCCTTAGGCGGTGGGATTCCGTGTTTGTTCAGCGGTTGACTCGCGTTTTGATTGATGTACCGTTGGGTGGTCAATCATATTGATTTTCGTTCGTTGTGTTTTGTGATTGTCGGATAATTGACTTGGCTATATTATCCGTTTGATGACGCTTGTCACTTGTTGGTTTTATTATATCCCTAACGGCGACGTTGTGTTGGTCGCCGTGGAGCGTGTTTTCACGCCGTATATTCCTTTGCGTTGTTTGTGACATATCGCCGTTGGGCGTTATTTACGCATTCTTGTGTATCTCATTGAGTTTTTCCTGGCGGAATATTTCTTCTCCCTACTTGTTTTAAGTTTCGGGACGAAACTTCTTTTAAGGAGGGTAGAATGTAATATCCGCAATTTTCGATTTTCGCTAAATTTCTTTTTTTTCGGTCGGAGTCCATTTTGACGACTCGCTCATGACCGTTTCGTCATTCTGAGAATGATTAATTCTACACTTTTTGACATCCGAGTTCGTTTCGGTGTCGTTTTGTTGAGTTCCGTGCTTTTTAGCGACTTTTCCGCGCTTGAGTTCGATTCTTGCGAATCTCGTTCGAACATTGCTTCGAGTTTCCCGTAAGTCCGTTTAACTTTGTTAGATGTGTTGTGAACTTCGGTTTGGTTATTCGATCACGTATCGTGATTTCCGGGCGTTTTGGGCCGTTTTGTAATTTCTTGAAAGTTACGGGTATCCGTATCTGTAATTGTTGCCTCGACCCGTTTCTTGGTCGCATATGACTAATTATGGTATTATGTTTTCATTTCGGGCCGTTGATGTTGTCCGCGAACTTTTCGTCGTGTTCGTTAAAATGCGTTTTGAAATCGGGTCGTCGAGCCACAGCGGTTGCGGGGCGCCGGGACGGTTGCGGGGCCCGGCCGGACGGTGCGGGCAGCGGCCGGACGATTGCGGCGAGAACCGGCGTAGCGCACGCTATCGCCGGAAAGCTGCCAGCGCTAACCGGCAGTGTAGCGCGCGCTTTGGTCGACCAACGCCGCCTTCTCGGGCCGGCAGTGGGGTTTCGAGGTTCGACTCGGTCGGGATCGGCGAGTAGCGCACGCTTCGCCGGCGTAGCGCGCGCTAGTCGGCGAGCGTAGCGCCGTCGGCCGGCTAGCGTCGTTACTGGCCGGCGATTCGATCCGGTGGCTCTTGGGCCAGTCGGCTAGCGCGCGAGCCTTCCGGCCGTAGCGCACGCTAGCGGGAGTCGGGTCGACAGGTTTGGTCGGCGGGGTTGGTCGGTGATGCCGGGTCGTGTGGGCCCTGGCCGAGGGTACTCGGCCGATAGCGCACGCTAGTCCGGAAGGCTAGCGCACGCTAGGTGGCCCGATATAAATGTGGTGGCGATCACATTTCATTTCGTTTTCACTTCCTTCCTTCCCCGTCCGCGAATGGCGATTCGTGGGTGACGAAGCCATGTTGTTTAACAACAAATCCATGAAGTCCTTGAGTTCATAACATCAATCGATCGTCCGTTATCATCCTTTGATCCAGCGAATCAAGGTAATCTTCCTTAGAACCCTAATTTCGTGAATTTGGGGATTTTTGCATTTTCGTCCGATTCGTTCCGTGTTGTTGATTAATTCATGATGGGTATGATTAATCTTGGTAGTATTCTTGTGTTTAACATCATTTAATCCATTGTTCTTCGTCGAATCGAAGTATATTTCTTGATTTCCTTCGAATTGACTTTTTGGTGGATTTGTCCCGATCTCGTTTTTTTCATCCGTTTTCGATGGATCGATTATGGTTAAATGATGTTGTTAAACATATTCTATGGATTGTATATCCATATTTCAACTTGGAATTCCGTTTTCGGGTTTTGACGGGACGAATCGTGTTCCTGGCCGTTTTGGGGGAAATCCGTGAACTTTCTTCATTCGTTCTTTGAATTCAACGGCTTTGAGTCGTGTTATGGAATTCATTTCATTGTTATTATTTGTCCTTCGTAGTTTGTGAACGCGAGTTGGCGATCGGCGGAGTTGGCGGATTCGTAGTCGGTTCGTGTCAACCTACTTCGGTCGATTCTTCGCGTTGTTCTTATTCGAGGCAAGTACCTTGTCCATACATTTCTTGTTTTGTGGATATGATGATTGGTGATCGTCTTGGTATGTGTGTGTATTTGTTTGAAACGGGTTTCTCAAAAGATTCGACTAGCCTCGTTAAAGGCTCACTTTCAAAACGCGTGTGTTTTATAAATTGTGTGGGTTGTAAGTGACTATGTGAATCCTATGGATATGTTTGGTGTTGATGTTGCGCTTGATAACGCGTGTGTGCATATATTACCTCATTTTGGTGCGTTGTGATTTGACGATTATGTTGTGCCTTGTGTTTGTTGCCTTTGGTGGATTGTATGAATATCCTTGTTGTGACATGTTAATTGTGTGAATGTATTTCGCTCACCTCGGGAGGGTCCGACGGGATCACGGAGGGAATTCCAATGGTATAGCCCTGGATTCAAGAGTGCGGTTGTTTGTTTTGTGAATGTATTTGCTCACCTCGGGCGGGTTCGACGGGGCCACGGAGGGAATTCCAATGGTATAGCCCTGGATTCACGAGTAAAACTTCACGAGTGCGTGTGTATGTTTGGTGAATGTATTTGCTCACCTCGGGAGGGTTCGACGGGGCCACGAAGGGAATTCCAATGGTATAGCCCTGGATTCACGAGTAAAACTTCACGAATTGGTGTATATGATTTCGAAAACGCATTCTACTCACCTTGGGAGGGTCCGACGGGGCCACGAAGGGAATCCAATGGTATAGCCCTGGATTCACGAGTTGATGTTGTATTTTTGGTGACCAAGGTTTACGTATCTTAGGCGATTATATTGTATTGATGTTATGTCCGCCGAAGACACGTGACATGGGTTTTAACCCATGTATTCTTTGTTGGTTTTCTAATTGCGAAAACAAAACCTTTGAAATTTGTGACCTGTTGATTTTGGAAAGATTAGGATTTGATAATCCTAAATTGTTTTTCTATTAAAACTCTCGATGGCATTTTAAACTGTTTTACAAATTGTTCCCCTTAATTGTGGTCTTTCGGTTAGGAATGTTTTACCCAAACTCTTGCCTCGGGAAGTACTTTTCATTATGTTTGGATCTTTGATGATTCCTGGTTATTGTTATTCGTGGAATATGAATTGTATGGCTCGTATTTTTGCACTTTGTTCTTGCACTAGCAAAACAGTGGAGTTTTGCTAACCCCCGAGTATTCGGGGGGTGGATGTCTGTTTTTGCATTCAGGTTTTGGAGCATAACACAGGGTCGGCACGAAGGATGATGAAAGATGATCGATACTAATCACATGAGGAACCGTACATCGTGTGTTGGTTCAGTTGTACTTTATTTTCCGCTGCTATATTGTTCCCGTTGTACGGGTGTGGTTGTATTTTGTCCCCTGCGTGGGCATGAGTTGTATTTGAGTTGTATGTATTTGTTGAAAGACCAAATCGGTCTACTGAGTCATTTTAGCCTTGAAGGCATTGTCGAGATGTTAAATGTTGTTACCAGCCTGGTAGATCTTCGAGGAGAGGCTCTACGACGTGTAATATCCCCGAGTGGATTGGGGGTGTTACACCGGACAGATGCGGCAGGAACCGGCGTAGCGCACGCTACTGCCGGAAGGCTGCGCGCGCTAACCGGCAGGTGTAGCGCACGCTAGCCTGGTCGACCAACGCATGCTATCGGGCCGGACAGTGGGGTTTCTGAGGTTCTGGACTCGGTCAGGATCGGCAGGTAGCGCACGCCTTCAGGCGTAGCGCGCGCTAGTCGGCGGGCGTAAGCGCCGCTGTTGGCCGGCTAGCGTCGTTACTGCCGGGCGATTCGATCCGATGGCTCTTTGGGCCAGTCGGCTAAGCGCGCGAGCTTGGCCGTAGCGCACGCTAGCGGGAGTCGGAGTCGGACAGGTTTGGTCGGCGGGGTTGGTCGGTGATGCCGGGTCGTGTGGGCCCTGGCCGAGGGTACTCGGCCGATCTGCGCCGATAGCGCACGCTAGTCCGGAAGGCTAGCGCACGCTAAGGGCCCGATATAAATGTGGTGGCGGTCACATTTCATTTCGTTTTTCACTTCCTTCCTTCCCCGTCCGCGAATGGCGATTCGTGGGTGACGAAGCCATGTTGTTTAACAACAAATCCATGAAGTCCTTGAGTTCATAACATCAATCGATCGTCCGTTATCATCCTTTGATCCAGCGAATCAAGGTAATCTTCCTTAGAACCCTAATTTCGTGAATTTGGGGATTTTTGCATTTTCGTCCGATTCGTTCCGTGTTGTTGATTAATTCATGATGGGTATGATTAATCTTGGTAGTATTCTTGTGTTTAACATCATTTAATCCATTGTTCTTCGTCGAATCGAAGTATATTTCTTGATTTCCTTCGAATTGACTTTTTGGTGGATTTGTCCCGATCTCGTTTTTTTCATCCGTTTTCGATGGATCGATTATGGTTAAATGATGTTGTTAAACATATTCTATGGATTGTATATCCATATTTCAACTTGGAATTCTTTTTCGGGTTTTGATGGGACGAATCGTGTTCTTGGCCGTTTTGGGGGAAATCCGTGAACTTTCGTCATTCGTTCTTTGAATTCAACGGCTTTGAGTCGTGTTATAGAATTCATTTCATTGTTATTATTTGTCCTTCGTAGTTTATGAACGTGAGTTGGCGTTCGGTGGAGTCGGCGGGTTCGTAGTCGGTTCGGGCCAACCTACTTCGGTCGATTCTCCGCGTTGTTCTTATTCGAGGCAAGTACCTTGCCCATACTTTTCTCGTTTTATGGATATGATGATCGGTGGTCGTCTGGATGTGTTTGTTTGGTTATTTGAAATGAAGTTTCAAAGGATTTCGATTTGGCCTCGTTAAAGGCTTTCTTTCAAAACGCGTGTGTTTTGTGAACGGTGTTTTGAGAATTTATTATGATTTGATTATTTTGAACGTTGAAGGATTTGATGATGATACTCCTATTGTTTAAAGTTATGGAATCGTGTATTCCGTATTTAATCTTGTTATGGTATTTTGAAGAGTTCGATAATGGTGTCGAGTTAATGGCCATCTCTAGTGAGTATTCTTAATGAACTTACATTCTTAGCATATTAGTATTGCATGAGTAACGTGTGTGTGTGTGTATGCTCACTACGGGTTAGATCCGACGGGGTCTCGGTAGGGGTCCACAAGAGATGTGGATCGACGAGCTTGCTTTTAACCACTACGGGTTAGATCCGACGGGGTCTCGGTAGGGGTCCACAGAGACGTGGATCGACGGTTGATTGTGGTGCATTTTTCAAATGTGATTTGATAATGGCATTTCCGGAAATGAGCGCTTTTGAACGGTTTTCATGATTGCATGCATTGACTAAGTGTGTAAGAGGTAAGTTGTTCGTTTGGCCTACTTGGCTAGGATGGCACAAGAGTATTTTGTTGTTTGTTTTAAATCCTTTATTTGTGGATTTTGGTGTTGGGAGACGAACCTTGTGGTCGTTCTTGCGTACTGTGAGTTGATGAGTTTTGGGGCTAAAATCCCAATGGTTTTGTAAAGGTCATTTGACGGGTTTGGGGCTAAAATCCCAACGGTTTGGTAAAGGTTATTTTACGGAAAGTAAACTTTGGGGCGATGACCCCAATTTGATAATCCTAAATTGTTTTCTATTAAAACTCTCGATGGCATTCTAAATCGTTTTATAAATTATTTCCATTGATTTATGATATTTCGATTTTGAAAGGTTTTCTCAAACTCTTGCCTCGGGAAGTATTCTTCGTTTTGTTTGGATCTTTGAGGATTCCTGGTTATTGTTATTCGTGGAATGTGAATTGTATGGCTCGTATTTGCACTTTGTTCTTGCACTAGCAAAACAGTGGAGTTTTGCTAACCCCAGTATTCGGGGTGGATGTCTGTTTTGCATTCGGGTTTTGGAGCATAACACGAGTCGGCACGAAGGATGATGAAAGATGATCGATACTAATCACATGAGGAACCGTACATCGTGTGTTGGTTCGATTGTACTTTATTTTCATTCTTTGTATTGTTCCGTTATGCAGTGTAGTTGTATTTTGTCCCCTGCGTGGGCATGAGTTGTATTTGAGTTGTATGTATTTGTGGAAAGACCAAATCGGTCTACTGAGTCATTGTAGCCTTGAAGGCATTGTCGAGATGTTAAACGTTGTTACCAGCCTGGTAGATCCTCGAGGAGAGGGTCTACGGCGTGTAATATCCCTGAGTGGATTGGGGGTGTTACAATCTACTGGTGGGGTACTCTACCGGCGTCGCTTCGACACTTTATGTGCCGACTCATATGTGATCAATTTTCCAGCAGCCTTCTTCAACCTATCCATAACTTTCTTCCTCGGGATCGGCGCAGGCTCATCCTCCTTATTCCTCACAGCTATTCTTACAGGCTTAATGAACTTAACGTCATAAGGCGAGCCATTCTCAAAGCTCAGGTAGTAGTACTCAGCCTCATCCTCCTCCAGATGCGGTAAAGAGGGAAGTACTTTGTGCTGCAACAATAGTCATTAAAGCATACCATTAGATGGGCAATCACATAATGTTGAAGAGATGAGTGAAGTTAGGAGAAAATACGTTTACAAATTTATGTACCTTATCGTCGAAGAAATGAGTGAAATCACAAAACATCTTCCTCGTAGTCCACATCAAACACCGGGGGACTTGGACAGTTTTATCTCGACTACCACACAATGCTCCCAATGCAGGAATCATCTCATACGACCATATATGTAAAGCCCAAACAGGACCATAGAAGTGATAGTCCTTGTGCTCTTGTCCCTCCTACATGGCAATGTTGCCTATGTAGTAAGATAAAACCCCAAAGGCATAAGAACCCCAAGGAAACATATCCCACTGCTCGAAATCCTCCACTAATGCCCATGCCCATGTCTCGACCATCATGTCGTCACGGCATAGGATAAAGTAGTAGTATATAAGCAAATTGGCAACCTTGAGATAATCTCTTATGTCTCTACCAAAATCTCGAGCATTGAACCTCTTCCGCAGAACACTAACCTTAATGTTTTTGCCATGGAGTATTCTGTGGAAAATACCGTCGGACGGAAGGAGATGGTCGTCACGGGATGGAAGGTAGAGTTTCCAAAATGGAGTCCCGTGATCAAGGCGAAATCACGGGCCGTAAAGCGAATGGTCCTCCCATGACACGGAACCACGACTCATCAGGGATTTGATCACCCTCGATTGACGAGCAATCAAGTGATGTAGGGCGGTATTTGAACTCCCATTCCTCCTAACTTTAATCAAGCGCCCCGGGACCCCTCGGTCAAGCTCTCGATAGCTCGATCGGCAACGCGGAATTGCGGCCCATACTCCTTAATGTCTCAATGATCTCTTTAAATACCGCCTCCGTATGTAAAGATTCACTTGACGTGTAACAAAACGCAATGCGTGTCTCTTCCATACGCAACTTGATGCAATATGGACATACAACTCATAAGAATATGATAAAATGCTTAAGAGAACGGAAAAAAATTACGCCTTGCACGATCGCATGCACACGATCGATGCCGTCGTGTGAAGACCATCGTGTGCCACCACGACGGTTCACACGACGGGAAACAATCGTGTGCTGCGATCGTGTGCAAGGCAGAGCTTTTGCACTTCTAGCACCACGGCGGCACACGATCGGCGGCCGTCGTGTGTAGCCATCGTGCCCACGAAAGACCATCGTGTACACGATGGTCTCATCTTCTTCGACGATCGTGGGAAGATGAACAACCGTCGTGGCACGATCGTGTGTGAATGAAAATACACTAACCGGCGGCTCATTGACGAATTGCTCTTCAGATGGAGTGTCACTAGCGGAACTTCTGGCGTCTTCAGATTCTCTGTGGTAGTCGGAGGTCGACATTTTCTGGCCGGCGAAGGGTTTCACGACGGGAGACTTTTTTTGCAGAGAGGAGGAGAGTTTTTTGGCAGAGGAAAATATTGAGTTGTGGGACCGTTTTTTTATTGTTGTTTCGTTTTAATAATCTTCCTTTTTCTTTTTTAGTTTTTTTTTCTCTTATTGGTAGACTTTAAGGGTAATAAAGTCTTTTAACACATTTTGGTATCAAAAACTTATAGTTTTATGAATGGGGATATATAACTTGTTACTTTTATGTTTTGGTACTAAAAAGGAGAGATCCCTAAATTATAAACAGGTTCAAATGGCTGAATCACTGCCTCATCTTTTTGGTTTTCATTGTGTTCTACTGCGGTAAGGAACTCCGAATGGCTAAACCTAAATAATAAGTATCATTGGCGAGTTTTTTGCATTAATTAACTCTTTTATACGTGGTATTTTTTATTTTTTAGATTCTTATTTATTTAAATCTTCTACCCATGGCCGTCTTTGGGCACATGCGGGTGTCTTTACCGCACAGGCCCTAACTAATATTATTTTTCGGGCCGAAAAATTGTTATGTATATATAATAATAATATTCGATATATTTAAAACGAATAATACACAAAATCTTTAAAATTTGAACAGGGCCTCCAAATTGTTTGAGACGGCCCTGCTTCTACCCATCTTGATTTTCAATGACACTTCACTCATTCAATAACTAAATAAATATTTAAAATAAGTATGTATTTTATCTATAATTATTTTACATCACCACTTGAATTTGATCATCTATTGAGTTGGTCAAATGAATTATTTTATTCTTTTAAAAATTAAATTTTACAAATTATTAATTAAATATGTACATATTTATTTTTTAATATCTAATTTATACATGCATAAATATTAATTCTATATTTATATATTTTTTAATAAGCTCGATTGTCTTCACTTACAAATAAATATATAAAGTATCTAATAGCAATATGCGTTCGAAGTACCACGTTAACTCTCTCTCCTACATGAAGTTTTTTTATTTTTTTATTCTTATTTATCTAAAATTTTGAATCCCACATCAAAGTATAGGTATATAAATTATAAAGGATTTTTGAAGATCGTATAATTCTAAAATTATACTAGGAATTTAACTTTTAATTTTTTGTCATTCATAATATTTATTTTTAACCTTCATTTTACAATGTTTGAGTTTTTATTGAGATGAATTAACCAATTAATTACTTTAGCAACTTATGTTAGTTATTCAAATTATATGAATTTAAATATGCTGAATAATTAGCGGATATTATATAGGAGTATGGGATATACACGAATAATAAATCATCTTTAATCGAGTTTGATGAATATGGGTATAAAGATTTTAAACATGTCTGGATATTTGTAGCATACATTCGTTGTTTCATGTGTTACTATATGTGTTTTGAACTGGAATAAGTAGTAAAATTATCTTTCAATCAGGTGTAATCAATCAGGTGTAGGATGAGTAGAAGTACATAAATCCTAAATGAGTTCGGTGGCTGAATTTCATCCTCATTATTTCTGTTTATTGGTGTGTTTATTTGATGCGATTGTAAGTAACTGAACCCTAATAAAGTATTAAATTATTTTTAGAATTTTACTTATAATTACAATACAAAGTGATTACCCGTCGACTTTCGACGGGCTATACACTAGTATACTAATAAAAATATTTCATGAATATTAAAATACTGTGAAGATCTAAAAACTATTCATTCAAAATTTTTTTTAGAAAATAGTAAAAATATTTCAAAATATATCTAAAAATTATCCAATGAATAAAAAACAAAATATCTAGATAAGCGGCCTAATATAGTAAGGATCAAAATGTTTTGAAACTAAAAGAAATTGTATTAATTGTATTGTTCGAATACTAAATAATCGTGGATATTCATTATCCACCCCCCCCCCCACCCCCCACCCCACCCCAATGAGCTTCCTCGTATGTCTTTGAAGTGAGCATATATATATATATATATATATATGAAAAATAAATTAATTTTGAATATACAACAGTATAATTTAGAAACTTATATTCGGATATTTGTACATTTGGATAATAGTGTTAATTTGCAAAATGGATATATATAATAATATTATTATATTTTAATCATATTTGTGTATGTATATCCATCATCCTACCTTTTGCTATCTTTAACCATATCATCGTTGGAACATTTAGTTCCACACATTCATTTTAAATGTTTTGATGATAAGTTGATGAACAACAAAAAACAACAATTAACATCTTTTGATCAACAAGAAGTCGAAGATGCACGAGCTGGACTGAAAAGCAAAGAACTGAAGCATAAAATAAACCTAACGTAGCTAACGTACGTAACGAAGACCCAGCTGAAGTCAGCCGAGTAGAGAAATGTTAACACACGAAATGTAGACGAGTTAACGTACGCAACAAAGACAATTGATGTATGTAATACAGCACATAACGTAAGTTATGTTTGAAAATGAACCATTGTGCAGTTTTGATAAGGTCAACATATTGAACGGTCATAAACATATAACGTACGCTACATAGTCTTCATAACGTACGCAATATTCAAATGAAACGTACGCTATGGTACATGATTAACGTACGCTATGTACATTCAAATTCAGTCCAATCAATCCGTTGGATTGATTCTAGAAAGTCAAAAGATACAACGGCCATATGAAGATCAACGTACGCTAAGGACTGTAAAACCCTAAAAATTCGAAACCTAAATTCAGTATAAATTTAAAAATTACCTAAATCTTACGATAATTCTACACTTTATTTTATAAAGTAATTAAACACAAAGACTAAATTAATCTAAGTTATATATTAGATAAAATAAAGTGATAGAAATAAAGTTTCCTAAAAATACATAACTATCACATGTTAATGTATATAATGACATTTAAATGAGGCAATTCTTAATTGGCATAACTCACACGTTTGAATGGCCTAAAAATACAAAACTCATGGGCCTTTAAACTCCTTCCATAACCGACCCTTTAATGCCCAATCAAAACCAATTAAGGCCCTTTTTATGACTTTCCCTAACAAACGAACCGCTCCTCCCTAACTTTTAGTTATAAAACGTTTTCTTTTCTGTCTCCCTCTTCCTACATACAAAACACGTCTCCCTCTTCCTACATACAAAACACACAGACCTAACTTCTTTTCTCTCTAAGGATTATTCAAGGAACGATTCTGCTGCTGCTACTTGTGTAATCAAAAAGGTGTTTGATCCTGGTGATTATTGTGGTGAGTTTTGTTCGTGATTAGGGTTTGATTCGTGAAGGCTGTCTTGTTTTCCTTTCATTCGATCCATCCTAAGCTGTTCTTGTTCTTCTTTTCCATTCGATCCACAAGGTAACCTTGTTTCTTGTTCTTGTCACGATTCATATTATATAAAACATGTTTAAAAGATGATACATAAAATCATAAATATAATGGTAAACGATCTGTTATAAAACCTTAAACCATTCGAACCATGTTTATTTAATCCGATGTGATTCGATCCTAGCCTAATCGACCCTAATCTGATCTTGTAACATGTTTATTAAATCTGTCATAAACCCTAATCAAGAATCATATGTTGTAAAGGTTTAGAATGGATTCTGAAAATGGGTCAGCTTGTAGGACGATTATATGCGTATTATAACTCGAGATTTATAAGTGTTTTATTCTGTATTTTTGCATAAAAACTTAGTTTTATGTCTTAGTTAAGTTTTCCAATTGGTTTGAAGGAAATCGGAGTTGTATTGGTCATGTTTTTAAATTTTACGGGATTAAGATTGTGTTGTTTCTGTCTCAAAATATGCTGTCCAGTTTTTGATCGGATTGAACAGGGTGAATCTTAATGAAAACAAAGCATTTTTTTGAGTTTCTTGAATCCAAAGTTTAAAGAGATTACTAACTGGTCCAATTGGTTTGGAGTGAATTTGAGTTGATTTGGGCATGTTTCTGAATTTTATGTGATCGCATATCAAAACAGCGTGTTCAGAAAATTATTTTAGTCGACTTGTGTGATTTTTCATGTCAAATCTATAAAGAGTTAAGAGCTCTTCTTTTACAGAGATAATATATAAATTATAAGGGAATTCCTATAATTTTTGTATATTTTTCTGAAATGTTTAACTATGTTGATAAATACAAAACTTTTGGGGTATACCTGCAGTCCAGTTTCTGGACAGGTTTGGGAAAAAGATTTTTGAAAAGGTACTTGCACTTAGAAATAAAATCTGGAAAAATTTGGAGAGGTGCTTAACTCTTATGGTAATCACAATTAAAATTGTAAAACCTCAGAACCTTATTTGTTATGTTTTTAAAATTCATAAGTAAACAGAACCAGATTCATTTGAGAAATCCCTGACCTATTAATAAATAACTTTGAGTATTGAATCCGTTATAACTTTAATGAACGTATAAGTAATATATGATTATAATTCATGTAGATTCAGTGAAGGAGGAGTGATCCACCTTTCCTTGTGTTCAATTTCCGTTTGCTTTCATTTTTTTAAGGTACAGATATTCTACCTTTCATCAAGTAAAGGTTTCTCATGATTCTTATTCTTTGGCCTTAATTCGTTGCATTGCTATGAACCTTTTGATATGAACCTAATGTTATGATTCCTTTGTATTTATCCATTTGATATAATCCCATTGCTATGATCCCTTTTGATAATTTCTTATTGTTATTGATCAATCGATTATTTCGTTACATGTTTATTTCTATCCTTGCATGTGTTTGCGTATATTGTTGCCCGTTTAATGTATCTAGCCATGGGGAGTCTATGGCCATATCATTGATGCACCAATGGTATGACGCTGTCAGTGGAGGCGGGCATGTGTCCATTGCGTTCCCAAATGATTGTATTGCTAATTAGCGCACTTGGCCCGTGTTTTTCATATGTATGTTTAGTTTGGTACTAGCATACATATTAATGTAATGAAGGGAGCGTATGGATGCATCCTAGTAAATGAAATGAAATGTAAATGAAATGAAATGTGATGTGAATGGACTAGAGTGTGTGCAGTACACCCCATCTCACTAATGTGGTACATCGAGCTAGCTACTCTATGTACATAATGTAATGTTGGGCATTTACTTGATTTTCGATCTTTCATATTCTTTCATTATATTGATCAGTCATCACATATATATTATTCGTATCTTATTCACAGGTTCTCTTGGACTCTTTCCTAAATTGTTTCGTTTCATTCATACTTATTGCTTTCATATTATATATCTGTTCACTGAGCGTTAGCTCAGCCGCATTTCTTTTCTCTGCGGCAGGTTATTACAGGGGTGATGGGCAGGAGTGAGGAGAGTAGGAGTTAGAGACTACCCTACTAGTTATCCTTTATCATTTTTACAAGACTTTTTGATTAATTATGTATTTCTATTTAAGACAATGTTGGTTTAGCATGGGAAGATTGTAATGTTGACCTAGTTATGCTTTTATAATAAAGTCTTCCGCTTGCGTATTTAATGTTCTGATTTGACTCCATAATGTTACACTTTGACCCATGTCGGGTTGGGGTGTTACAAGGACGGACGTTAACGTCTGCTAAAGAAAGAGGTAGAAGCTATTGGACTAAATTGAACAGAAGATAACGTACGTAACAGGGAAGGATTACGTACGTGTTGGTCACTAAGTATACAATAAACAGCTTAGAAAGTAAGAGTACAATAGGCTGTACGATTTTCGAAGTTAATAGCGTAGAGGAAGCCTGTTGTGTGAGTTGTTGTAAATACAACAACTATGTGTTCTCCTGTTTGCTTGATGCGTACAGGGTTTAACAGTGTATACTAGATAAATCACAGTAGAATAAAACAGTAATGACGGAAAGTAAATAATACACAATTTAAAGTGGTTCGAGGTAAACCCCTCTACGCCCACTGGTCCTCCACATAGGAGTAAAGAGTTTATTAAAATCACTACGTACATAACTACGTGACTTTTGTTAGGGTTGTATACATCATAGCATACTTTATGTTTGTATTACCTAATTTCCCGGTCTTTATCTATGAGAATATTTAATTCATTTATCACATGTTTTGCATATTTATTCACGCTATGGTTATGCAAATATTGTCTAAATTACTTTATATTGTAGATAATGTGGTGTGTCGTGTCACACAGAAGATCACATTATCGGTTCCTTATATAGTAATACTTAGTTCACAATCTATATAACATTAGACCGTTATGTGAGAGGATGTAGTATATGCTTGAGATTGGTTGGTCTTGACCATTAGCACATATTAGCGTATTCGCTATACGTTGAACTTGATTGAGGTGAGATAGATTCTTCTGTACTGACTATAAGAAGAACGTACATCTCGGACAATTATTATTTATTAATTCTAATGATTAATATTTAATTATATATATTTAATATTTATTACTTTGATTTATCATGGGTGAGAGCCACAATGATTGACTCAATATGCTCGATATTTTGGGCAATATTATTATTTATATGATAATTAATATTATAGCTAGAAATCATGTCCCGACCAGTCGGGTTGATCATGTCCCTTGAGGCACTCGAAAATATTATTATATTAAACCCTGCAAGTGGAATTAATTTTCCGATATAATAATAAAGGTCGAGTGGTATACTCATTTATAACACATTAATTAATTAAAAGCTGTCAGTAGCTTAACTTAATTAATGGACATAGAATATCTTAAACACGGGAAATAATTAATTCAAAAAGGAGCCCAATTTCGTAATTTAGAATTTTGGTAGAAAGTGCAATATCAACTTTTTAGTGGACTAAGTTGATATTTAATAGAGTCATTATATTAGGAAGAGTTCTAATATAGGAAGATGACATCTATTAAGGTCCCTAGAGTAGCCCAAAACACCTATAAATAAGAGGCATGGGGTGGCCGATTTTCTTAACCAAATTTGAGCCGAAATTTTGATTTTTTTATGTGTTTAATTGTAGATCTTGACTTGTGTCTTGGATTCCATAATTTAGTTAACACAATATTTTTCTAAAATACCACAAATATTCAAGAAAAATAGAGAGAAAATCGAAAGGAATTTTGGAAGAATATTTCGGCCGATCCTCTGTTCATCCAAATAGTCCGGTAGATTATTGCCCACACGATATCCGGGTAATAGGCGGGATATACTCTAGAAGACTTTGAGGTAGAAATACAAGTAGATCAAGGAAGAATACAAGGAGGTGTTCGATCGATCTAAAAGAATTTTCTACCACTTCGCGTCAAAGGTATTAATTACCTACTTCCATGCGTAAATATATTTATTTGATTGTTTATTAATCTATTTAGTTAATTAATTGACAAGCCTAAATAGATCCGGTTTATATGTTGGTTAGTTTATAAAACTTTTCATAAAATATTTTCACCAACTAGCTTCCGCTACGTTTTATATTTCAACAATTGGTATCGAAGACGGTCTTTAGGTTCTGTTCAATTTAATTAATTTGGTGATTAATATGCTAGCAATTAAATATTCATATAGTATGATTTTTGAAATATTTTGCTAGAATTTGTCTTGCATGAGAATATGATCCAATTATCATGGCTATATGATGTTTTTTTTATTTATTTACGCGTTTTTGGTAATTTGGCCCGGTTTCGAGGCATGTATAAGTTTTTCCCGTGAGAAAATCCAGGGGTAGAATAAGATTTATTTTTCTTGTAATTTGCTGTAAATTCGATGTATTTTATTTTGAATAAAATTGTAATCGAATTGGAACACACAAAGTACGAAAGAGAAAGAAGTCTAGCGCGAAGAGGAGTCCCGATCGGACGAACCGACCGAGACCAGCAGGCTGCCGATCGGGACTCGGCCAGCAGCTGCACTCGGCCAGCAGCTCGGGTCGGGCAGCGGGTCGGGCAGTCGGGCAGCGGGTCGGGCAACGGGCAGCAGGTCGGGCAGCGGCCAGCGGGTCAAGTTGTCCGGATCCGGGTCGTTCGATTCATTTTTCCGCGAGATGCTTGAAGCACTGGGAGCAAACGAGCCGAAGATTTTCTCGTTATTCAATACGAGGAATAAAAGCCATGATAATTGGATTTAATTATCCAATTTTTTTATTTTGTTGTTTTTTATTGTTTTGATGTATGGCATGTATGGATGTATGCATGATATGTTTCATTGCATGTTAGGACGAGAAAATTAAAAACCTTATTTTTTTCAAAATAACTAAGTGATTTTAAATTTATTTTTCAAAATCAAATTGGCCTCCATAATTGGTTTAAATTGTGAAATAATTAGCATGCGCGTTGACATTAGAGTCTTCCTCCACATCGGATGTGCTAATTATTGGCTCACTAGTTCTAAACTTCAAATTTGATAACAAAAAGGTGAATATTTTTTTTTATGATAGGACCTCTCCATCTGTAGGACTATTATCATTAAATGATATTATAAGGCCTGTTAAATTATGGTGTTCACTTAGGTGTATTGATTAATAAGCTCCCCATCGGAGTCTATGTTAATTAAATACATGGCCAAGAGGAACCAACTATTAATTTTACTTGTCAAAAGGCATCTTGGCTAGATAGTAAAATTAAAGGCGTTAAAATCTACTTGAAAATGTATGTGTAAACGTCCACATTATCGTGGCTTGCATATGCGGTTTTTCAAGGTGTTGATTGATTGCATATATATTGTGTTTTAAGGTTTTTCAATATATTATGCGTCTAATTATGTGATGAATGGTGTTTTTAATTTTATTCTCAGATGTCTTTCAATCCACTAGTTGTTATTCTCAAAGAAAACAAACTTGATGGCACTAACTTTGTCGACTGGAAAAGAAACCTTGATATTGTCTTGACTGCCGAGGGGCATAAATTTGTTTTAACTAAGGAGAGCCCTTTGGAACCAGAAACGGATGCCACTCCTGAAGAGTTGGTTGAATTCCGGAAATGGAAAAAGTCTGATGAGATGGCTCGCTGTTACATTTTGGCTTCACTGACAAATGTATTGCAACATCAGCATCAGACAATGGGCTCGGCCGCGGAAATGGTGAAAAATCTCACTGAGATGTTTGGTCATCAGAACCGGGCGGCTAGGCAAAATGCAATGAGGGTTTTGATGATAACCCAAATGTCTGAAGGGACCCCAGTAAGGGATCACGTTTTTAAAATGATGTCTCATTTGAACGAACTGAGCATACTGGTGGCCACTATCGATGTTGATTCGCAGGTCGATATTATCTTGGGCAGTTTACCAAGAAGCTTTGAGCAGTTCCGCCTCAACTACAATATGAATCGTAGGACTTACACATTGGCGGAACTTCTGACAGAGCTTCAGTCTGCCGAAGGTCTCTTCAAACAAGGTTCTCATCAAATTCTTGCGGCAACCGGTGCTGCTTCTTCAAAACCTAAATGGGGAAAGAAGAAAAAGCAGGTTGGCCAGAAGCAAGTGGCAACCTTCAAAACTAAGAACAAGGCTCATCAGTCAAAGGCTCCTCAGTCCGAGGAGAACGAAAAGCTGAAAGGTAAGTGCTCCAATTGCGGTCTGAAAGGGCATTTCAAGAGTGACTGACCTAAGAAAGGTACGTCTCATGCACTAGTAGTCAAAATATGTTTGGCTGCCTGTTCTATCACTTCGTGGATAGTGGATTCGGGCTCCACTGATCATATTTGTTATGACTCGCAGGGGTTCCAAGTAACCAAGGTACTTAGTACAGATGAGATTACTATTAGCTGGGGCGACTATTCCAGGCTGAAGGCTGTTGCAGTGGGAGTCGTGCAGTTAAAAGTTGATGATACGATTTTAGTTCTAAATAATGTATTATTGGTACCCGATTTTAGAATGAATTTAATTTCAGTTTCTAAATTGAGTCACGATGGATATTCAGTCTCTTTTGAAGATAATACAATTAATAAAAGAAATGGTGAATATGTTTACAGGAATACTTATAATGAAGAACTTTATATCATTAATGCTGCACCAGCTCCCTTGCATAATTATAAATCGCTTAATTCTTTGACTAATCCTAATAAAAGAAAAGAATCTTCGAGCATAAATCAAACATAGTTGGGGCATTTCGATTGGGTCATATTAACCTTAGAAGGATTCAAAGATTGGTAAGTGATGACCCATTGGATTCGCTCCAAGTTGAGTCATTTCCAACCTGTGAATCCTATCTAGAAGGTAAAATGACTAAAAGGGCTTTCCAAAGCAAAGGAAATCGTGCACAAAATGTATTGGAATTAGTACACACCCATGTATGTGGTCCAATGAACATTCAGGCTAAAGGTGGTTTCGAATACTTCATCACGTTTATAGATGATTAATCGAGATATGGATACATCTATTTGATACGACGTAAGTCTGAATCTTTTGATAAGTTCAAAGAATTCAAGGCTGAAATGGAGAAGCATCATGGATATAGTATCAAGTCACTACGATCTGATCGTGGTGGCGAACACCTTAGTGGAGAGTTTTTGGATTTCTTGGAACATGAGGGGATTACTTTCCAGCTCCCAGCGCCTGGTACACCACAACAAAATGGTGTTGCTGAACGAAGGAATTGTACTTTATTAGACATGGTTAGGTCAATGGTGAGTTATTCTGATTTGCCTATTTGGTTTTGGGGATACGCCTTGGAAACAGCGGCGTACATTTTAAACTTTGTGCCTTCGAAATTAGTTCCAAAAATACCCACAGAACTGTGGAATGGGCGCAAGCCCAGTCTAGGAGATGTTAGGATTTGGGGTTCACCAGCACAAGTTATGAATAAGGAAGCTGATAAGTTGGCATCTCGTACAGAAGTACAAGTATTTGTGGGATATCCGAAGGGAACGAACGGTGGCTTATTCTACAGTCCTAAGGACCAGAAGGTCATAGTTAGCACCAATGCCTAGTTCTTAGAGGAGGACTATGTAATAAGACACAATCCTAGGAGTGAGGTCATTCTAGAAGAACTTAGGGGCGATATTTCGACAATACCAATTGTACAAACACCTAGTGTACCACGTATCGACACTATTGTGGATACGCAAACCAAGGACACGCCTCATCGTAGTAGGAGGGTTGTTCGTTAACCTGAACATTTCATCAGCGTGGGAGCATCTTCGGACCACTCCCCAGACCTGGATGAAACGGATCCATGTATGTACAAACAGGCAGTTCAAGACAAGGATGCTGAATCCTGGAAAACAGCAATGAAATCCGAAATGGGATCTATGGATTCTAATCAAGTGTGGGAGCTAGTAGAGCTACCCACTGGGGTAAAACCCATTGGAAGTAAGTGGGTCTACAAGCGTAAGAGAGGATCGAAAGGGAAGGTTGAAACCTTCAAAGCAAGGCTTGTTGTGAAAGGTTACACTCAGAAGGAGGGCCTCGACTACGATGAGACCTTTTCGCCAGTAGCCATGCTTAAATTGATCCGTATTCTCTTAGCTATAGCTACGCATTTGGATATGGAGATTTGGCAGATGGATGTCAAGACTGCGTTCTTGAACGGGAGTCTTGATAAGGAAATCTACATGCGCCAACCTGAGGGATTCATTACTGAAGGAGAGGAACACCTAGTGTGCAAACTTAAAAGAGCCATTTATGGTCTCAAGCAAGCATCAAGGTCTTGGAACATGCGATTTGATGAAGTCATTCAATCGTATGGTTTTGAACAGTGTACTAGTAAGGTTTGTGTATACAAAAAGAGCGATGGAAACATGCTGGTGCTCGTTGTACTGTACGTAGATGATATACTTCTAATTGGAAACAATGTGAAGGTATTATCAGACGTAAGGGTATGACTGTATGAGCAGTTCGATATGAAGGATTTAGGAGAATCTGGGCACATCCTTGGTATTAAGATCTTTCGAGATTGCAAGAAAAGGATGTTGTGCTTATCTCAGGCATCCTATATCGATACGGAGCTAAAGCGGTTCAGCATGGAGAATTCCAAGAAAGGTTTCTTACCTTACAGACATGGAATTCAGCTATCTAAGGCTATGTGTCCTAGGACACAGAAGGAGATAGATGACATGAAACTGATCCCTTATGCTTCGGCAGTGGGAAGCCTCATGTATGCTATGCTTTGCACTAGGCCTGATATCATCATCTTTGTAGACATGGTGGAGAGATATCGGTCGAACCCAGTCCGGACATTGGATTAACTGTCAAGCATATACTCAAGTACCTGAGAAGGACTAGGGAGCATATGCTTGTATATCAATCGGATATACTTTGTCCTTTGGGTTACACTGACTCAGATTTCAGTGCGGACAAAGAAAAGTCGAAATCAACTTACGGATATGTTTTCACTTTGGGAGGTGGAGCCATCAGTTGGAGGAGTGTGAAGCGGAAATGCTTAGCGGACTCTACCATGGAAGCCGAGTATGTAGCAGCCTCAGAGGCAGCTAAGGAGGCGGTATGGCTCAAGTACGTCCTAAAGGATTTAGGTGTGATTCCTAATATGCCTAGGAGTATTACACTTTATTGTGATAATACCGGTGCAGTTGCAAATTCGAAGGAACCACGGGCCCACAAAGCAAGCAAACATATCAAGCGCAAATATCATATCATTCGAGATTTTGTGAAGAAAAGAAAGATTATTGTCTCCAAGATAGCATCTGAAGACAACCTAGCTGATCCTTTCACGAAATGATTGCCCTCAAAGTCATTTGAAGGGCATGTGGAAGGAATGGGGTTGAGATGTATGGCATCATTGCTTTGAGTATAAGTGGGAGATAGATAGACATAGTCTAGATAATATACTTCAAAAGCATGCTTTGAGTATAAGTGGGAGATTGTTATGGTTGTATACATTAAAGCATACTTTATGCTTGTATTACCTAATTTCCCGGTCTTTATCTATGAGAATATTTAATTCACTTATCACATGTTTTGCATATTTATTCACGCTATGGTTATGCAAATGTAGTCTAAATTACTTTATATTGTAGATAATGTGGTGTGTCGTGTCACACAGAAGATCACATTATCGGTTCCTTATATAGTAATATTTAGTTCACAATCTGTATAACATTAGACCGTTATGTGAGAGGTTGTAGTATATGCTTGAGATTGGTTGGTCTTGACCATTAGCATATATTAGTGTATTCGATATACGTTGAACAAGATCGAGGTGTGTACTGACTATAAGAAGAATGTACATCACGGACAATTATTATTTCTTAATTCTAGTGATTAATATTTTATATTTATTGCTTTGATTTATCATGGGTGAGAGCCACAATGATTGACTCAATATGCTCGATATTTTGGGCAATATTATTATTTATATGATAATTAATATTATAGCTAGAAATCGTGTCCCGACCAGTCGGGTTGATCATGTCCCTTGAACTCGAAAATATTATTATATTAAACCCTGCACGTGGAATTAATTTTCCGATATAATAATAAAGGTCGAGTGGTATACTCATATATAACACATTAATTAATTAAAAGTTGTCAGTAGCTTAAATTAATTAATGGACATGGAATATCTTAAACACGGGAAATAATTAATTCAAAAAGGAGCCCAATTTCGTAATTTGGGATTTTGGTAGGAAGTACAATATCAACTTTTTAGTGGACTAAGTTGATATTTAATAGAGTCATTATATTAGGAAGATTTCTAATATAGGAAGATGACATCTATTAAGAGTCCTTACCATATCCTCCTTAAGGTACCTGGCCGATTTCCTTAACTAAATTTGAGCCAAAATTTCGATTTTTTTTTGTATGTGTTTAATTGTGGATCTTGACTTGTGTCTTGGATTTCATAATTTAGTTAACACAATATTTTTCTAAAATACCACAAATATTCAAGAAAAATAGAGAGAAAATCGAAAGGAATTTTGGAAGAATATTTCGGTCGATCCTTGTTGCTGTCCAAGTATTCCGGTAGATTATTGCCCACACGATATCTGGATAATAGGCGGGATATACTCTAGAAGACTTTGAGGTAGAAATACAAGTAGATCAATGAAGAATACAAGGTGGTGTTCGATCAATCCAAAAGAATTTTCTACCACTTCGCATCAAAGGTATTAATTACCAACTCCCATGCGTAAATATATTTACTTGATTGTTTATTAATTTGTTTAGTTAATTAATTGACGAGCCTAAATAGATCCAGTTTTTATGTTGGTTAGTTTATAAAACCTTTCATAAAATATTTTCACCAACTAGCTTCCGCTATGTTTTATATTCCAACAACTTTAACTAAACTTGTCTCTCTATCGTTCACACAGATTGATACAGAGACTGTAGCTTTGGGCCGTTCACACAGATTGGCTTGAGTTCTTTCGACTCTCATCTTCTCACACAGATCGAAGCTTCTTCTTCAATGCTATTTTTCCCACACATGTCGAAATATGCAAGGAATTTCAGTCCACACAGGGCTAATGATAATCTCAACGGTAAGGGTAGAACAAATCTTCAAACAACAACTTTATCTTTGATGAACGATCGATGTATGTTGCGCTGTTTGCGTTGAGGACTTAGTATATTTCTTCGCTTGAATACTGCTGAATGCTCATGAGATATACTTATTTGTAATCGCTAGAATGTCAGAGTAAACTGTCAAAGCTTTCACGATAATGAATAATGTGTTGTATGTATATGAAGTCCTCTTGCTTGGGGCTATTTATAGCCTTGGAATTATATTCGTTATAAATATAGTCATTGCCGGTTGGTGAGATGTTGATGTTTGTCTCTTGACAAGTTCTTATAGCTTTGTAACTTAACAAGTTTTATCTTGTTTAAATATAGCAAAATTTCGTAATTAAACTGTAAAATAGTAAGCTTAGATTACGAGTTGTAATCTTTTAAGAAAACAAGTTTTATTGATAATTAGGGGAAAATTACAAGTTCTTGAAAAGATAAGAACAAAACAAATACTACCTACTATATTTGTAAGCTAACAGAAGAAACAATACAGCGAAAAGACAGGCTAACTCCTATACTGAGAATGCCTCCAAGGTCTCCGGTCAGGATCATTTGCGGTACCTTTCCATCAGTTGACTAGGGAGTCATCGCCTCAATCCTTGTAGATACTTCTTACTTCAGGGGATTTATCGAAAGCAAGTATCCGGTATTCGGGGTGGGTGAGCCGTTCACCTTTTTGGTGCCTTGACTTCAGCAGCATCTGCAGAGGGAGCCTTGATTCTGCTAACAGCCTCGAGAATTCATTTGCAGCATCCTGCAGTGTCTTGAATTTGTTAAACATGATAGACTCCCTGATGAGCGTACAGAAGTATCTCATCAGTTCATTTTTCTTCCAGTTCTTCAGATCATCGGCTGAAGGCTGTCGGTCAGTGGGCAACAAAATCTCGACAGGCTTTCGCACATTGTTCTTCGAGGGAAAATTGGGATCCTGGAACTCAAGTCGAGAGCCAGATACCCTGTATCCTCTTGAAGCTTGACTAGACCCGGGTGAGTCCAGTCCACCAATAGCAGCAGCAACACTCTCTTCCAGTGCTGCTTCCATCTCTCTCTCTCTCTCTCTCTCTCTCTCTCTCTCTCTCTCTCTCTCTCTCTCCAATCCCCATCTTCGACCAGCCTCTCTGGCTTCTTCCCCCTTTTTGGCATCATCAATGTCTGAGACCTTGGTATGAATCTCCTGTAGGAGTTTCATAGATGCATCATGTCGGTCAGTCAGAGTATTGATTTTCACAACCAAAGTACCGAGCACCAGAGATATATCATCTATTTTTTTGTCGTGGTCAGTGAGTCTGGTACTGGTATGGTGACGGACAGAAACTGTCTTGGCCTCGGAAATCCTGAGCTTTTCTTGTTCTTGCCTGAGGATTTTCTCCTGATACTGCTTAAGTTGATTGACCGCTTGCCACAATGCGTTAGGCATGAGGCGGAACGCGTCTTCAATATCGTTGATTGCAGATTTTAATTTGGGGAGCTCATCCTGGGCTGTCTCTCTCATCCAATCGAGTTCTTTCCCGATGTCATACAGTGCCTTTACGACATCTTGTAGGAACACTGTCTGTCGCCAATGGCTTGAAGTTGCTCGATGCGGGCTTCCGTGTGTGGGGAGCCAGGATACACGATCTTGGAATCCTCGGGCTCTTCAAGTTGACAAAGAACCACATGATGACGGGGTCGTCGTGGCCTGTCTTTCGATAAGAAACCATCATCGGAATCTGATTTAGAGTTAGCAGAGGTGGGAGATACAGGGGAATTTGGAGCAGGCAATTCGGAAGCAGGCGAAGAAGGTGCAGCAAATTCAGTCACGGATACAGGAGGGACTGATTCCTCCTGATGGGATTGTTCGTGTGTAGCCAAAAGTACAGGAGGGACTGAATCCTCCTGAGGACTCTTAACTTCTGCCTGATCCGGAAGAGGGACTGAATCCTCTTGGTGGATGGCGTGGGAGGCTTCATCGTGTAGCGGGATAGGAAGGGCTTCCTGTTAAGGAGTTGCTTGCTCTTCGGTGGTGACAGGAGGGACTGATTCCTCCTGTTGTTGATCTTTGGCAGCTTTTTGTTGCGGGGGAGGGGACGGTTGTCTGTGAAATGTCCCCTGACCCTGTAGCTTTTGGTGATTGGCCATCTCACGTTCCCTGGCCTCTTCACGACTGATCATCTGACCTGCCTGTAGGGCATCATCATCGGCGTTCGAGTCAGGGTCCGAGTGGTGGCTGTTTGATGGAGCTTGTGGCTTCCCTTTCAGTCTAGACTTATCTTTCACCTTGAAATAGTCAGAGATTAGCTCTTGACAAAAGTGATCCTCCCAGCGGATCAAGACTTCGACGTTCTGGGTGTCCGTGACCTCCAGAGCAAATAGTTCTTCTTCCTTACAGTCGACCCAGTTGTATAGGGTGTCGTATGGGGCGACCCTGTAGGACTTCCAGATTTTGAAGCGTTCGTACGCTTGCTCGATTTGTACCTGGAGGAGAGTATTATTGATTATTTCGGATGGGGAGGTACTCTGTACAGTAGTTGGGTCTACTGTGCGGATGGGATCCTCAATAGGTATGGGAGCCTATTTTGGAGAGGGATCCCGAACAGGGGATGGTACCCTATGGGGAGAGGGATCCTGTACAGGGGTCGGTACCCTGTCAGGAGTAGCAACTTTTGGCTCCGTAGGGGCAGCCGACTCACCGGAGCCCTCCAGCTTGGCAGACAGTTGATCATCCATCATAGCCGCCACAGGCTCGGGATCTACTGATTTCGTAGCAACTGTTTCTTCCATAGGAGTTGCGCCGTGTGGGATTTATTCAGCGACAGGAGTAGAGGTGGCCTCTGCAGGTACTGTAGGCTCAGTCATTGAAGACCTCTTGGCCTTCTTCTTCTTCTTATCGATAGCATGAGGTGATCAGATGTTAGAGACACTTCTTTTTCTTTTCTTCTCCTTGCTCGAGATCTGCATAGTGACGTCCATTGGGTTACTTGAGGGTGTGGCCTCTTAGCAATCAGGGGTGACTTATTGAATACGGTGGCCTTTATTGCACCAATGAATTTTCCGGGACCAATCTTCTTGGCATCGGCTGATTAGTATACTCTGCAGTTAGTGAGGATGTAGTTCAGAATGAGGCCGAATGATTTCTTTGCAGTATCAGGTTTGGCAGCCTCCTCCTGAATCCTTTTCAACAAAATTTGGCACCAATCAACCTTTTCTCCGGACATTTTGTAACACCCCCAGAGCCATCCAGGAATATTACAGTGACGTGGGCCCCAAGACGGAACCCACAAAGCTAAAAGACATTTTCGTAAACATTTACAAACACCCAAAAGGCTAACGATGGTACTATCTTTTAAAAACATTCGAAGACTTAATAAAATCCGTTTATCAAAACCGTCGTAAAAATCTCATTTGAAACCACAAGGCCCGAAATGCCAAAACTCAACAGTTTAAAAAGATACGTTAAGCTATCGCTTACACGTACCGACAAAATAGTTTAGAAAACAATTTCCAAAGTAACTTAAGTTAGCGGATAACGAAAGGTCATTCAAGAATACTCACGCAGCGGAAAGGACAAACAATTAAAAATACTCTAGCAGCGTAATTCAACATATAATCAGAATACTCGATTCACAAACACATGTCATAGCCAGTATCCTCCGGGAAGCTCATCTCTTCACGACCGCTACAAGCTTGATATTCCAATAACCTAAAAAGAAAGCCCACGACGGGGTCAACCATAATATCTAACAATGATAATGATCACATCGCGTCAATAATTACATACCAATGAAAATACTAAGTAAGAATACGATCAATGTAATCTTACCGCCGTAACCTTACCAAACTCGTAATAATTCTCATCAAAATAACCATTATAACATTTCACATCTCGTAATATCGATTAACCAATAAACTCAAACATAATATCCATACGGTACCTCAAGCAATACCCAAGATTCTCAAAGCATCATCATAAGCCGTAATACAGTAATATACCAGCTCTAACAAATTCGATCCATCGGATAACATCATCAAAATTCCAACACGATAATCGATTGTCCATCAAAGACAAATACCAAGGGGAAATCTGGAACATACCTCAAGATATGTAATACCACGCCAATCACGTTAGTCTAATCCGAGATCAGATCAATACAACATACGGACATGGTCCTAACGCAAGACCTATGGAAATCCGATGATCCAGCGCACACAGCATAGATCAGATCAAGATATGCATACTCGTATGACAACGCCAATATGCTCACATCAATAACAACAATGTATACTTATGGAAATCCGATGATCCAGCGCACACAGCATAGATCTCAATATGATCCCGAAAGATCAACACGAGATGGATAACCCATAATATACATATGCACAACAACAACACATGGGTAATCCCATGATCCAGCGTTCACTACATAGATCCCAAGATGATCCCGTCTGACCAACGCGAGGTGAAAAACCCGTCCAGTGATCCAGCGCACACAGCATAGATACCCAAGATGATCCCGTCGGACCAACACGAGGTGGACATACAACAACGATGCACAAATGCATAATAACAACAATACACAAATGCATGACAACAACAATACACGAATGTATCACAACATGATCGACACAAAATGATAAAAATGATTAGAGTACTTTCCCTGAGTCCTTCGAGAGCAATCTTGATGTCTAAACTATCACCAACCATTATCCTCAATATTCGACGGTCCAAAATATCACGGACTGTAGATAATTCATATCTTCGTCTTTACCATAATGTATCCTCAATACCCAAGTATACCAATAACAAAAGTAAATCATATACATTATGATTTGAATTCCCAAAATCCGAAAACAACGTACAATCCCAAAGGAGATGATTGCAGAGATGTGTAGGGAGTATGGCATTGACATGCTATACAGTTTTGCTCTCCGGACGAGGAATATAGCGATAGAGAATACATATGGCGGCTTCGATGAGTCGTATCAGAGGCTCCCATCTTATCTGTATTTGTTAAAACAGCGTAATCCAGGGACAATTTATGATTTGCAGACGACTCGTGAGGGAGTGTTTCGCCACATGTTCGTTGCACTCGGACAGAGTATTAGGGCATTTGATACGTGCCTTTGACCAGTGATTATAGTTGATGGGACCCACCTAAAGGGAAGGAATAAAGGAACTCTATTTGCGGCCGTCACATTTCACGGGAACGAGCAAGTTTTTCCTCTTGCTGTTGGTATCGGTCCGATAGAGAACGACGAGTCATGGACTTATTTTCTGTATAACCTGCGCAGATGCTACAATCCGACGGAAGATTTACTGATTGTGAGTGACCAACATAAGAGCATTCAGAATGCTGTTCGAGCCGTCTATCCGAATGCATTCCACGGGTTTCGCTATCGCCATCTTGCAAAAAATCTGACCTCCTATGGTGCACATGCTATAGGACTCTTTAGAACTGCTGCCTACACGCATCGAGAAGAAGTTTTTGAAAACTACTTTTCGAAACTACATATCGAAAGCCCTAATGGGGCGCACAGGCGCCTTTCTGAAATTGGGCCAGAGAGGTGGGCTAGGTCGAAGTGTCCGGTACGACGCTATAACTTCTTGACATCCAATGCTGTTGAATTCTTTAATAATCGTATGTTGTGGGCTAGACGGTTACCTGTTTGCTCGTTACTTGAGATATTTCGCCTAATTTTAGAGAATTGGTTTGATGAGAAGCGGGGAGAAGCTACGTCAAGAGACCATGAGTTGACAATGCACACTTTTGAAAAGCTTTCTAACTATGTGCAAGCCAGTCTGACTCTTACCGTTCGAGCTACCACCCCACTTGTTTATAAAGTCGAAGAAAACAAAGTTTCTTATGAGGTCGACCTTCGAACATGGACATGTTGTTGTCGTGAGTTTGATTTGGATCAGATTCCATGTCGTCATGCCGCTGCCGCTATAAGGTACATGTCTATGCTGTTGTGTGCACGATCGTTACCCACGATGGGCACGATCGTTACCCACGATGGGCGCGATCGTAACTCACGATGGTCACGATCGAAACCCACGATGGGCACGATCGTAACCCACGATGGGCACGATCGTAACCCACGATGGGCACGAACGTAACCAATGATGGGCACGATCGTAACCCCACGGTCGCCATGACCGTAACCCACGATCGCCCTTATTGTAACCTACGATGGGACATACGATGTGCACGATCGTAACACAATGGGCACGATCGTAACCCACGATGGGCACGATCGTAACCCACGATGGGCACGAACGTAACCAATGATGGGCACGATCGTAACCCCACGGTCGCCATGACCGTAACCCACGATCGCCCTTATCGTAACCTACGATGGGACACACGATGTGCACGATCGTAACACAATGGGCACGATCGTAACCCCACGATCCCCGTGATCGTAACACACGATCGACACGATCGTGTTTTCCCATCGTTTGCAAAACAGGAATGGTCTGGATTTATCACCTCATCAATATAAAAAATACATTATCCTATACAACATCCTTGACATAATTGCTTATTGTAACAGGCGCGCCGGCAATGGTTTGTCCGTGTATGATTTTGTTAGTCGTTATTTCAAGCAACAAGGCCTTAGAGAGACTTATAAGGAGCATATTAGTCCCATCCCACATCCTGATGAGTGGAATGTCCCACCGGAGATCTCATCCATCGTTTGCGTACCTCCAGAGGGGGTACGACAAGCCGGCCGACCAAGGATGAGTCGCGCACGGTCCGCTGTTGAAAATTTGCACGCAGGTGGACGGCCTCAGGTGTGCGGTAGGTGTAAAGGAACCGGCCACAATAGAAAAACTTGCAAAGCATTCATTCCCATAGGGGGTGTGGATTTGAATATCCCTGAAGAAACTCCCGAAATCGATGAACAACCGAGGCAAAGGCGCCGGCAGAAGAAGAGGTGTAGCATTTGCCGTAATGATGACCATGACATAAGGGGATGTCCATACCGTGAAACTTAAATTGCTTATGTATTTTTATATTTTGTGACTTACTAGCAACAATCATGTGTTGATATTTTAATCCTCGATGGACCATGTATTGATTCAAGATTCGATTATTAGTTGAAATGCATAATTTTGTGTCTATTTTCTATACCTTTGAATTGAAATTTAAGTGTTCAAGAATGTAAAGCAAATAAAGGTGATTATGGAGCCAAACATTAACCATAACAAAGTAGCTCACTTCAAAGAGCAATAGTTTACAGCTCTAAAGCATATAACTTTACAAAACAAAATTTAATCACCATCACACAAAATATCTAATAATAACATAAAAAAACAATCAATTGGATCCCTTTTCCCCAATCTGCGTATCTTTAGTCTTGTATCACCGTCTTCATGAACTTCCTCTTCCAAAATAAATTTTTGCTTTTATTCTCGAAATCTCCAAATCATTATCATCATCACCATCTAGTATGACCGGAGTGCTCATGAGTGTTTTTAAATAGGCCCTGTTTCATGGAACACATTAATTTGCAATGATAGTCACTACACATACAACAAAATCAAAAAACTTACTATGAGCATTGAGTATCTTCCTCTCGGCCTAGTTCTGTATGGTGGGTTGGGAGTAGGTATCCTCCTTCTTCTTTTTGGTGGTGGTGCTTCGCTTCCTCCTAAATCGGTTTCTCGTAATCGGCCGCTCATTTCGCGTATTTGATTTTAATGAATTTTAACTGATGTTAATTGATTAGGGTTTGAAGTGAAAAAGGGGTGGAGACCGACCGACGATGGGATTTTAAAGTAAAGAGGGGGACACAGGATTGTATAATAAAGGGGGGGACCGACTTATAATAAAGGGCCGACCCACGATGGGATTTTATAATAAAATAATTTGACCTTTGAAGTAAACACGATCGTGTACACGATCGCCGCGATCGCGTGTTCCAATCGTGTGACACGTTGGCAACCAGGTGTCAAATTGGCCCGTATCCACGTATGCACACGACCGTGTACACGATCGCCGCGATCGCGTGTTCCAATCGTGTGACACGTTGGCAACCAGGTGTCAAATTGGCGCTGTATCCACGTATGCACACGATCGTGTACACGGTCGTGTCCACGATTGAACACACGATCGTGTGCACAAGAACGTCAAGAATTTTCACCAATTTGTCAAATTACTCGTCAATTTAGGTGTTGTTACTTATATATTAACAATTATTTGTTAATGATACACTTATATAAAAAGTTATTGATTGAATTACCATAATATATTGCTTATCATGTGTCGTCCAATTGTTCTATTAGTACGTACGGATAAGTTCAGTCATCTGGATGAATTACCTCATATACTAATGAATTACAACGAAATGACAAATAGGAGTTCGTATAAGAAGCCATATTGTAATTAATGTTTGAACAAGCGATGTTTGAATCACAAAACATCATTCTAGATAACAAAATAGTTCAAATTTGCAAAAATACCAAAAGTTCATATGCACACGATCGTGTACACGGTCGTGTCCACGATTGAACACACGATCGTGTGTACAAGAACGTCAAGAATTTTCACCAATTTGTCAAATTACTCGTCAATTTAGGTGTTGTTACTTATATATTAACAATTATTTATTAATGATACACTTATATAAAAAGTTATTGATTGAATTACCATAATATATTGCATATCATGTGTCGTCCAATTGTTCTATTAGTACGTACGGATAAGTTCAATCATCTGGATGAATTACCTCATATACTAATGAATTACAACGAAATGACAAATAGGAGTTCGTATAAGAAGCCATATTGTAATTAATGTTTGAACAAGCGATGTTTGAATCACAAAACATCATTCTAGATAACACAATAGTTCAAATTTGCAAAAATACCAAAAGTTCATATGCACACGATCGTGTACACGGTCGTGGCCACGATTGAACACACGATCGTGTGCACGGCCGTTCCCACGATGGTACTCACGGTCGTGTGCACACGGTCATGCCAGCCATCGTGCGCACACGACAGCATCAGACGCATGACCGTGGGTAGGTTGCACACGATCGTAACACACGATGGCCACGATCGTGTGCATCCATCGTGTGTAACACAGAGCCAACACATTCAGATTTAACAACACTGACACATTCATCCAAAACTGTCTAAATACAACATAAATATTCACTAGTAGAAAAAGGGCCTTTCTTGACGCGCATTTGGCGTCATAAAGGGCCTTTATGACGCGCAAATGCTGGTCATAGAAGGACCAGTCATAACTCATTATGACTCGCATTTGTTCGTCATTGTACAATGACACGCACTTATGACACCCACTTTATGACGCCCTTTTCTGACAACTATATATGCGTGTCATAAAAGTTTTGACCCCTATTTCTGATTTCAGTTTTTGCGTGTCATAACTTCAAAATTATTTATTATTTTTTCTGGCTTTTATGACCCCCTGCTAAACCTGCAATTATATACCAATTGTACCCAATTCATTACAAAACTCACGATCGATTGTACAAAATTAACGCATTTCATATATATCGCAAAACCATGCGTTACCAATTCATTACATGACTCGACTAAACTCGATCATGTCAAAATCGGATCAATATTATCTAGTTTACGATTACTACCAATTGTACCCATTTCTACCAACTGTACCTATTCCTACAAACAGTTTTACTCCCTAAAAATAAAATTCGACACAAGAAACAAGCATAATTAGACAAGTTAACTAGCCAATAACGGGGACAAGCGGCATCTAAACTCTAAAACCAACGCCAATTCACAAATCAACGCTTGCTCCTGCTCCCTTCATCTCTTTTCTTCTGTTACACAACACATAGGAAAGCCAACAACAACAATAATCAAGATGAGAGCTAGCAAATGTATTATTTGGTAAAAGTAGAAATTGTATTAATGATTACGATCTCACGGTGGCGGCACCAAAGACCCAATTTGGATATAACTCGTAACAATGTCAATGTACTTCTCCATTGCTTCTTCAGAGGCATGGTGCCCACTTCTTCCATGCTTGCCTAACACACCAACAAGACAGTCATTAATTTGGTTAGCGGATAGATCTTCAATCTCACAGGTAAGTGAAAAGATCCATCATACATGAGCGAGAAAGCCACACAAGACCACAAATTTCTAGTGTCATTAAAATATAACACTTTTTAACACAACAATATGAAGAACATTTGTATATCAAAAATACCGATAACATCACTTCCGGTGGTTTTTCGCATCAAGAAGAAAATACGTTCGAATATCTAAGGTAGGGTTCCAAAGACCAATTGAAGAAAGTATGATCAGAAATACACACGAATGGCCTTGCAAGACCCGCCCACTTGTTGCTCAATGACCATGACGGCTTGGTGTTTCCAGCTAAGCGATATGAGATGCAAATCATATTACAAAGTTAATAAAATGTATAACGAAGTGCTTAATGTCATTAAGATACAACACAACAAAGACAAGCAAGCATGCGAAGCGAAACCTCCGACAAGTCATAATTAGATTGCAAAAATGGAACTAAATTGTCAAACGACACTCGCATCTAGATTCGAGATGTAGACAACATGAGAATTGCTACCAAGGTATCAAATATTATACAATTTGCTCAACGAATTAGAAACTAGATCGATATCCCTGGTTTCGACATACGATAAAATATAATACAATCAACGAATCAACCAACTAAACCATTAAAAAAAGACAAGCTCTCAAATCAATCATAGGCCTATATATGCCGCATATACATCTCTGGAATAAACATAAGTTCGATGTAAAAATTACCAAAAGATGAATCAAACTCATACTTGTTCTCCACTTTTTCTACTTTTATAAATCACTCCCTTTCAAAACCATCGAAAGAAAATCGAGAATTCCTCATACCAATAATACATCTCTTAGTACTATATGTGATTAACGGAAAATATCATCCATACAACCAGATAAAATCCAATTAAACATAACAAACAATGATCGACACATGGGCACCAAAACCAAGACCAAAATGGAAACTAAGATAGAAGTACAACAGTCACAAAATAGACTCATGATAAAGAGACGTACGGTTTTGAATGCAGAAATAGGAGCCGATGAAAATTCACGGCGGCGGAGAGATCGGAGGAGAACGATCATAAGTATCGCCTACATGCATCCTTATGATAGAGGATGACAATGAATGATAACGATCATTAACGTAGAAGGAAGAATAAAATCATAAGTACCGCCTACATGCATCATCATCATAAATGCAATGTGACATAGACGAGAGAAATAAGGTTAGGCATAACCGAGCTTATGCCGAAACAAAGAGATCCATCGAATGCTTAAAAATCGAACGATATGGTCGGTAAATCAAAATTGAATATGATCGACCGTAGCTTTTTTATCTATATTTTGTATGTCATATCCGCACTGGAAAAATAGTTCTCAACCGGATGGTTCTTCCGCAGATATCAAATACAAGGAAACAATTGCTAACCTTTCTAGAGTCGGGCAAGATGCAACATCCAAGAACAAATAACAACACATTTTAAGACTTCTTCAATGTGAAGAATAGGACACAGTTGGAAATTGACAATGAAGAAACTAAATAGACATAGCCTTGGAGTTGTGCAATGGCCTCACGTGAACCAAGATCCATGACTTATGGAGCTAACAAAGAGATGTAATCTTTACCAATATTCCCTATAATAATGGATAGGCTTGGAAAGGAAAGGAAAGCTAGTAAATTAAAAACAAAAACAAAAATAGTAATTTAACCAACGGTGTCCAATTTATATAGCTATGTAACATATTGGTTCTTTGCACAAACCATAGAAACTCGCGTCTTTCAGAAGCGCTCAACCGACCTTAGGTCCTCGCCCACTCTCCATGGTGAGACTTCTCGACAAGTAATAGAAATAGTGATAAGTGATTGGAGAATAATAGGACGGGAAAAAGAAATCCAATGATTATCTAATGGCACAAAGGAAAGTGGTACATGGAAATACATGTCGTAATTATAGCGGCTGATTTTAGAACTAAATAGAAAAGGCTTGAATAAAAATGAAAATCTAAATTGACTGGGTGCTTAGAAAGTAAAGGATCATGGAAGAAAGAAAGAATAATTCGCAGCAAGTAAAGCAACGAAGAACCAAAAAGTAAAACGTTAAATTAAAACTGACCTACACAAAACCAGGCACTAAAAAGGTTAGCATTTCAGCTGAAATTAGCTCCAGGCCCATGGATGTAACCAATGAGCATCATCACGCTTTTCCCCAGAGGGGTAAAGAACAGTAGAAACTGTCTAGTTAACCAATGAGACTCAAGTTAAACATGATTTAACTACATTAGGAGCAAATTTGACAGAATTGCAAGAAACATGTAGTAGTTCCAATCACTAAATGCTAATCAATGATAGATGCATCTCAACAAAAGTGCACAGAAAAGGTACATCAAGTAGAGACCCTTACCCACGCATCACTAACAACAACAAACAATTAAGACTGAAATGAGTTTCATGCAATACGAAAAACCTCTATATTATAGATGCCAACTTTCCCATCAAATGAAGATGTCGATATGATTCCAGAATCTTGGAGTACCAGTGTACATCAAAATTCCAGTTGGTTCCAAAGAGTAATTCAGCCACAATCTACAAAAATAATGTATGTCATCACCGCTCCATGTGTCGGAATCATCCCAAAGAATGGAGAAGCACAAAACAAGATCCGAAAAGGAAATCCGCATGCGTAATGGAAATGACAACAACTATACTTCATGGGAAATACAAGCAACCAAGTTATTTACCTCTCCGGATACGGTGTCCGACAAATAGATACGATTATCCTTGGCACATGTAAGCGGATAGGAGCCGTCAATAGGGCACCATGACATAGCAATCACACGATACACGTGACACAAAGATTTGACGAAATTCAAACATGAAAACAAAATTTTTAGTACGGCATAGTCATCAAAATACGTAAGACAAGGTTAACGCTTAAATGTAACTAAAACAACACAAATTGGAAGTGGTCAGTAAAAGAATCTCGTCATATCGCTTGTCCCAGTATAGGGTAAACAATATAAGGGTATGTACACGAAGCGAGAGATGGCGGGGACGAAAACTACTCCCTAGAGCGGTGCAGAAAAACACGGTTACACAAAATTTGAAGTTATATTGCGGTGGTTCTTATGAAACTGTTGATTTATAAATTTATATTTCCAGCACCTGTGGGCCTCGTGTACCCCAATAAAAAGAAAAAACGTGTAAGTTGGATATGGAGACAAACGTGACCGAGAATCATTGGATGTTGTTTAAACGGTTCCCAAGATTCCCATTATCGGTGGCAAATGAACACATTCTTTGTTCATCCATTCACCATATATCATAAAACATCAAAAAGTTCGAATTCATGCATTTCCCACCTTATCATAGAACATCTAAGTTTCAAGCCTGTCGGACATCCCACTGGAGCGCCTATGCTTAAGTTCATTGAGAGTTTCCTCCACTAAAGAAAGCTCTACACTCGGATCAAGCAATATTTGTCTAGCTTTGTTATATTAAGGAAATGTATTTCGTATAGCTTGACCACAACAATATCCTACACCAATAAATCTAGACCTTTCAATCTTAAATGTTATTTGATGTCTCTATTTTGAAGGTCGATGCTTTTCACGAAATCAAGTGGAATTTTGTTGGCTAATCGGATCCCTTCCAAAGACCATTTCATTCGAAAAACTTTGCAATGCAACCACTCCCCCATCATTATTGATACGAAACATGAAATCTTGTTAGCAATCCAAGAGAACACGAATACATGGTTGCTAAATTTTCCATGTCTACTTTTTTGGGGAAAGGTTTTATGACAGGGACAATACAGTTAACCTAGAAATAAAGTGAATCATAGATGATTATTTTTTATGTACAACAATAACGTCGAGAAGAATAGAATGATGGGAGAGCATTGGATCGGACTATAATCATCAATATTTGAGAGAGATCATAATAGTTGATCAAAGCATCCCAATTCCTACATCCTAAAAGATTGATCATTTTCATTTTCTAAACTTTGATATATTAGTATAGAGTCCACTTGAAAAACCCAGAATAGAAACATCAACCAGAACCATATTGCAAAAAATAGCTGAATTAGTTATTTTGTATAGAGTTACAGTGAACTCTGAAAATTAACATACCTTTGGTGTGCCCAACAAATTCCTTTACTGAGTCATTATATTGCGCATATCCCACAAATTTGAAAATGAAAAAAGGCAATTACAATGGTCATAAATTAAGCAGTTTGAGATATAATATTTATGCAAAGAAACTTGAGGGCAACCGTAGGTGTAATCATGAGCATCATATCGCTTTACCCCTATCATCAAATCTCCAACAAAAATGGTGTAATCATGAGCATCATCACGCTTTTCCCAAAGACCCATGGATGCCCGAGTTCAATCGAAGGTTGCTCAGTACTCGGCGAATGATGATAGGGTTTAGGGAGGAGTTCTACGGAGCTAGGGTTTAGGGTTTATGAGGAGGAGTTTAAGAGAGAGAGAGGAGGCGGTTCAACTGATGTGTGTGAGATTTGGGGGTGAATCGTTTTGTGTTTGAGAGATTTGAGTGATTTGAGTGATGAATCGACTGATGTTTGCGAGAGATTTGTGAGATTTGGGTTAAGTGTGTGTTTGAGTGTGTTTCTTGTGTTGAGCGGGAATAGGAGAGATTTGTGAGATTTGGGTTAAGTGATGAATCGACTGATGTTTCTGGTCATCGATATCAATAAATTTTAAAAGATTATGACTGCCACTTTTTGACACATGTAAACTCGCGTCATCGCTAATGGAAATTTTACGCGTTATGACTCTGATTATGTGACTAAGCTATTTGCGAGTCATCTTCGACTGTTGGTCATAAAAAAAGGGTCAAGGAAGGGGCTGTTTCTACTAGTGATTGTACAACACAACATAAACCATTCTACATGTCTAAAGACAACATAAAGATTTTAGCAGCTAGACCATATCGATATTTCTTAATATATTTTTCATTAAGTTCCTTGATTTGGTGCCTTGCTCCTGGGTTTGCAGAGACGAGTCGATCCAAGTACATGCACGCGAAGGGGCCACAACTGTGATTGTCGTTTTGTATGAACTGTAGCTCTCGTGGCATAATTTTGAAACTCATCTCCGTGTCATACTTCATTTTCGATTGGTTGTTCATCCAATACCCGGATTGAGCTAGCACACGAGGCATCAGACGCATAATCGGTCGCAGTTGGTTGAATCGGTAATGACCATCTTCGTGGTGGTGTGACAAGGAATCGTACAACTCCATGGTCCATGCTATGATGTCAATCTTGATAGTCACCCAGTGGCTTTGGTCGAGGCAACAAATGGCAATGATCTGTTCAAACACAATATGTAATCATATAAGATCATCACATCAAACATAGCGAATCATTTATAAATATAAATTTCAAATGGCAACAAATCGTCAATTATTTATAAATATAAATTTCAAACTTACTTCGTTGCAATTTAACCATGGAACCGCATGTGGTGTATCAAGACTTGTCATGTAATCCTCGATGCATTTAGGAATTTTCCACTCCTTGTAAACCGGCTTCCCCGTCACCTTGATGCCAAGTGGATCATCCGGATGGAGTCTTGCAAACTCGTTGGCCAAAACTAACTACAAAAAGCCAAACCACAAAATTAAAAAATATCGATATCAAACCATTGATATACAAGTGAGTAGGTTATAGAACTTACGTAAAATAGGGAGCCGGCAAGTACAGTGCCAACTCTACCGACACCAACACTACGGACTCCCCTCCGAAGCCTCGCTCGAGTCGCAAGCACATAACAGTCTATCACCTCGGCATCAAAGTCTTCACGGCTAGACTCTATCCGGTCAAATAACGCCTGGGTTCGAGCATGCCCAGTCTCCAAACACCGGACAATAGCATCACGTGGCTGCTCCCTCCTAAACTGTAGGTACAACTTCTTCAGAGTCTCGCTATCTCTGGGAGGCGCAACCACAAAAGGCTCTCGAAGAGCAGCAGATGGTCGACTCACTCGCGGTGGAAGACTACGCTCACCCAAATGCTGCGTTCCGGCACTCTCACCATCTTCGTCACCCTCAGCATCCCTCTCACAACTATAACGATCAGAGAGCTGTACAGTCGGCTGCTCGATCTCAAAAACTAGCTGCTCGATCTGAAATGGAGGTTGCTGCTCAGGACCACCACCCTCACTACGAAACATCGCACTGTAATGATGCTCGTCCTGAAACCAGTCGAACATCGTCCCACACTGCTGAAACGGCGCCTCAAATGGCTCATACTGATGCTCGTAATCAAGGGGCTGCTGAGTCCGCTCAACAGAATGATAAATCTGAGAATGGTGACTGTGCTGGACCTCAGAATGGTGGGTAGGCGGATGCTGAGAATGGTGACTCGGCTGACGCTGAGAATGGTGACTCGGCTGACGCTGAGAATGATGACTAGGCTGACGATGAGAATGGTGACTGTGTGCTGCGCCAGAGACTGAGTGACGTGGAGGGTCAGGAATCCTCCGCCGGGCGCTGCTAACAGATGCAGAATGACGAGGCCTATCATGGCTCTCAGCTGAGAAACTCGAGCAATAAATCCGGACTCAGAATCGTCGTACAAGATCGCCTTCAAACGGCGATCGAAGTACTCATCCCTGCTCGTGTCCTGGTGTGGTCCGGACAAGGAAGTCCGTGGACACAACACACCCTCTCTGGCTGCCTCTCCCGGTCCGATGTCTCTGCACCATCTACTGGTGGGGTACTCTGCCGGCGTCGCTTTGACACTTTATGTGCCGACTCATATGTGATCAATTTTCCAGCAGCCTTCTTCAACCTATCCATAACTTTCTTCCTCGGGATCGGCGCAGGCTCATCCTCCTTATTCCTCACAGCTATTCTTACAGGCTTAATGAACTTAACGTCATAAGGCGAGCCATTCTCAAAGCTCAGGTAGTAGTACTCAGCCTCATCCTCCTCCAGATGCGGTAAAGAGGAAGTACTTTGTCTTTGCAACAATAGTCATTAAAGCATACCATTAGATGGGCAATCACATAATGTTGAAGAGATGAGTGAAGTTAGGAGAAAATACGTTTACAAATTTATGTACCTTATCGTCGAAGAAATGAGTGAAATCACAAAACATCTTCCTCGTAGTCCACATCAAACACTGGGGGACTTGGACAGTTTTATCTCGACTACCACACAATGCTCCCAATGCAGGAATCATCTCATACGACCATATTTGTAAAGCCCAAACAGGACCATAGAAGTGATAGTCCTTGTGCTCTTGTCCCTCCTTCATGGCAATGTTGCCTATGTAGTAAGATAAAACCCCAAAGGCATAAGAACCCCAAGGAAACATATCCCACTGCTCGAAATCCTCCACTAATGCCCATGCCCATGTCTCGACCATCATGTCGTCACGGCATAGGATAAAGTAGTAGTATATAAGCAAATTGGCAACCTTGAGATAATCTCTTATGTCTCTACCAAAATCTCGAGCATTGAACCTCTTCCGCAGAACACTAACCTTAATGTTTTTGCCATGGAGTATTCTGTGGAAAATACCGTCGGACGGAAGGAGATGGTCGTCCGGGATGGAAGGTAGAGTTTCCAAATGGAGTCCCGTGATCAAGGCGAAATCACGGGCCGTAAACGAATGGTCCTCCCGCAAACCTCGAACCACGACTCATCCGGGGATTTGATCACCCTCGAATTGACGAGCAATCAAGTGATGTAGGCGATTTGAACTCCCATTCCTCCTAACTTTAATCAAGCGCCCCAGACCCCCTCGGTCAAGCTCTCGATAGCTCGATCAAGAACAGCGGAATTGCGGCCCATACTCCTTAATGTCTCAATGATCTCTTTAAATACCGCCTCCCGTATGTAAAGATTCACTTGATGTGTAACAAAACGCAATGTAGGTCTCTTCCATACGCAACCACCGCAATATGGACATACAACTCATAAGAATATGATAAAATGCTTAAGAGAACGGAAAAAAATTACGCCTTGCACACGATCGCATGCACACGATCGATGCCCGTCGTGTGAAGACCATCGTGTGCCACACGACGGCTCACACGACGGGAAACAATCGTGTGCCTGCGATCGTGTGCAAGGCAGGAGCTTTTGCACTTCTAGCACACGACGGCACACACGATCGACGACCGTCGTGTGTAGCCATCGTGCCCACGAAAGACCATCGTGTACACGATGGTCTCATCTTCTTCAGCACGATCGTGGGAAGATCAACAACCGTCGTGGCACGATCGTGTGTGAATGAAAATACACTAACCGGCGGCTCATTGACGAATTGCTCTTCAGATGGAGTGTCACTAGCGGAACTTCTGGCGTCTTCAGATTCTCTGTTGTAGTCGGAGGTCGACATTTTCTGGCCGGCGAAGGGTTTCACGACGGGAGACTTTTTTTGCAGAGAGGAGGAGAGTTTTTTGGCAGAGGAAAATATTGAGTTGTGGGACCTTTTTTTTATTGTTGTTTCGTTTTAATAATCTTCCTTTTTCTTTTTTATTTTTTTTTCTCTTATTGGTAGACTTTAAGGTTAATAAAGTCTTTTAACACATTTTGGTATCAAAAACTTATAGTTTTATGAATGGGGATATATAACTTGTTACTTTTATGTTTTGGTACTAAAAAGGAGAGATCCCTAAATTATAAACAGGTTCAAATGGCTGAATCCCTGCCTCATCTTTTTGGTTTTCATTGTGTTCTACTGCGGTAAGGAACTCCGAATGGCTGAACCTAAATAATAAGTATCATTGGCGAGTTTTTTGCATTAATTAACTCTTTTATACGTGGTATTTTTTATTTTTTAGATTCTTATTTATTTAAATCTTCTATCCATGGCCGTCTTTGGGCCTGTGCGGGCTGTGCTACCGCACAGGGCCCTAGCCTAATATTATTTTTCAGGGCCCGAAAAAATTGTTATGTATATATAATAATAATATTCGATATATTTAAAACGAATAATACACAAAATCTTTAAAATTTGAACAGGGCCTCCAAATTGTTTGAGACGGCCCTGCTTCTACCCATCTTGATTTTTAATGACACTTCACTCATTGAATAACTAAATAAATATTTAAAATAAGTATGTATTTTATCTATAATTATTTTACATCACCACTTGAATTTGATCATCTATTGAGTTGGTCAAATGAATTATTTTATTCTTTTAAAAATTAAATTTTACAAATTATTAATTAAATATGTACATATTTATTTTTTAATATCTAATTTATTCATGCATAAATATTAATTCTATATTTATATATTTTTTAATAAGCTCGATTGTCTTCACTTACAAATAAATATATAAAGTATCTAATAGCAATATGCGTTCGAAGTACCACGTTAACTCTCTCTCCTACATGAAGTTTTTTTATTTTTTTATTCTTATTTATCTAAAATTTTGAATCCCACATCAAAGTATAGGTATATAAATTATAAAGGATTTTTGAAGATCGTATAATTCTAAAATTATACTAGGAATTTAACTTTTAATTTTTTGTCATTCATAATATTTATTTTTAACCTTCATTTTACAATGTTTGAGTTTTCATTGAGATGAATTAACCAATTAATTACTTTAGCAACTTATGTTAGTTATTCAAATTATATGAATTTAAATATGCTGAATAATTAGCGGATATTATATAGGAGTATGGGATATAAACGAATAATAAATCATCTTTAATCGAGTTTGATGAATATGGGTATAAAGATTTTAAACATGTACGGATATTTGTAGCATACATTCGTTGTTTACGTGTTCTTATATGGGTTTTGAACCTAATAAGTAGTAAAATTATCTTTCAATCAGGTGTAATCAATCAGGTGTAGGATGAGTAGAAGTACATAAATCCTAAATGAGTTCGGTGGCTGAATTTCATCCTCATTATTTCTGTTTATTGGTGTGTTTATTTGATACGATTGTAAATCGAACCCTAATAAAGTATTAAATTATTTTTAGAATTTTACTTATAATTACAATACAAAGTGATTACCCGTCGACTTTCGACGGGCTATACACTAGTATACTAATAAAAATATTTCATGAATATTAAAATGCTGTGAAGATCTAAAAACTATTCATTCAAAAAAATTTTTAGAAAATAGTAAAAATATTTCAAAATATATCTAAAAATTATCCAATGAATAAAAAACAAAATATCTAGATAAGCGGCCTAATATAGTAAGGATCAAAATGTTTTGAAACTAAAAGAAATTGTATTAATTGTATTGTTCGAATACTAAATAATCGTGGATATTCATTATCCACCCCCCCGCCCCCACCCCACCCCAATGAGCTTCCTCGTATGTCTTTGAAGTGAGCATATATATATATATATATATGAAAAATAAATTAATTTTGAATATACAACAGTATAATTTAGAAACTTATATTCGGATATTTGTACATTTGGATAATAGTGTTAATTTGCAAAATGGATATATATAATAATATTATTATATTTTAATCATATTTGAGTATGTATATCCATCATCCTACCTTTTGCTATCTTTAACCATATCATCGTTGGAACATTTAGTTCCACACATTCATTTTAAATGTTTTGATGATAAGTTGATGAACAACAAAAAACAACAATTAACATCTTTTGATCAACAAGAAGTCGAAGACGCACGAGCTGGACTGAAAAGCAAAGAACTGAAGCATAAAATAAACCTAACGTAGCTAACGTACGTAACGAAGACCCAGCTGAAGTCAGCCGAGTAGAGAAATGTTAACACACGAAATGTAGACGAGTTAACGTACGCAACAAAGACAATTGATGTATGTAATACAGCACATAACGTAAGTTATGTTTGAAAATGAACCATTGTGCAGTTTTGATAAGGTCAACATATTGAACGGTCATAAACATATAACGTACGCTACATAGTCTTCATAACGTACGCAATATTCAAATGAAACGTACGCTATGGTACATGATTAACGTACGCTATGTACATTCAAATTTAGTCCAATCAATCCGTTGGATTGATTCTAGAAAGTCAAAAGATACAACGGCCATATGAAGATCAACATACGCTAAGGACTGTAAAACCCTAAAAATTCGAAATCTAAATTCAGTATAAATTTAAAAATTACCTAAATCTTACGATAATTCTACACTTTATTTTATAAAGTAATTAAACACAAAGACTAAATTAATCTAAGTTATATATTAGATAAAATAAAGTGATAGAAATAAAGTTTCCTAAAAATACATAACTATCACATGTTAATGTATATAATGACATTTAAATGAGGCAATTCTTAATTGGCATAACTCACACGTTTGAATGGCCTAAAAATACAAAACTCATGGGCCTTTAAACTCCTTCCATAACCGACCCTTTAATGCCCAATCAAAACCAATTAAGGCCCTTTTTATGACTTTCCCTAACAAACGAACCGCTCCTCCCTAACTTTTAGTTATAAAACGTTTTCTTTTCTGTCTCCCTCTTCCTACATACAAAACACGTATCCCTCTTCCTACATACAAAACACACAGACCTAACTTCTTTTCTCTCTAAGGATTATTCAAGGAACGATTCTGCTGCTGCTACTTGTGTAATCAAAAAGGTGTTTGATCGTGGTGATTATTGTGGTGAGTTTTGTTCGTGATTAGGGTTTGATTCGTGAAGGCTGTCTTGTTTTCCTTTCATTCGATCCATCCTAAGCTGTTCTTGTTCTTCTTTTCCATTCGATCCACAAGGTAACCTTGTTTCTTGTTCTTGTCACGATTCATATTATATAAAACATGTTTAAAAGATGTTACATAAAATCATAAATATAATGGTAAACGATCTGTTATAAAACCTTAAACCATTCGAACCATGTTTATTTAATCCGATGTGATTCGATCCTAGCCTAATCGACCCTAATCTGATCTTGTAACATGTTTATTAAATCTGTCATAAACCCTAATCAAGAATCATATGTTGTAAAGGTTTAGAATGGATTCTGAAAATGGGTCAGCTTGTAGGACGATTATATGCGTATTATAACTCGAGATTTATAAGTGTTTTATTCTGTATTTTTGCATAAAAACTTAGTTTTATGTCTTATTTAAGTTTTCCAATTGGTTTGAAGGAAATCGGAGTTGTATTGGTCATGTTTTTAAATTTTACGGGATTAAGATTGTGTTGTTTCTGTCTCAAAATATGCTGTCCAGTTTTTGATCGGATTGAACAGGGTGAATCTTAATGAAAACAAAGCATTTTTTTGAGTTTCTTGAATCCAAAGTTTAAAGAGATTACTAACTGGTCCAATTGGTTTGGAGTGAATTTGAGTTGATTTGGGCATGTTTCTGAATTTTATGTGATCACATATCAAAACAGCGTGTTCAGAAAATTATTTCAGTCGACTTGTGTGATTTTTCATGTCAAATCTATAAAGAGTTAAGAGCTCTTCTTTTACAGAGATAATATATAAGTTATAAGGGAATTCCTATAATTTTTGTATATTTTTCTGAAATGTTTAACTATGTTGATAAATACAAAACTTTTGGGGTATACCTGCAGTCCAGTTTCTGGACAGGTTTGGGAAAAAGATTTTTGAAAAGGTACTTGCACTTAGAAATAAAATCTGGAAAAATTTGGAGAGGTGCTTAACTCTTGTGGTAATCACAAGTAAAAATTGTAAAACCTCAGAACCTTATTTGTTATGTTTTTAAAATTCATAAGTAAACAGAACCAGATTCATTTGAGAAATCCCTGACCTATTAATAAATAACTTTGAGTATTGAATCCGTTATAACTTTAATGAACGTATAAGTAATATATGATTATAATTCATGTAGATTCAGTGAAGGAGGAGTGATCCACCTTTCCTTGTGTTCAATTTCCGTTTGCTTTCATTTTTTTAAGGTACAGATATTCTACCTTTCATCAAGTAAAGGTTTCTCATGATTCTTATTCTTTGACCTTAATTCGTTGCATTGCTATGAACCTTTTGATATGAACCTAATGTTATGATTCCTTTATATTTATCCATTTGATATAATCCCATTGCTATGATCCCTTTTGATAATTTCTTATTGTTATTGATCAATCGATTATTTCGTTACATGTTTATTTCTATCTTTGCATGTGTTTGCGTATATTGTTGCCCGTTTAATGTATCTAGCCATGGGGAGTCTATGGCTATATCATTGATGCACCAATGGTATGACGCTGTCAGTGGAGGCGGGCATGTGTCCATTGCGTTCCCAAATGATTGTATTGCTAATTAGCGCACTTGGCCCGTGTTTTTCATATGTATGTTTAGTTTGGTACTAGCATACATATTAATGTAATGAAGGGAGCGTATGGATGCATCCTAGTAAATGAAATGAAATGTAAATGAAATGAAATGTGATGTGAATGGACTAGAGTGTGTGCAGTACACCCCATCTCACTAATGTGGTACATCGAGCTAGCTACTCTATGTACATAATGTAATGTTGGGCATTTCCTTGATTTTCGATCTTTCATATTCTTTCATTATATTTATCAGTCATCACATATATATTATTCGTATCTTATTCACAGGTTCTCTTGGACTCTTTCCTAAATTGTTTCGTTTCATTCATACTTATTGCTTTCATATTATATATCTGTTCACTGAGCGTTAGCTCAGCCGCATTTCTTTTCTCTGCGGCAGGTTATTACAGGGGTGATGGGCAGGAGTGAGGAGAGTAGGAGTTAGAGACTACCCTACTAGTTATCCTTTATCATTTTTACAAGACTTTTTGATTAATTATGTATTTCTATTTAAGACAATGTTGGTTTAGCATGGGAAGATTGTAATGTTGACCTAGTTATGCTTTTATAATAAAGTCTTCCGCTTGCGTATTTAATGTTCTGATTTGACTCCATAATGTTACACTTTGACCCATGTCGGGTTGGGGTGTTACAAGGACGGACGTTAACGTCTGCTAAAGACTAAATTGAACAGCAGATAACGTACGTAACAGGGAAGGATTACGTACGTGTTGGTCACTAAGTATACAATAAACAGCTTAGAAAGTAAGAGTACAATAGGCTGCACGATTTTCGAAGTTAATAGCGTAGAGGAAGCCTGTTGTGTGAGTTGTTGTAAATACAACAACTATGTGTTCTCCTGTTTGCTTGATGCGTACAGGGTTTAACAGTGTATACTAGATAAATCACAGTAGAATAAAACAGTAATGACGGAAAGTAAATAATACACAATTTAAAGTGGTTCGAGGTAAATCCCTCTACGCCCACTGGTCCTCCACATAGGAGTAAAGAGTTTATTAAAATCACTACGTACATAACTACGTGACTTTTGTTAGGGTTGTATACATCATAGCATACTTTATGTTTGTATTACCTAATTTCCCGGTCGTTATCTATGAGAATATTTAATTCATTTATCACATGTTTTGCATATTTATTCACGCTATGGTTATGTAAATGTAGTCTAAATTACTTTATATTGTAGATAATGTGGTGTGTCGTGTCACACAGAAGATCACATTATCGGTTCCTTATATAGTAATACTTAGTTCACAATCTATATAACATTAGACCGTTATGTGAGAGGATGTAGTATATGCTTGAGATTGGTTGGTCTTGACCATTAGCACATATTAGCTTATTCGCTATACGTTGAACTTGATTGAGGTGAGATAGATTCTTCTGTACTGACTATAAGAAGAACGTACATCTCGGACAATTATTATTTATTAATTCTAATGATTACTATTTAATTATATATATTTAATATTTATTACTTTGATTTATCATGGGTGAGAGCCACAATGTTTGACTCAATATGCTCGATATTTTGGGCAATATTATTATTTATATGATAATTAATATTATAGCTAGAAATCGTGTCCCGACCAGTCGGGTTGATCATGTCCCTTGAGGCACTCGAAAATATTATTATATTAAACCCTGTAAGTGGAATTAATTTTCCGATATAATAATAAAGGTCGAGTGGTATACTCATTTATAACACATTAATTAATTAAAAGCTGTCAGTAGCTTAACTTAATTAATGGACATAGAATATCTTAAACACGTGAAATAATTAATTCAAAAAGGAGCCCAATTTCGTAATTTAGAATTTTGGTAGGAAGTGCAATATCAACTTTTTAGTGGACTAAGTTGATATTTAATAGAGTCATTATATTATGAAGAGTTCTAATATAGGAAGATGACATCTATTAAGGTCCCTAGAGTAGCCCAAAACACCTATAAATAAGAGGCATGGGGTGGCCGATTTTCTTAACCAAATTTGAGCCGAAATTTTGATTTTTTTATGTGTTTAATTGTAGATCTTGACTTGTGTCTTGGATTCCATAATTTAGTTAACACAATATTTTTCTAAAATACCACAAATATTCAAGAAAAATAGAGAGAAAATCGAAAGGAATTTTGGAAGAATATTTCGGCCGATCCCTGTTGCTGTCCAAATAGTCCGGTAGATTATTGCCCACACGATATCCGGGTAATAGGCGGGATATACTCTAGAAGACTTTGAGGTAGAAATACAAGTAGATCAAGGAAGAATACAAGGAGGTGTTCGATCGATCTAAAAGAATTTTCTACCACTTCGCGTCAAATGTATTAATTACCTACTTCCATGCGTAAATATATTTATTTGATTGTTTATTAATCTATTTAGTTAATTAATTGACAAGCCTAAATAGATCCGGTTTATATGTTGGTTAGTTTATAAAACTTTTCATAAAATATTTTCACCAACTAGCTTCCGCTACGTTTTATATTTCAACAATTGGTATCGAAGACGGTCTTTAGGTTCTGTTCAATTTAATTAATTTGGTGATTAATATGCTAGCAATTAAATATTCATATAGTATGATTTTTGGAATATTTTGCTAGAATTTGTCTTGCATGAGAATATGATCCAATTATCATGGCTATATGATGTTTTTTTTATTTATTTACGCGTTTTTGGTAATTTGGCCCGGTTTCGAGGCATGTATAAGTTTTTTCCGTGAGAAAATACAGGGGTAGAATAAGATTTATTTTTCTTGTAATTTGCTGTAAATTCGATGTATTTTATTTTGAATAAAATTGTAATCGAATTGGAACACACAAAGTACGAAAGAGAAAGAAGTCTAGCGCGAAGAGGAGTCCCGATCGGACGAACCGATCGAGACCAAGGCCGCCGACGGGACTCGGCCAGAACAGACTCGGCCAGCCTGGCCTGGGCAATGGTCGGGCAATCGGGCAATGGTCGGGCAACGGCAAAGCAGTCGGGCAGCCGCCAATGGTCAAGTTGTCTGATCCGGTCGTTCGATTCATTTTTCCGCGAGATGCTTGAAGACCGGGAGCAAACGAGCCAAAGATTTTCTCGTTATTCAATACGAGGAATAAAAGCCATGATAATTGGATTTAATTATCCAATTTTTTTATTTTGTTGTTTTTTATTGTTTTGATGTATGGCATGTATGGATGTATGCATGATATGTTTCATTGCATGTTAGGACGAGAAAATTAAAAACCTTATTTTTTTCAAAATAACTAAGTGATTTTAAATTGATTTTTCAAAATCAAATTGGCCTCCATAATTGGTTTAAATTGTGAAATAATTAGCATGCGCGTTGACATTAGAGTCTTCCTCCACATCGGATGTGCTAATTATTGGCTCACTAGTTCTAAACTTCAAATTTGATAACAAAAAGGTGAATATTATTTTTTATGATAGGACCTCTCCATCTGTAGGACTATTATCATTAAATGATATTATAAGGCCTGTTAAATTATGGTGTTCACTTAGGTGTATTGATTAATAAGCTCCCCATCGGAGTCTATGTTAATTAAATACATGGCCAAGAGGAACCAACTATTAATTTTACTTGTCAAAAGGCATCTTGGCTAGATAGTAAAATTAAAGACGTTAAAATCTACTTGAAAATGTATGTGTAAACGTCCACATTATCGTGGCTTGCATATGCGGTTTTTCAAGGTGTTGATTGATTGCATATATATTGTGTTTTAAGGTTTTTCAATATATTATGCGTCTAATTATGTAATGAATGGTGTTTTTAATTTTATTCTCAGATGTCTTTCAATCCACTAGTTGTTATTCTCAAAGAAAACAAACTTGATGGCACTAACTTTGTCGACTGGAAAAGAAATCTTGATATTGTCTTGACTGCCGAGGGGCATAAATTTGTTTTAACTAAGGAGAGCCCTTTGGAACCAGAAACGGATGCCACTCCTGAAGAGTTGGTTGAATTCCGGAAATGGAAAAAGTCTGATGAGATGGCTCGCTGTTACATTTTGGCTTCACTGACAAATGTATTGCAACATCAGCATCAGACAATGGGCTCGGCCGCGGAAATGGTGAAAAATCTCACTGAGATGTTTGGTCATCAGAACCGGGCGGCTAGGCAAAATGCAATGAGTGTTTTGATGATAACCCAAATGTCTGAAGGGACCCCAGTAAGGGATCACGTTTTTAAAATGATGTCTCATTTGAACGAACTGAGCATACTGGTGGCCACTATCGATGTTGATTCGCAGGTCGATATTATCTTGGGCAGTTACCAAGAAGCTTTGAGCAGTTCCGCCTCAACTACAATATGAATCGTAGGACTTACACATTGGCGGAACTTCTGACAGAGCTTCAGTCTGCCGAAGGTCTCTTCAAACAAGGTTCTCATCAAATTCTTGCGGCAACCGGTGCTGCTTCTTCAAAACCTAAATGGGGAAAGAAGAAAAAGCAGGTTGGCCAGAAGCAAGTGGCAACCTTCAAAACTAAGAACAAGGCTCATCAGTCAAAGGCTCCTCAGTCCGAGGAGAACGAAGAGCTGAAAGGTAAGTGCTCCAATTGCGGTCTGAAAGGGCATTTCAAGAGTGACTGACCTAAGAAAGGTACGTCTCATGCACTAGTAGTCAAAATATGTTTGGCTGCCTGTTCTATCACTTCGTGGATAGTGGATTCGGGCTCCACTGATCATATTTGTTATGACTCGCAGGGGTTCCAAGTAACCAAGGTACTTTGTACGGATGAGATTACTATTAGCTGGGGCGACTATTCCAGGCTGAAGGCTGTTGCAGTGGGAGTCGTGCAGTTAAAAGTTGATGATACGATTTTAGTTCTAAATAATGTATTATTGGTACCCGATTTTAGAATGAATTTAATTTCAGTTTCTAAATTGAGTCACGATGGATATTCAGTCTCTTTTGAAGATAATACAATTATTAAAAGAAATGGTGAATATGTTTGTAGGAATACTTATAATGAAGAACTTTATATCATTAATGTTGCACCATCTCCCTTGCATAATTATAAATCGCTTAATTCTTTGACTAATCCTAATAAAAGAAAAGAATCTTCGAGCATAAATCAAACATAGTTGGGGCATTTCGATTGGGTCATATTAACCTTAGAAGGATTCAAAGATTGGTAAGTGATGACCCATTGGATTCGCTCCAAGTTGAGTCATTTCCAACTTGTGAATCCTATCTAGAAGGTAAAATGACTAAAAGAGCTTTCCAAAGCAAAGGAAATCGTGCACAAAATGTATTGGAATTAGTACACACCCATGTATGTGGTCCAATGAACATTCAGGCTAAAGGTGGTTTCGAATACTTCATCACGTTTATAGATGATTAATCGAGATATGGATACATCTATTTGATACGACGTAAGTCTGAATCTTTTGATAAGTTCAAAGAATTCAAGGCTGAAACGGAGAAGCGTCATGGATATAGTATCAAGTCACTACGATCTGATCGTGGTGGCGAACACCTTAGTGGAGAGTTTTTGGATTCCTTGGCACATGAGGGGATTACTTTCCAGCTCCCAGCGCTTGGTACACCACAACAAAATGGTGTTGCTGAACGAAGGAATTGTACTTTATTAGACATGGTTAGGTCAATGGTGAGTTATTCTGATTTGCCTATTTGGTTTTGGGGATACGCCTTGGAAACAGCGGCGTACATTTTAAACTTTGTGCCTTCGAAATCAGTTCCAAAAATACCCACAGAACTGTGGAATGGGCGCAAGCCCAGTCTAGGACATGTTCGGATTTGGGGTTCACCAGCACAAGTTATGAATAAGGAAGCTGATAAGTTGGCATCTCGTACAGAAGTACGAGTATTTGTGGTATATCCGAAGGGAACGAACGGTGGCTTATTCTACAGTCCTAAGGACCAGAAGGTCATAGTTAGCACCAATGCCCAGTTCTTAGAGGAGGACTATGTAATAAGCCACAATCCTAGGAGTGAGGTCATTCTAGAAGAACTTAGGGGCGATATTTCGACAATACCAATTGTACAAACACCTAGTGTACCACGTATCGACACTATTGTGGATACGCAAACCAAGGACACGCCTCATTGTAGTAGGAGGGTTGTTCGTCAACCTGAACATTTCATCGGCGTGGGAGCATCTTCGGACCACTCCCCAGACCTGGATGAAACGGATCCATGTATGTACAAACAGGCAGTTCAAGACAAGGATGCTGAATCCTGGAAAACAGCAATGAAATCCGAAATGGGATCTATGGATTCTAATCAAGTGTGGGAGCTAGTAGAGCTACCCACTGGGGTAAAACCCATTGGAAGTAAATGGGTCTACAAGCGTAAGAGAGGATCGAAAGGGAAGGTTGAAACCTTCAAAGCAAGGCTTGTTGTGAAAGGTTACACTCAGAAGGAGGGCATCGACTACGATGAGACCTTTTCGCCAGTAGCCATGCTTAAATTGATCCGTATTCTCTTAGCTATAGCTACGCATTTGGATATGGAGATTTGGCAGATGGATGTCAAGACTGCGTTCTTGAACGGGAGTCTTGATAAGGAAATCTACATGCGCCAACCTGAGGGATTCATTACTGAAGGAGAGGAACACCTAGTGTGCAAACTTAAAAGAGCCATTTATGGTCTCAAGCAAGCATCAAGGTCTTGGAACATGCGATTTGATGAAGTCATTCAATCGTATGGTTTTGAACAGTGTCCTAGTAAGGTTTGTGTATACAAAAAGAGCAATGGAAACATGCTGGTGCTTGTTGTACTGTACGTAGATGATATACTTCTAATTGGAAACAATGTGAAGGTATTATCAGACGTAAGGGTATGACTGTATGAGCAGTTCGATATGAAGGATTTAGGAGAATATGGGCACATCCTTGGTATTAAGATCTTTCGAGATTGCAAGAAAAGGATGTTGTGCTTATCTCAGGCATCCTATATCGATACGGAGCTAAAGCGGTTCAGCATGGAGAATTCCAAGAAAGGTTTCTTACCTTACAGACATGGAATTCAGCTATCTAAGGCTATGTGTCCTAGGACACAGAAGGAGATAGATGACATGAAACTGATCCCTTATGCTTCGGCAGTGGGAAGCCTCATGTATGCTATGCTTTGCACTAGGCCTGATATCTGTCATGCTGTAGACATGGTGGAGAGATATCAGTCGAACCCAGGTCCGGGACATTGGATTGCTGTCAAGCATATACTCAAGTACCTGAGAAGGACTAGGGAGCATATGCTTGTATATCAATCGGATATACTTTGTCCTTTGGGTTACACTGACTCAGATTTCAGTGCGGACAAAGAAAAGTCGAAATCAACTTCCGGATATGTTTTCACTTTGGGAGGTGGAGCCATCAGTTGGAGGAGTGTGAAGCGGAAATGCTTAGCGGACTCTACCATGGAAGCCGAGTATGTAGCAGCCTCAGAGGCAGCTAAGGAGGCGGTATGGCTCAAGTACGTCCTAAAGGATTTGGGTGTGATTCCTAATATGCCTAGGAGTATTACACTTTATTGTGATAATACCGGTGCAGTTGCAAATTCGAAGGAACCACGGGCCCACAAAGCAAGCAAACATATCAAGCGCAAATATCATATCATTCGAGATTTTGTGAAGAAAAGAAAGATTATTGTCTCCAAGATAGCATCTGAAGACAACCTAGCTGATCCTTTCACGAAATGATTGCCCTCAAAGTCATTTGAAGGGCATGTGGAAGGAATGGGGTTGAGATGTATGGCAGCATTGCTTTGAGTATAAGTGGGAGATAGATAGACATAGTCTAGATAATATACTTCAAAAGCATGCTTTGAGTATAAGTGGGAGATTGTTATGGTTGTATACATCAAAGCATACTTTATGCTTGTATTACCTAATTTCCCGGTCTTTATCTATGAGAATATTTAATTCACTTATCACATGTTTTGCATATTTATTCACGCTATGGTTATGCAAATGTAGTCTAAATTACTTTATATTGTAGATAATGTGGTGTGTCGTGTCACACAGAAGATCACATTATCGGTTCCTTATATAGTAATATTTAGTTCACAATCTGTATAACATTAGACCGTTATGTGAGAGGTTGTAGTATATGCTTGAGATTGGTTGGTCTTAACCATTAGCATATATTAGGAACCGAAAATTTGAGCCAAAATTTCGATTTTTTTTTGTATGTGTTTAATTGTGGATCTTGACTTGTGTCTTGGATTTCATAATTTAGTTAACACAATATTTTTCTAAAATACCACAAATATTCAAGAAAAATAGAGAGAAAATCGAAAGGAATTTTGGAAGAATATTTCGGTCGATCCTTGTTGCTGTCCAAGTAGTCCGGTAGATTATTGCCCACACGATATCCGGATAATAGGCGGGATATACTCTAGAAGACTTTGAGGTAGAAATACAAGTAGATCAATGAAGAATACAAGGTGGTGTTCGATCGATCCAAAAGAATTTTCTACCACTTCGCATCAAAGGTATTAATTACCAACTCCCATGCGTAAATATATTTACTTGATTATTTATTAATTTGTTTAGTTAATTAATTGACGAGCCTAAATAGATCCAGTTTTTATGTTGGTTAGTTTATAAAACCTTTCATAAAATATTTTCACCAACTAGCTTCCGCTACGTTTTATATTCCAACAACTTTAACTAAACTTGTCTCTCTATCGTTCACACAGATTGATACAGAGACTGTAGCTTTGGGCCGTTCACACAGATTGGCTTGAGTTCTTTCGACTCTCTTCTTCTCACACAGATCGAAGCTTCTTCTTCAATGCTATTTTTCCCACACATGTCGAAATATGCAAGGAATTTCAGTCCACACAGGGCTAATGATAATCTCAACGGTAAGGGTAGAACAAATCTTCAAACAACAGCTTTATCTTTGATGAACGATCGATGTATGTTGCGCTGTTTGCGTTGAGGACTTAGTATATTTCTTCGCTTGAATACTGCTGAATGCTCATGAGATATACTTATTTGTAATCGCTAGAATGTCAGAGTAAACTGTCAGAGCTTTCACGATAATGAATAATGTGTTGTATGTATATGAAGTCCTCTTGCTTGGGGCTATTTATAGCCTTGGAATTATATTCTTTATAAATATAGTCATTGTCGGTTGGTGAGATGTTGACGTTTGTCTCTTGACAAGTTCTTATAGCTTTGTAACTTAACAAGTTTTATCTTGTTTAAATATAGCAAAATTTCGTAATTAAACTGTAAAATAGTAAGCTTAGATTACGAGTTGTAATCTTTTAAGAAAACAAGTTTTATTGATAATTAGGGGAAAATTACAAGTTCTTGAAAAGATAAGAACAAAACAAATACTACCTACTATATTTGTAAGCTAACAGAAGAAACAATACAGCGAAAAGACAGGCTAACTCCTATACTGAGAATGCCTCCAAGGTCTCCGGTCAGGATCATTTGCGGTACCTTTCCATCAGTTGACTAGGGAGTCATCGCCTCAATCCTTGTAGATACTTCTTACTTCAGGGGATTTATCGAAAGCAAGTATCCGGTATTCGGGTTGGGTGAGCCGTTCACCTTTTTGGTGCCTTGACTTCAGCAGCATCTGCAGAGGGAGCCTTCATTCTGCTAACAGCCTCGAGAATTCATTTGCAGCATCCTGCAGTGTCTTGAATTTGTTAAACATGATAGACTCCCTGATGAGCGTACATAAGTATCTCATCAGTTCATTTTTCTTCCAGTTCTTCAGATCATCTACCAAGGTCAGCGCCACGATGGGCAACAAAATCTCGACAGGCTTTCGCACATTGTTCTTCGAGGGAAAATTGGGATCCTGGAACTCAAGTCGAGAGCCAGATACCCTGTATCCTCTTGAAGCTTGACTAGACCCGGGTGAGTCCAGTCCACCAATAGCAGCAGCAACACTCTCTTCCAGTGCTGCTTCCATCTCTCTCTCTCTCTCTCTCTCTCTCTCTCTCTCTCTCTCTCCAATCCCCATCTTCGACCAGCCTCTCTGGCTTCTTCCCCCTTTTTGGCATCATCAATGTCTGAGACCTTGGTATGAATCTCCTGTAGGAGTTTCATAGATGCATCATGTCGGTCAGTCAGAGTATTGATTTTCACAACCAAAGTACCGAGCACCAGAGATATATCATCTATCTTTTTGTCGTGGTCAGTGAGTCTGGTACTGGTATGGTGAAGGACAGAAACTGTCTTGGCCTCGGAAATCCTGAGCTTTTCTTGTTCTTGCCTGAGGATTTTCTCCTGATACTGCTTAAGTTGATTGACCGCTTGCCACAATGCGTTAGGCATGAGGCGGAACGCGTCTTCAATATCGTTGATTGCAGATTTTAATTTGGGGAGCTCATCCTGGGCTGTCTCTCTCATCCAATCGAGTTCTTTCCCGATGTCATACAGTGCCTTTACGACATCTTGTAGGAACACTGTCTGTCGCCAATGGCTTGAAGTTGCTCGATGCGGGCTTTCGTGTGTGGGGAGCCAGGATACACGATCTTGGAATCCTCGGGCTCTTCAAGTTGACGAAGAACCACATGATGACGGGGTCGTCGTGGTCTGTCTTTCGATAAGAAACCATCATCGGAATCTGATTTAGCGTTAGCAGAGGTGGGAGATACAGGAGAATTTGGAGCAGGCAATTCGGAAGCAGGCGAAGAAGGTGCAGCAAATTCAGTCACAGATACAGGAGGGACTGATTCCTCCTGATGGGATTGTTCGTTTGTAGACGAAAGTACAGGAGGGACTGAATCCTCCTGAGGACTCTTAACTTCTGCCTGATCCGGAAGAGGGACTGAATCCTCTTGGTGGATGGCGTGGGAGGCTTCATCGTGTAGCGGGATAGGAAGGGCTTCCTGTTAAGGAGTTGCTTGCTCTTCGGTGGTGACAGGAGGGACTGATTCCTCCTGTTGTTGATCTTTGGCAGCTTTTTGTTGCGGGGGAGGGGACGGTTGTCTGTGAAATGTCCCCTGACCCTGTAGCTTTTGGTGATTGGCCATCTCACGTTCCCTGGCCTCTTCACGACTGATCATCTGACCTGCCTGTAGGGCATCATCATCGGCGTTCGAGTCAGGGTCCGAGTGGTGGCTGTTTGATGGAGCTTGTGGCTTCCCTTTCAGTCTAGACTTATCTTTCACCTTGAAATAGTCAGAGATTAGCTCTTGACAAAAGTGATCCTCCCAGCGGATCAAGACTTCGACGTTCTGGGTGTCCGTGACCTCCAGAGCAAATAGTTCTTCTTCCTTACAGTCGACCTAGTTGTATAGGGTGTCGTATGGGGCGACCCTGTAGGACTTCCAGATTTTGAAGCGTTCGTACGCTTGCTCGATTTGTACCTGGAGGAGAGTATTATTGATTATTTCGGATGGGGAGGTACTCTGTACAGTAGTTGGGTCTACTGTGCGGATGGGATCCTCAATAGGTATGGGAGCCTGTTTTGGAGAGGGATCTCGAACAGGGGATGGTACCCTATGGGGAGAGGGATCCTGTACAGGGGTCGGTACCCTATCAGGAGTAGCAACTTTTGGCTCCATAGGGGCAGCCGACTCACCGGAGCCCTCCAGCTTGGCAAACAGTTGATCATCCATCATAGCCGCCACAGGCTCGGGATCTACTGATTTCGTAGCAACTGTTTCTTCCATAGGAGTTGCTCCGTGTGGGATTTATTCAGCGACAGGAGTAGAGGTGGCCTCTGCAGGTACTGTAGGCTCAGTCATTGAAGACCTCTTGGCCTTCTTCTTCTTCTTATCGATAGCATGAGGTGATCAGATGTTAGAGACACTTCTTTTTCTTTTCTTCTCCTTGCTCGAGATCTGCATAGTGACGTCCATTGGGTTACTTGAGGGTGTGGCCTCTTAGCAATCAGGGGTGACTTATTGAATACGGTGGCCTTTATTGCACCAATGAATTTTCCGGGACCAATCTTCTTGGCATCGGCTGATTAGTTTACTCTGCAGTTAGTGAGGATGTAGTTCAGAATGAGGCCGAATGATTTCTTTGCAGTATCAGGTTTGGCAGCCTCCTCCTGAATCCTTTTCAACAAAATTTGGCACCAATCAACCATTTCTCCGGACATTTGTAACACCCCCAGAGCCATCCAGGAATATTACAGTGACGTGGGCCCCAAGACGGAACCCACAAAGCTAAAAGACATTTTCGTAAACATTTACAAACACCCAAGAGGCTAACGATGGTACTATCTTTTAAAAACATTCGAAGACTTAATAAAATCCGTTTATCAAAACCGTCGTAAAAATCTCATTTGAAACCACAAGGCCCGAAATGCCAAAACTCAACAGTTTAAAAAGATACGTTAAGCTATCGCTTACACGTACCGACAAAATAATTTAGAAAACAATTTCCAAAGTAACTTAAGTTAACGGATAACGAAAGGTCATTCAAGAATACTCACGCAGCGGAAAGGACAAACAATTAAAAATACTCTAGCAGCGTAATTCAACATATGTTGGGAAAAACAAACACCCTGTATCGAAACAGCCGGGATACCCGATCCCTGTATCGAATGTCATAAAGAAGGTTTTGACATATATGCCAAATACAGTAAAGGAAACTGTATCGAGGCTTAATGATTTATCATGTATCGAAGACCTGCCTCGAATCAGCATAAGTGAAGCTCATCAGTACAGCAAGAAGACTTGTTAAAAAGACCAAGTATGGAAACTGTCTCGATGCTCTAAATACAGTCATCTTCCATACAGTTCACAAAAGGACAAGAAAGAACACAAGTCAAGTCCCGTTGAACAAAGAAGTATTTAAATACTCAAGGATAAAGTATTTAAATACTGCCAGTCTTCAGATCTTCAGAATCCCGCGAAATCCGGATCATGTCATATTCCCGTTGAAGGACATCTTATTCAAACGGATATATCTCAACGGATACTTTCTCCAGAGACTATATATATCCTTGAAGACATTGAAGATCGGATCAACCAATTCAAGTAACCTAATACTCAAGCTATCAAAGTTAATCATCGAGCAAACATATCTCCAAAGCATACCGCAAGTTAGAACGAAAGAGATATACAAAGGCTCAAACATCAAGAATGACTATCATCACCAAGAACTTGATATTCAAAGTCATTGCTCTTACCTCGGTTACCTACCCTTTTACCTCTGTAAAACCGAGCTCGTGTGAACTCAACAAGTTATTTTGACTCGTGTGGGACGAATAAGGACGAAGCTTTGAACTGTGTGAAGAAGCTAGTCAAGAAGAAAGCTTTAACCAACTGTGTGAACGGTTGAAAGTGACATTCTTTGTATCAATGCATGTGAACGATACAAGGATAGGTTTGTTTATAATTACGTAGTTGTGTACGCAGAATTATAATAAACTTTTACTCCCGTGTGGAGGATCGGTGGACGTAGAGGGGTTTACCTCGAACCACTTAAATTATCGTGTTATTTACCTTCTCGCATCGTTTGAAATAACCGTGATATATTAAGTATACACCAATACGTCGTTGTTGTATCCACGGCAACTAATCGTATCCAAGACTCCGCTACGCACTCGATTTAGATTCCGTATACTTTGTTGTTTAAACGATTTTTCAAATCGTATCCAAGATACTTAAGTGGCCAACAAGTGGTATCGAGCGGTTGATTCTAAAAAGAATCACGTATTTCTTTTTAACCGAATCGATTCAAATCACTCATTTTCAAAATCTCTTTCATTCCTATATTATCGGTATGGATACTTCTATGATTAACAAAGTCCCTATGTTCTCTATTAACGAATTTGACGATCGGAGAATAAGAATGGAAGCTCATCTTGCAAAGAATGCACGAAGAGATGATTTTGTTATACAGATGGTCCGATCAAGATCATGAAGGTCAATCCAAAGAAGGATTGAGGGCCAAGCCCATGCCGAAATGCTCGAGAAAGAACGCGAGCAATGGACAACCGATGAAAGGAAGCGAGCCAATCTCGACAACGTGGCTAAGAATGCGTTATTTGTCACTCTTGACAAAGGCACGTTCAAAGGTAAAGAGCCGCAAAACACCAAAGAAATCAGGATAAACTCAAGTTAATTTGTGAGGGAACCGAGCTCTCAAAAGAAAACAAGATTTCAAAACTTACTCAAGAATTTGAATCTTTTGAAATGAAACCAACTAAACACTTGAGGAACTTGACCTCGATTTACCGGTATTGTTGGTGAACTTGAAGCGTTGGGCAAGATTTACACCCAAAAGGAGAAGAACTTAAAATTTTCAGATCTCTCCCACTCGATGGGACATTAAGACCACACTATGCGTGTATCCTATAATCTTAATGAAATATCCACTTTTCATCTCTTCTCTGACCTTAAAGCTTTTGAGTATGACATTGACAGAAGAGAGAAAGCTGAAGAATCTCCTTCAAAGGTCACAGCTCTCGCTGCTGTATCGAACCGTCGACACAGCATGCCTAGCTCGTCGAAGCCCGGTCACAAGAACGCTGACAGTGACAACGACTTCCTGTCACAAGATGAAATGGCACTTCTAATGCATAAATTCAAAAAGTTCATTAAACAGTCTGGAAAGACTCCCTATAGGCCCAAACCTATCAACAAGGTAAGTACCGAAACATCATCTGGTGATGCTAACCTGTGTTATAATCATAGGAAACTGTGCCATTATGCAAACAAATGTCCTCATCCCAAAGTCCAAAGATTGCCCGAGGCCGAGCAACAAGAGAGAGATGAAAGAAGACGTGCTTGGAAAGACAAGCTCAAGGCCCCGATTGGAGAATCGAAACCTCCCCACACCATCCAAATCACAGAATGTCTTCAGTGGTCATCAAAGTGATTCATCGACGATGAGTTCGATGATAAAGCATACATGTGCTTTATGGCCAAAGATGTTCCGTAAGGTGAAGACAATGATGATGAGGTAAGTTCAACCTCGGTTATTCCACCTAATGCATCTTATACTTTCGAAAATATGATGAATGAATTCAAAAACATTCAAAAGGCCCATGAGACTCTAAAATCGAGAATATACACTTCAATTAACAAATCTAGAGTGAAAGATGAAAATGACTTCTTGAAAATAAACTATGAAAATATGTCTCTTGATTGTGAAACCAGCAAGGTCGATTTTGAAAAACTCATGGAGAGCAATCATCAACTTGCTCATGAACTAAATGAGGTTAAAACCCATAATGAGAGCAAGACAAATGATTTGGTTCTACTACAAACCAAAATTACAACTCTCGAGAAGCGAGAAACCGAACTTGAGACCATTCTGAAGTCTTTTGAAAAATCGTCCAAAAGAATGGAAGAAATTCTGAGCACTGGGCAACATGCTCATGATAAAAGTGGCTTAGGATACACCTCATGTTTGAATAAAGGTAAAACTAGTACTGTGTTCGTCAAGAGTGTGGAACACATTCCAGACCTAAGATACTCATAGTCCCATAAAGGAACCTCGTACCGAGAAAACCAAGGCCGCAATTCCGCCTCAACTCTACTATTCGAGACAGTGGAACCAACAACCACTCAGAAGGCGTAATCTACAGCATGCTCCACAAGCATATCATCAAAGCCGACAGTCATTCAGAAAGAAAGCGGTATCCAAGCACCAAAGGCCCGCACGGCAGTACACTCGCAGCAAGGCGCCTAGGTATTGGATACAGAGCCCCGTTATCCCTCAAGACAGCAGATGCGCCAAGATCAACAACATCATTGGGAATCCAACGGAGACCCGTAAGACAAGTCATAGGCACGTGAAAATGGCTCCACCTCCTAGACGGCACTCATCGAATAATAATAATAACCCCGATTTTTACATGCATAGTAATTATCATGATTATAACAACTACGGATATGCCCCCGTAGATATCGCAACATCACCGAGTACATCCTACAAGAAACCAATTCTTTGTCAGAAAATCGGGTACCTAAAGGAACTAACATATATGGACCCAAAATCAAAGGGGACCTAAAACTACCTAATTTCTTTGTTACAGGACATTCTAGAGGAGGATACCCGGTACTGATAGTGGATGCTCGCCACATGACCGGAGACAGAGCAAGTTATCTCGATTTTGTAGAAGGTCGCGGTCCAAAAGTTCGCCGGTGATAAGTCTAAAGGAAGAACAAGAGGGAAAGGAAACCTACTTGTCGGGAAATTCAAGGTCACCGATGTTGCATATGTTGAAGGCTTACAGTATAATCTACTTAGTATTAGCCAGTTCTGTGATAAAAAGTTCTCGGTGAAGTTCTATATAGATCGTAGAGTCAAGAACACCCAAACCAAGGAAGTTGTGCTTACAGAAGCAGATCGTAATATGTACATTGCCGACTGAAGCCTATGAGCTCCTCAATTCCATGTTTTGTTGCCAAAGGAACTGCAGATCTTAGTCGGCTATGGCACAAGAGGATGTCTCACGTCAACTTCAAGACGATCAACAAGCTTTCAAGACAGTGGTATGGTTAGAGGTTTGCCGATGTGTCATTCAAGAAGGACAAATGTCGCGGACCATGCCGTAAAGGCAAGCAAATCAAGTCAACCCCGAAAAGCAAATCCTACCTTTCAACCCAAAGAGTGTTGGAAATGCTACACATGGATCTCTACGGTCCCGTAGACCCAGTAAGTTTGGGAGGTAAGAAATATTGCATGGTTGTTGTTGATGATTATTCCGTATGCTTGACGATCTTTCTTAGCAAGAAGAAGGAAACAACATCAAGGCCGCCCGAGCTCCCGAGAAAGTTGCGTAATGAAAAGCATCGAGTATCGTGTGCATTCGTTCCGGCAGAGGTACTGAATTTACTAACCGCTTTATAGAGCAATACTGTTCGGAGAATGGAATACAAAGACGAGTACTCACCGCCCGTACACCTCAACAAAATGGTGTTGCCGAGCGAAAGAATAGGACGTTGAAAGAAGCAACAAGGACAATGATTGCCGCAAGCAAATTGCCACATCGTTTCGGGTGAAGCAACCAATACAACGTGCTACACTCAAAACCGCAGATCGTCAACAAGCACCACAACAAAACAGCTTACGAGGTATGGAATAACAAAACTCCATTAGTTTCGTATTTTCACATTTTTGGATGCAGGTGTTATGTTTTGAACAATGGGAAGGACCAACTTAGAACCTTTGATGAAAAATCAGATGAAAGAATATTCGTAGGATACTCCTCCGTCAGCAAAGCTTTCAGAATCTTTAATAAAAGGAAGCTGACGATCGAGGAATCAGTTCATGTAGTGTTCGACGGACCACACCATGACCCTACAGGAGTAGATGATATCACTCAGGACATTCACCATCTATCTATCTTGGATCCACCTACACCTATAGAACCTGTCGTTGATTTAGAAATCAACCCCGCAGCTGTAAGAATCGATGTGGATGAAGCTGACGCTGTACAAGATGAAGCTGTACCCACAGAAACTTTCGATACAGTACGGGATCCTGAGTATGCCCTCGAATGCCACTCAGAGGTTGTTGAGTGAGGGCATTGTACTTGTAATTATGTAAACCATTTATATAAGGCAAATGAATGTTTCTTTATTTACTGGTAGTTACTGGCATTCCTAACTCGTAAATAAACATATAGAAACTAGTCCGTGTATTTGAGAGCAAAACGTTCCACTCCTTATTGGATAAGGGGGTCGGCACTGGAAAGGTTATAGCTCAAATACTTAATCGTTCGCAAGTCGATGAAACTTGACTAGGCGTTAAGTTTATGTGAAGACTTGTATGACGTGTTCTTTGACATGGAGAGTGCCTGTCGAACACTAATGGTTAGTGGGAGCACACGTTATAGGTATGCTAATTGGATTAGTATACTCGAACCGACTCACCCTCGATTCGTCACACGGATTTCACTCCGGACACCAATGACGGAATCGAAAGGTTGTGATAGGTATTCGTGAACCTTCGACTTGAGGATTTAGTAGGGATGTGCTTGTGACGTCTAGATTTTCATTAGAGTAGTTCGACCACGTAAACCTAAGGCGGGGTCAACCTCGACGTGCATCTTGACGGGCAAGTAGCGTGTCCTATCAATACCAAGATGGAATTCTTTCTCCCGTTAGTGAGCGGGTTATATGTCCTATGCGGTTATCGCGTATGAGATCATAAGTCTTTGGCCAAAGCATTGGAGCTAGCCGTATTAGATACACGAGAGCTCGATGATCTCGATTTGCATTAACGTATGCATAGCGTCAAGTACGTATAGGGTTTGACCGACCGTGACCCTATAACTTGATCGGGACATTTGAAAGAAGGGTTTATACGTTCCATCGGTATTCACGATAGAATGGTTCTTGAATGATCCCAATCATTCGCTCGCTGGGGTACAGTGTAGGCCGCCAGCCGCTAGGTGGTGCTACTAATCTTTGTTCCTCCCATTGCCGATCGAGACGGACCTACCGAGTCGCGCATTAGGATTGACGACGGAATGAATCGAGCTTAATCTTCATTATAAAATTAGATATCGATATCTAATTTTGGGACATCGATGTCTAAATTGATTTATCGATAAACTAATTTACAGCCAAATGAATTAAATATATTACTCGGTGATTAATTTAATTCATGAATATAATTATTTCTTGGAGAAATTAATTATGTTATTATGTATTTGATATGATTAATTAATTGGATTAATTAATCAATATAAATACATCGGAACGGAATCGGAGTTTATCTGTTTGGACTCACGGGAGTCCGAACGGACCGAACTCGCCCGGCTCCTTCTAGATGGCCACCCCTCTTTCCTTCCCTTTTCCTTGGTCATAGTCTCCACATGTTGGTGGAAGACTTATGTTCAATCAAGGGGACAAATATCACACCTTGGTGATATTGTCTAAAGTAGGAGATCTTGGGGAGTTGAATAAGAATATAAGTGGAGACAAACTCTCACTTGCAACTACACAAGTCCAGCCGTGAGTTTTGAAGTAGTGAGAGAGAAAATTATTTTTCTTAGTCTTCATCTTCATCTTCTTCTTCACTTTTGTTCTTGAGTTTTCTTGGAGAAAATTCAAGATACATTGAGAGATACATATTATACACTTAGAGTGTAATAATAATAAAAGCTTCACCACTTGATTCTAGCCGTAACCTTAGAGGTTAATCGAGTGTTGTTGTTCCGGTCATTTTTCCGGCGCGTGGCAAGTAGAGACGCGGTGTTTTCGGCGTTGGATCGTTCAAGGGCTTGGAGCGGATTGAACTCGTAGAGATCAAACTAAAGCTTGGGGAATAGCTCAAGAGAAGGTTTCCATTTAATCAACGGACTTCGAGGGTTAGTTTCTTACGACTCTTGCTTTTCGTTTATATATTCGTATATACGTAGCTCGATCGATCCTCGTAGGGATTCGGATCGAATTAATTTTCGTTTTACCGCTTCCGCTGGGCCTTCGTTTTAGGCACCGATTCTCAACAGTGGTATCGGAGCGTAGGTCTTGCGATCGTATATACGATATTGGCATTTGGAATGCTTGATTAGATGGTGAATGATTTGGAATCATTTTAGTCATAATCGTGGTATATATTTTTACGTTCGTTGTAGTTATATTTTTCGTAAGTTTATGTCTAAATATAAATCTTAATTTCTTGGAAATATGATTTATATTGAAGATATGAATGTTGAAAAATATTGATATCGATATCCGGTGAAAATCGAGCTCGAATCGTCGTCGGACGACTTTTCGGACAAAGGCGTGAAGTCGCCAGGTGACTCGGCCGTGTCCGTGACACGGCCGTGTCGAGCGATCCCAGGCCACCGCCAGCAGACCCGACCGTGTCGAGACACGGGCCGTGCCTGGCCGTAGCCGCCGAGCGTGACTCGGCCATGCCAGCCGGATCGGCCGGAAGCGACTTCGGCCATGGCAGCCAATTTCGCCCGGCTCGATTTTTCGTGTATTCTTGAAAATTAATCTCCCGCATGTTAAATTGGATTTAATATGATTAAAATGATTTATGGTATTTCATTTTATAAGGGAAATTTGATTAATTGGAATATTTATGGTCGACCGAATTATTTTGAACGTTATTATATTACCGATTGTGTGAATCGATTGGATCGGTTCGTATTGTTGATTGGATCAATGTATCTCTACGCTTTCCATTTATTTAGTATTTATTGGATGAATGCTTTTGAATGAGGATGTGGTTCGTGGACTTAGATTTGAATCGCTCGTTTTATTCGATTGGGTTGTAAAGGCCGTTTTGAGCCTATTTATTTTACTAGAAATATTTGTATCTAGGATGCAATTTTCGATGTAAAATTTATATGTAATGACGAAGACCGAGGAATATCCATTTCGAGAAGACGAAGATTCAAGACGAAGACTTGTAATTAGATTACGGAGTTTTTGTTTTCTAGGAACGGTCCATGAACCACATGTTGGTAGCAACTAGGTTGTGAATGGTTTTTTCATATTGTATGAATGCCACAAACGCGCTTAAATGATTAATGTGCAAAGTGTAACGTTAATCGCGAAAATTCTCCCACAATAAATTAATAAAGTTTATAAGGTTTCAAAGTTTTTCCTTCCTCCATCGAGTTTTCGAAATTGAAATCCAAACCGGATGTGCTATGCTTCCGAGTTATCGGGGTAGTCGTTCGGGGAGGACGGATAAATTACCGGGAGCGCATTGGATGCCTTCGATTGGAGCAAATTTTATCCCTAGAAACCTGATAGGTTGCCGGATAAGATTCAATTGTGAAACTGATTTGCGTCGATGGTATAAACTTAACTTGTTCACGAACCATATAAACCGTATAGGTTGAGGGGAGTGAACAAGGGGAAAAAGAAGATCGAATCATCCATTAGATGGGTTGGTGTTGGACACCACTTTATGAAAATTAATAGACTAGAAACCCATTCGGTTGCCCTCTATTAAGATTTATAAAGAACTCGATCACCACTATGAAGTAGAGCGACGATACTTCCGGATTTCACATGGGAGTGTGTTATTCCGATAAAAATAGTGGGAGCTGGGTAACAAGAATAGAAAAGACCTTAATTCTACACTCAGAACATAATTGAACGAGTCACTAATTAATCTGTTATACTTAATGCATAAATCTCAATATGACAATGAATCCACTCTCAATTCTACTCGAAATGAACTACTTAATGGGACCTAACTTTGTGGATTGGCTCCAATCGATGATTGTCCTCGGTATAGAGGCACTGGGATACGTCTTGGAGACGGACATTCCGGCGCCTCCTGTGTGGACCCGAGCCAATCAGGAAGAGATTGAAAACCACGAAAAGTGGGTTAAGGATGACGTGAAAGTCCGTGCTTATATGATGGCTTCCATGTCTAATGATCTTCATAGAGCTCATGAGAAAATGACTTGCTGGCGGTCTGTCTCACTTAACCGAGCTTTATGGTGAGCACAGTGAATCGCTAGATATGAGATATCCAAGCAACTGTTCGGTGCAAGGATGAAGGAAGGTGAGAAGGTTGGGGAACACGTCCTCAAAATGATATCCATGATCGAGAGATTGGAGGCTCTTGATTTTAAAATGGACACTTCTCTCCAAACCGACCTTATCCTACAGTCTCTCCCCGATTCCTTCTCACGCTTGTTATGAACTTCAACCGCAATGAGATTGCATGTAACTTAGCCGGGCTAATGAACAAACTTGTGACCGCTCGGCCTCGGATGAAGACTCGCGGATGAAGGAGTCTGCTCTTGTGATTTCTTCGGACCTCGGAGGTCTAAGAACAAGAAGAAAAGGACCAAGAAGCAAACCGACCACAAGCTAAGGACCTTAAGGGTAAGGGCAAGGCCGATGGTTCCGAAGAACAAGAAGAAGAAGGATGCTTGTCTCAAGTGCGGTGAGTCGGGCCATGGGCTAGAGACCTGTCCGATTCTTCATGGCACTTCAGGTACATAACTTTTAGTTTTGGAAATAAATTGTTCTGCTACTGTATTTTCTACTTCCTGGATACTGGATTCTGGTGCTAGTTCTCATATTTGTACCGTGAATCAGGATCTGGAACAAAGTAGGAAGCTTGGAGCTGGAGAAGTTATGATCACTTCTTTTGGGTTTAGAATCCGGCTTTGTTTTGACTTTAGAAGATGTACTTGTTTTGCCCAAGGGGCACAAAAACATTGTATCCATTCCGGTCATGGACCGAAAAGGCTTTTCATTTTTCATTGGTGATGGTTCCTGCAAAATTTATTTTAGAAATAAACTAGTGGGTACTGCTACATTGTTGAATGGATTGTATCATCTAAATCTCAGCAACAAAGTAGTTGTGAATACTATGACTAGAAAACGTGGTAGGGATGAAACCAATCAAGTTTTGAAATGGCATCTAAGACTTGGTCATGTTGGTCAGACCAAGGTTTACAAGATGGAAAAAGATGGACTTATGGGTCCATTGGGATCGAATCCATTTCCTACTTGTGAATCTTGCCTTAAAGGCAAAATGACTAAGTCCCCTTCACAGGACTTTTGAAAGAGCCGATAAACCGGGATTAATCCATGCGACGTTTGTGGTGCTTTGGAAGCGGACGTGACGGATATCAATATTTCATTACGTTCTGAGATGATCATACTAGGTATGGTTATGTATACTTAATGAAACATAAATCCGAGGCCTTTGAGAAATTCCAGGAATTCAAGGCCCTAGTCGAGAAACAAACCGGTAATCATATCAAAGCACTTCGGTCGGACCGAGGTGGCGAATATATGAGTACGGAGTTTGACGAGTTCCTTAAGGAACATGGAATAGTTTCACAACTAACACCTCCAGTACTCCTCGGTTAAATGGTGTGTCGAAAGAAGGAACCGGACCCTGTTGAACATGGTCCATTCCATCTTGGGCTATCTTGACTTGCCGATTTACCGTGGGGTATGCACTCATCGCCGCGTATATCTTGAACAGATGTCCTTCCAAATCCGTTCCTAAAACTCCACATGAGATGTGGGAAGGAAGGAAACCAAGTCTTAATCATATTAGGATTTGGGGATGTCCCGCTTATGTCAAGAAGACTAAGGTGGAAAAGTTGGAAGCTAGGTGCGAAGAGACGTTTCATTGGATTCCCATGGGACGATGGGATATCTATTCTACATGCCCGAAGATCGAAGGATCATTGTTGCTTTACAAGCACACTTCTGGAAGATGAGTTCATTCAGAAGGCGGAGCGGGTAGAAGTATTTCTTTAGAAGAATACAATGAAACTCCTCGAGAGACACTGTGCAAGAAACCTGAACCGAACTTTCAAACACAAATACAACCACCTCGTAGGTCTAGTAGGGTGTCTCATTTACGAGAGGTATGGGCTTGTGCACTTGGAGGAGCCGGGTCTCCATGAGGTTCCAAGTGATAGCCAAGAGACCGACCCAACAACCTATGACCAAGCGATGGTGGATGTAGACTCGCGAAATGGCGTGAAGCTATGGAAGCCGAGATAGACTCGATGCATGTCAATCAGTGGACTCTAGTAGACCGCCCCAAGGGCATAGTGCCTATTGGGAACAAGTGGATCTACAAGAGAAAGACCGATGGTGATGGCAAGGTTGATGCCTATAAGGCCGGGCTTGTGGCAAAGGGTTATACCCGGAAGGAAGGGATCGATTACCACGATACCTTCTCGCCCGTAGCCATGATCAAGTCTATTCGCATGATGCTTGCTATAGCTGCCTACCACGATTATGAGATATGGCAAATGGACGTAAAGACGGCTTTCCTTAATGGATTCCTCGAGGAGGAAATCTATATGGAGCGGCTAAAGGCTTTGTGTCCAAAGTCGATATTCGAAAGTGTGCAAGCTTCAGCTCCATTTATGGATGAAGCAAGCGTCGCGTAGTTGGAACCTTCGTTTTGACGAGGCGGTCAAAGAGTTTGACTTCGTGCAAAATGAAGAGGAACCTTGTGTATACAAGAGGGTTAGTGGGAGCAAGATCGCATTCTTAGTACTATATGTAGATGACATTCTACTAATAGGAAATGATGTGGGAATGCTCGATTCGTGAAAGCTTGGCTTTCGAGTAATTTCTCCATGAAAGACTTGGGAGAAGCTACCTATATTCTTGGTATTCGACTCTACCGGATAGAGCGAAGAGAACAATAGGTCTTTCCCAAGCCCTCTATATAGATAAAATCTTAAAGCGATTTAAGATGGATGATTCTAAAAGAGGGTTCCTACCGATGCGACATGGAATAAAACTCACCTTGAAGATGTGTCCTCAAAGTGAGGAACAACGAAAGGAAATGAGTAATATACCATATGCTTCGGCCGTGGGTAGCCTTATGTATGCTATGTTGTGTACAAGACGACATCGCGCATGCCGTAAGCGTGGTGAGTAGGTTTCGTGCAAACCCAGAAGGGAACATTGGGCCAGTAAAGAACGTTCTCAAGTACTTAAGAAGGACTAGAGATATGGTTCGATGTATGGCGGTGGAGAATCGATGTGGTGGGATTCCGATTCGGACTTCCAAGGACCGAAGGGCGACTCGATGTCCACTTCGGCTACATATTTACTCTTAATGGAGGAGCGGTATCTTGGCGTAGTGCCAAGCAAAGCGCGACTAGCGATTCCACTGTCAGGTGAGTATCAAGCGGCCTCGGAGGCTTCAAGGAAGGGTTACGGATTAAGAAGTTTCGGAGAACTTCAAGTGATACCATGTCCGAGTTGCCTGTTCATTGCATCACGACAACGATGGAGTCAGCGCAGCCAAGGAGCCGAGGTTTCACAACAAGACCAAACATATTGAGAGGAAGTATCATCTCGTAAGAGAATTTGTTCGCAAGGGATACATTGTGCCGCACAGAGTAGACTCGGCCGACAACGTCGCCGATCCATCGACTAAGCCACTTTCTCGGACTAGCTTGGAGCGTCATCTGGAGAACATGGGTATTAGATACCATAGTGTGTGGCATTGAGTGCAAGTGGGAGATTGTTAGGAGTATGCCCTCGAATGCCACTCGGAGGTTGTTGAGTGAGGGCATTGTACTTGTAATTATGTAAACCATTTATATAAGGCAAATGAATGTTTCTTTATTTCTTGGTAGTTCTTGGCATTCCTAACTCGTAAATAAACATATAGAAACTAGTCCGTGTATTTGAGAGCAAAGCGTTCCACTCCTTATTGGATAAGGGGGTCGCACCTTGGAAAGGTTATAGCTCAAATACTTAATCGTTCGCAAGTCGATGAAACTTGGTAGGCGTTAAGTTTATGTGAAGACTTGTATGACGTGTTCTTTGACATGGAGAGTGCTGTCGAACACTAATGGTTAGTGGGAGCACACGTTATAGGTATGCTAATTGGATTAGTATACTCGAACCGACTCACCTCGATTCGTCACACGGATTTCACTCACGGGACGATCAATGACGGAATCGAAAGGTTGTGATAGGTATTCGTGAACCTTCGACTTGAGGATTTAGTAGGGATGTGCTTGTGACGTCTAGATTTTCATTAGAGTAGTTCGACCACGTAAACCGGAAGGCGGGGTCAACCTCGACGTGCATCTTGACGGCAAGTAGCAGTCCTACCAATACCAAGATGGAATTCTTTCTCCCGTTAGTGAGCGGGTTATATGTCCTATGCGGTTATTGGCGGATGAGATCATAAGTCTTTGGCCAAAGCATTGGAGCTAGTCGTATTAGATACACGAGCTCGATGATCTCGATTTGCATTAACGTATGCATAGCGTCAAGTACGAGATAGGGTTTGGTCGACCGTGACCTATAACTTGATCGGGACATTTGAAAGAAGGGTTTATACGTTTTGGTATTCACGACAGAATGGTTCTTGAATGATCCCAATCATTCGTTCTCGGTTAAGTACAGTGTAGGCCGCCAGGCTGGCTAGGTGGTGCTACTACTCTTTGGTTCCTCCCATTGCTGACTGAGACGGACCTACCGAGTCGTGCATTAGGATTGCCGACGGAATGAATCGAGCTTAATCTCTCATTATAAAATTAGATATTGGATATCTAATTTTGGGACATTGGATGTCTAAATTGATTTATTGGATAAATTAATTTACGGCCAAATGAATTAAATATATTACTCGGTGATTAATTTAATTCATGAATATAATTATTTCTTGGAGAAATTAATTATGTTATTATGTATTTGATATGATTAATTAATTGGATTAATTAATCAATATAAATACATCGGAACGGAATCGGAGTTTATCTGTTTGGACTCACGGAGTCCGAACGGACCGAACTCGCCTGCTCCTTCTAGATGGCCACCCCTCTTTCCTTCCCTTTTCCTTGGTCATAGTCTCCACATGTTGGTGGAAGACTTATGTTCAATCAAGGGGACAAATATCACACCTTGGTGATATTGTCTAAAGTAGGAGATCTTGGGGAGTTGAATAAGAATATAAGTGGAGACAAACTCTCACTTGCAACTACACAAGTCCAGCCGTGAGTTTTGAAGTAGTGAGAGAGAAAATTATTTTTCTTAGTCTTCATCTTCATCTTCTTCTTCACTTTTGTTCTTGAGTTTTCTTGGAGAAAATTCAAGATACATTGAGAGAGACATATTATACACTTAGAGTGTAATAATAATAAAAGCTTCACCACTTGATTCTAGCCGTAACCTTAGAGGTTAATCGAGTGTTGTTGTTCCGGTCGTTTTCCGGCGCGTGGCAAGTAGAGATGCGGTGTTTTCGGCGTTGGATCGTTCAAGGGCTTGGAGCGTATTGAACTCGTAGAGATCAAACTAAAGCTTGGGGAATAGCTCAAGAGAAGGTTTCCATTTAATCAACGGACTTCGAGGGTTAGTTTCTTACGACTCTTGCTTTTCGTTTATATATTCGTATATACGTAGCTCGATCGATCCTCGTAGGGATTCGGATCGAATTAATTTTCATTTTACCGCTTCCGCTGGGCCTTCATTTTAGGCACCGAATCCCAACAGTTGTACCCACAGAAACTTTCGATACAGTACGGGATCCTGAACTAGAACCCGACCGAAGATGGTTGAGAGATCACCCGCAAGAGCTGATCATTGGAAACATTAATGCCGGTGTTTCTACTCGTAGGAGAATACAGAGTACACAAGGAAATGTACTTTGTGCACAAGAAGAATCTAATGCTGAAGTCTCACAGTTTCCTGAATGGAAATCTCAATCCGAACTTAGGAGACTCAATATGTGCACTATCGCTGTATTCTTAGCCCAGTCCGAACCTGTTTCGACCATAGACGCTCTTAACAATTCTCATTGGATAACATCTATGGAAGAAGAGCTTAACGGTTTCGAAAGAAATAATGTATGGTATCTTGTACCTGAGGCCAAACAAACCAATCGGTTATAGGAACCAAATGGGTATTTCAAACAAAAAGGATCGAAATGGACTTATCATAAGGAACAAATCCGGACTAGTAGCACAAGGCTATTGTCGAAGAAGGAATCGACTATGATGAAACCTTCGCCCCGTAGCGAGACTAGAAGCCATTAGGATATTTTTAGCCTTTGCCGCCCATAAGAGTTTTATCGTATACCAAATGGACGTCAAGAGTGCTTTCTGAATGGAGAGCTTGCGAAGAAGTTTATGTTGAACAACCACCGTGGTTTGCCAACACAGACGATATCGATCTAGTTTACGAGGCTAAGGAAAGCCCTGTACGGACTTAAACAAGCCCTAGAGCACAGTACGAAACCCCGTCCCAAGATCTAACCAACAACGGATTTGAGAAGGGTGTCGACAAAACCTTGTTCAAGATACAGAAGGTGATGACCTTCTAATGGTACAAATCTATGTCGATGATATTATTTTTGGTTCAACTAACCTTGCTCTATGTCAAAGGTTCTCACATCTCATGCAAAGCAAATTTGAAATGAGTATGATGGGGAACTTAGTTATTTCCTAGGTTTGCGTGTAAAGCGATTTGCCTACAGTATATTCATCAACCAGAGAAATACAAAGAAGGAACTTCTCAACAAATTTGGAATGAACAATTCCAAATCCTCGCTAACTCCCCATGAGCACTTCCGTGCAAATTAGTGCCGATGAAGCCGGAAAGCCGTTTGACCAATCACTCTACAGAAGCTCATTGGTTCGCTCCTGTACCTAACGGCTATGAGCCCGATATCCAGTTTGCTGTTGGAGTGTGTGCGAGATACCAAGTTGCACCTAAGGAATCACACTTCAATACAGCTAAACGAATCCTGAAGTACATTAAAGGAACAGTCGATGCAGGACTGTGGTATCCTAAGGAAGGCGGAGTCGATTTAGTTGGATACAGCGACTCGGATCTCGGAGGCTGCAAGCTAGATAGGAAGAGTACAAGTGGGACTTGTCACTTTCTTGGACCTAGACTCGTTTCTTGGTTCAGTAAGAAGCAATTGGCTAACTCTCTTTCTACGGCTGAATCAGAGTACTATGCTGCTGGTAGCTGCTGTATGCAGATCCTTTGGATGCAGCAACAACTGTCAGATTATGGAATCGATGCTAGAGAGACTCCAATCATGTGTGATAGCACGAGTGCAATTGCAATCACGCACAATCCTGTGCTGCACTCGCGCACTAAGCATATCAACATGAAGCATCATTTTATCAGAAAATCATGTCGAGAACAAGGATGTTCGCCTGGAAAAAGTTCATACAGACATCCAGCTGGCCGACATTTTCACCAAGCCTCTCGACACAGCAAGATTCAACATGCTAAGAACAGAATTGGGAATACTACAGCCAGACTCCCTGTAAGTAAATTTACTGTTTTTACTCAACAATTGAGGGGGAATGCTGTAAGACCCGTGAATACAAGATCCAACATTAATTATCTCGTACACTCGAAACATCAATACGATCAGTAGCGAACGAAGGCATATGAATCCTACGGTGATGTGTGCAATAATTAAGGGGAATACAGTAGGACCCATGAATACAAAGAATAATCCAAATATTGTTGTATGGAATTTAAAACCTATTAGTACCTTTTTAAGGGGGAACGCTGTATCGACGCGGAGAACAGCACATGCTATAGGATTTCGATTCAGTATATAATATAATATTATTTCCTTTTTAAAATAATTTTTGTCCACGTGCCCTGTTGTTATGTCAAACGTCATGTTCATTAAATGCCTTACACGACATCTGGACAACTGAATCTCAAAAGCCGCGATGTTTTTAAATTGTTTATTATTTTTAAACCGCCGTATTAGGCATTTAGGGTATCAACCTATGTCAGAAGTGGGACCCGCTGTATTTTAAAACCTTTTAATGGATTAGCGTACCAGTTACACTCAATCCATCTTGACCGTTGATTTCAAAACCGGTTCCCATCCCTTAAAATCTGACCATTCGTACTCTGCAAACCCTATTTCGCCGCCCAAGTATAAAAGGACTGTATCTGCCATTGGAGACTCTTTACGCTTTCTGCAATTACAAGAGTTCTCAAGCAAACAGCCTACATATTTTCTGCATTTTCACTGCGAATTTCTACTGTTTTCTTCCACCTTTTTTTTAAGAAAACATCAATGGCTAGTCAATCTTCTTCCCCTGTTCTGAAGAAAACCTCCAACATCATTGATGGTCGGATCTTCTCCAAGCTTGTCATCATCGAGCGTATGATCTCGGAAATCAATGACACCGAACCAATGGAGTATATCATTACTCGTCTTGAACAACAAGGTCTCTATCGCTTCGGGAGCAAAACCGCCGACAAATACGACGCCCATCTGGTTGAGGAATTCTACCTCAACGCCGCCGTTCGTTTTATGTCACTAGCCCAGGGAGGACACGTTGCTGACATCACTACAACAGTCCAAGGAGTGCAAATCTGCATCAATCGCGACCTACTCCAGAAAATCTACACGCTGCCCGCCGACGGCCTGACCATGGACCAACTTGAGACGTTCGGGTCTCAAGAGCTTATTACCAAGTTTTATGGACTATTTACAGGGTCCAAAGTGGTTGATATGGTGACAACCACTTGTCACAAGAAAAATTTTCTTCTTCATTTCGTTTATCTGCATGACTTATGTTCCAGGATCATTGAAAATCGAACCGGTGCGTTCGAGATGTGCACGAACCTAAGGTTCAGAATGATGGTAGCTATTTTGACCTGTGAAAAGGTCAATTGGTGCCAAATCATTCTGAAACGTCTTCAAGAAGAGGTGTGCAAGCCTGCCACCCAAAAGAAATCCTTTGGTTTAATGCTGAACTACATTCTGACGAGGTGCGGAGTGACGCAATCCTCCGATGCCAAGAAAAATAGCTCCAGGATATATTTAGGAGGCGTCAAGCCCACTGCTTATAACCAGAGCACCATGCATGCCAATCACCCGAGAACCAGGCACATGCCTATTTCTGCCAACCCAAGAGATGAAACCGTGAAGGTCCCAGAAATGGAATCTTCAAAGAAGAAGCGAAAGCGTTCTCACAGCAAGAAACACTCTGCTGGTGAGAAGTCCAAGAAGAGACTCAGGAGGCTCTCAAAAATCAAAACCAAGCACTCCGAGGATGTCTCGCCCGTGGCGCAATCCATTGATGAAGAACCCCAGGGCCCAACCCCTGTGGAAGAGGTGTCTCCTACTGCATCGACAGTAGATCCCGAGCCTTTGGCGGCTACGACGGATATAGAGACATCTGCCAACGCTCAAGACTTTCGCGAGTCGGCTGCCCATTCGGAGCCAAAAGCTACTTCTCCTCTGCGGGATCCCACACCCGTACAGGATCCAATTTCCTTCGGGGCACCATCCCCTGCAAGGAGTCCATCTTCCGTCAGATCCCATGCATGCAGAATCCTCAACAGCGTCTCCAGACGTTATTCGAAGTCCCTCCCCTGACTCGATCATAAATCAAACACTTCTTTCGGTTCAAATTGACCACGCGTACGAAAGATTTCTGCAATGGAAGGGCTATAGGCTAGCTCCGTACGATACACTGTACAACTGGAGCGAATGGAGCCACGAAGAGAGGTTCGTCTCCGAAGTAACAGACTCAACTGAAATTGAGGCCCTGCTTCGATGGGACAACGCCTCTTGCAAGGATCTAATAGAAAGCCACCTGCTGCACAAATCTGACGCCAGAAGAAAAGGAAAGAAGAAGTCAGAGGATTCTCCCGTTAATCTAAAAGACGACGACGATCATGACTCAGACGACGACGACGATGCTCTACAAGCAGGTCTGAGAATGAGCCGTGAAGAGGCTGAAGCCCGAGACGCCTCTCCACCCAGAAAAGACGAAGGGCCTTCTAATCAAGCCAATCCCCCTTCGCCACAGCCGGAGAACATTCCCGACCAGGAGGAATCAGTCCCTCCAGTCGAGGAACTTCAAGAAATTTTGGAACAGGCACCCAAGCCTGCTGCGACCGAAGAAGCTATTCCTGCAAACCAACAGGAGGATTCAGTCCCTCCTGCATCCATATCTGCCGAAGAACCTTCGCCACAGGACGCTTCTGAACCAACTGTCGCCGAACCACAAGAAGCTGCCCCCGCCCCTGCAACCTTGGTATCCGAGGACGGTAACGAACCTGAGGATGTCCAACTTACTTCACGTCCATCCGTGAATGTAAGAAGATTGAACGGCGCTGCAGACTTCGCCCAGCCTGACTCTCCGATCTCTGCTGCACGTAAGGAGCGCCTGCGAGCTCTTGGCCTTCAGACTGTATTTATCCAAGATGCAGTAAACGCTCTATCTTCCGTTGAAAAGGCACTGAATTGGATGCACACATCTGCCGTAGAAGAAATGACAACTCTTCAACACGAAGTATCTCGAGTTGTCGACACATTCATTCTTCTGCCAGAAGTTTTCAAGCAAGCCTTGAAGATCATGGAAGATAAACAAGAGCAACTGCTGAAGGAGGAAGCTACAAAGACAAGGATTGCTGAAGCCAAGACCGCCTGTGCAATGATCGAGAACAGCTCTCAACTGCGTGCTCACGACAAATGCATTCAAGAAATGTCGCAGACTCTTTCCTCACTTGTTGAAAGAATAACCAGCATCGAGACCAAACAGGACGCCGCTCTTGAAATCCTGCAAAGTCTTGATGAAGCCAAAAAGGGGGAAGAGGCACGAGAAGCTGCAAGGAGAATAAGGATGCAACAGGAAAGGGAATTTGAGGCTGCTCAGAACAATATCACCGCCGAATTGAAAAAGCTAGCACCTCAATCCCAAAGCTTTAAAATTTCAGGCTCCAGACCGGAATTCCATGACCCAAATGTCCCTTGGCAAACTCTTATCCAAAGACCTTCGGAAATACGTCTGCCGACCAACCGCAACCCAACTGCCGACGAAGTGAAGCACTGGAGGAAGAATGAACTGATGAGATATTTTGTCAGACTCATCAGGGAATCCGCCATCTTCAAAAATTATAAAACGTTAGCGGAAGCGGCAGATAAGTTTTCAAAGATGCTAGAAGAAGGTAAACTCCCTCTCCAAATCGAAATGAAATCAAAACATAGAAGAGGAGATCGGGTCACCCATCCAGAAGATTGGATACTTGCCTTTGATCGTTCATATGAAGGAAGAGCGATTTACCAGGATCGAGGCAATGATTCACTTCAAAACTGGTGGCGCGGCACCGAGAACGAGCAAGGAAAAAGACCATGGAGGCATGCAGATTATAGATAAAGAGCTGAAATTTATGTATACTATTTTTGTTTTTGTAATTTCTATTCGAAACAGCAAACTTTGTACTCAATCATTTTGAATATCAATAAAATAGTTTGTTTGTCTTGAAAGATTACAACTCGTAATCTACTGTGTTAATGTATGATTATTTAAAATTGTTTGATAGGAATCTCAAGTTAGACAAACTTGATTGAAAAATAAGCTGTACGAACTAGTCTACGAACAGTTCATAATTTCAGTTGTAAACTTAGAATACATTGTAAGATTGTGCCTGCGCGCCAATCATAGGCTTAAGTTGTAATAAATCTCAAACTGTATCGAACGTGCCTGCGAGCAGTTCATTATTGTAGACTATGTCACTAAGTCAGACCTATTGACAAAAGACCAAGAAATCTGCCAGAAGTCATCGAAGAAGAATGCTTCATGAAGAAGGTTTTGGCATCATCAAGAAGACTCGAAGAGTTAAGAAGTTAGTCTTGGCAAATTGTCAAAAAGGGGGAAATTGTTGGGAAAAACAAACACCCTGTATCGAAACAGCTGGGATACCCGATCCCTGTATCGAATGTCATAAAGAAGGTTTTGACATATATGCCAAATACAGTAAAGGAAACTGTATCGAGGCTTAAGGATTTATCATGTATCGAAGACCTGCCTCGAATCAGCATAAGTGAAGCTCATCAGTACAGCAAGAAGACTTGTTAAAAAGACCAAGTATGGAAACTGTCTCGATGCTCTAAATACAGTCATCTTCCATACAGTTCACAAAAGGACAAGAAAGAACACAAGTCAAGTCCCGTTGAACAAAGAAGTATTTAAATACTCAAGGATAAAGTATTTAAATACTGCCAGTCTTCAGATCTTCAGAATCCCGCGAAATCCGGATCATGTCATATTCCCGTTGAAGGACATCTTATTCAAACGGATATATCTCAACGGATACTTTCTCCAGAGACTATATATATCCTTGAAGACATTGAAGATCAGTGACTGAACCAATTCAAGTAACCTAATACTCAAGCTATCAAAGTTAATCATCAGAGCAAACATATCTCCAAAGCATACTGCAAGTTAGAACGAAAGAGATATACAGTGCTCAAACATCAAGAACAGCTATCATCAGCTCAAGAACTTGATATTCAAAGCTGCTGTTCTTACCTGGTTACCTACCCTTTTACCTCTGTGTAAAAACCGAGCTCTGTGTGAACTCAACAAGTTATTTTGACCTGTGTGGGACGAATAAGGACGAAGCTTTGGAACTGTGTGTGAAGAAGCTAGTCAAGAAGAAAGCTTTAACCAATCTGTGTGAACGGTTGAAAGTGACATTCTTTGTATCAATCTGTGTGAACGATACAATGATAGGTTTGTTTATAATTACGTAGTTGTGTACGCAGTAATTATAATAAACTTTTTACTCCTGTGTGGAGGATCAGTGGACGTAGAGGGGTTTACCTCGAACCACTTAAATTACTGTGTTATTTACCTTCTGCTTTTACTGTTTGAAATAACTGTGATATATTAAGTATACACCAATACGTTGTTGCTGTATCCACGGCAACTAACTGTATCCAAGACTTCCGCTACGCACTCAGATTTAGATTCCGTACAGTTTGTTGTTTAAACGATTTTCCAAACTGTATCCAGTATACTTAAGTGGCCAACAACATATAATCAGAATACTCGATTCACAAACACATGTCATAGCCAGTATCCTCCGAGAAGCTCATCTCTTCACGACCGCTACAAGCTTGATATTCCAATAACCTAAAAAGAAAGCCCACGACGGGGTCAACCATAATATCTAACAATGATAATGATCACATCGCGTCAATAATTACATACCAATGAAAATACTAAGTAAGAATACGATCAATGTAATCTTACCGCCGTAACCTTACCAAACTCGTAATAATTCTCATCAAAATAACCATTATAACATTTCACATGTCATAATATCGATTAACCAATAAACTCAAACATAATATCCATACGGTACCTCAAGCAATACCCAAGATTCTCAAAACATCATCATAAGCCGTAATACAGTAATATACCAGCTCTAACAAATTCGATCCATCGGATAACATCATCAAAATTCCAACACGATAATCGATTGTCCATCAAAGACAAATACCAAGGGGAAATCTGGAACATACCTCAAGATATGTAATACCACGCCAATCACGTTAGTCTAATCCGAGATCAGATCAATACAACATACGGACATGGTCCTAACGCAAGACCTACAAATGCATACTCGTATGACAACGCCAATATGCTCACATCAATAACAACAATGTATACTTATGGAAATCCGATGATCCAGCGCACACAGCATAGATCTCAATATGATCCCGAAAGATCAACACGAGGTGGATAACCCATAATATACATATGCACAACAACAACACATGGGTAATCCCATGATCCAGCATTCACTACATAGATCCCAAGATGATCCCGTCTGACCAACGCGAGGTGAAAAACCCGTCCAGTGATCCAGCGCACACAGCATAGATACCCAAGATGATCCCGTCGGACCAACACGAGGTGGACATACAACAACGATGCACAAATGCATAATAACAACAATACACAAATGCATGACAACAACAATACACGAATGTATCACAACATGATCGACACAAAATGATAAAAATGATTAGAGTACTTTCCCTGAGTCCTTCGAGAGCAATCTCGATGTCTAAACTATCACCAACCATTATCCTCAATATTCGACGGTCCAAAATATCACGGACTGTAGATAATTCATATCTTCGTCTTTACCATAATGTATCCTCGATACCCAAGTATACCAATAACAAAAGTAAATCATATACATTATGATTTGAATTCCCAAAATCCGAAAACAACGTACAATCCCAAATTTCCAGTGTTCACAATTATGATCATTGCTATACGAATTATAAACGAATGAAATTGAAACCATTCATTAACTATTATAGACTATGCAAGTAATAACTTGCCTCGATACCAACACGACGATGATGAAGCCATTACCAATCCCATTGCCTTTGTCTACGAGCCCCTCGGCCCTGACCAAAGCAATTCACGAACATTCTCGAACACGACCGCAACACACTTTTCTAGTCCACTATTATAACCAACGATCAATGATCACAACCTATTGAAGTAATCAATTAACACACATTCGATAATAATCAATTCTCTATATAACCAATCAATCAAACCTAATGGCTCAACAATTACTCGATCATATACAAAACCAAATAGTATAACTCAAACCATCACGAACTCATATCCACAATACGAACCGAAATCCGATAATCGTTATTAACAATCAATATAACCGATCAACAAACCCAACGATTTTACAATATCTCGATTAACCACAAGTCCGAACAATCCAACTCAAAAAATTACGAATTCACAACCACAATGCGATTACGAATACGAATGTAAAGGAAATCATATTTGATGATCAATCACAATCTTTCCGGATTCCAAATTGTTTATCATGATTCGTATTTCATCAAGAACATACGAATTCTACCACTACAATCAACATGACTTAACGAACATTCCATCTTCATATCTAAAAATATCGATAATTCAACATACAATCGTCTTGCTATGTTCTATTTATCAAAAGTTCTTCAAGAACACCAAGTGATTCGAAACCATGTTCGTAGCCATCAAAACAACATAATCCGATATCCTTTAACATGTAGATAATCATCCAACTCATAATTCAAGTCATATATTATCGTATTTTTCAACATAAAATTCATATAACTTCAAGAATCACAACAACAACACCATAATCATCTTCATATGAATCGTTCATCAACAATAACATCAAAATCCGAATTCAAGGTGTAGAGTTCATCAACATACCTCAAGAACATGAACAACACCATCAAACACATCAAGGATCATCGATATCTTCATATCCAAACCTCAAATCCATGTTTCCAAGCTTATAACCAAGTTAGAAGGGGCTTATCTTCACCAACATATGAAGGGGGACGAATCTGGGAGGAAGGAATGGTTTTGTTCTCATGAAGAAATGGAAAACCGATCCTCCATTTATAATTTGCAGCGCTCATTACATACGTTACCAATCCACATTAACGTACGTAATGCTCCTTATGTACGCTACATGTCCTTCATAGCATACGTAACATCATTCCAGAACTCACTGCCTTGTTTCGTTCGATCGCTTACGTATGTAATGCATAGGCCATAACGTACGTAATACATACGTTGACTTGCTACCGTAAATATCCATTTAGCGTACATAATGTGTAGTCCATAACGTGCCTAATACACGACATTGACTCATATGTTCACGTTCTGCACCGAAAACTACCGACCACGGGACCCACTTGTCGGTCATAGCCTGACCCTATTTGATTCTCTTCATAACGTATGTTATGTGCACTACGTAACGTACATTACGACTGTGTCTTAGCATATGTAAGCTCCTATGCTTAACGTACGCTACGCTTGACAAAGTACTCTCTGATCAGCCAACTATATCTCATCTGATACGTTAACATACGTAAAGACCTCATGTTAACATATGTAACTGTTGGGGATTAATGTACGTAAGCTCATATGCTTAACGTACGTTATGGCCTCTATACTTATCCATTTACACTGATCTTGCTCGTCGTCTCAATATACCGAATACGTATACACAACACACTATATCCTCAAATGCAATTATCGACCAAATACGACAATTATACCAATACAGATGTCTCAGTCCTTCAATTATTTTATCCATACTCTACAGATTCCACACTGTACAACATAATTTGGATAAAATAACATTAAACAACAGCAGTAGAAATCCCGGATATTACACATTTTGTGCATTCTCATCACCGGCGAACAACCTCCAGTAGGCTGTCAACAACTTCTCTGACCCGAAGGTCTCCAATTCTTCCATTTTCAGGCCATCAGACGGCAGCCTGTAAAGTTTCTCCAGCAAATCATTGTTCACAAAAACATTATTTCCTTGAACAGTTGCAGATATCTCAGAAATTTCTCCTCCTTTTCTCTGAGACAAGTATTTGAACGAGGCGTCCAAATAACATTCCTCTACAATGTGCTCATCATACAACTCGGCATGGCGACTGGCAAGGTGGTACAACCCTTGCTGTTTCACCCTTGAAACAACCAATTCCATCCCGACGAAGTCTTCTCCTTCGAGATTTATTCTCTCTATTACCACAGACCTGGCAAAGATGCGTCCGTCGATGATTGTTTCTCTCTTCTTCATGGAGAGAGAGGAAGTCTGGGAAGTCAACATTTTTGCAGAAAAAGAGTTTGAAGAAAGCTGCGAAATATCGCAGCAAGTTGCAGAAAATACAGAGAATATGCAGACTATTTTGCTTGAGACTCGTTTAAAATTGCAGAAAGCGTAAAGAGTCTAAGGGAGAAAAATACAATCCTTTTATAGGGTGAATGGAATATTAGGGTTTTCATACAGTGAACGGTCAGATTTAAGGGATGGGAACCATCTTTTAAATGAACTTACATGATGGATTCACATTAACTTGTGCGTCTTATCCATCTGTTTTTGAAATGATAACCGGTCCCAGTTCTGAAATTCCGTCTTCCCTTATTGCACGAAACGACAGTTTGAAATTATTAAAATCATGGTATTTGAGACATTGAAGTCCAGGTGTCTTTAAAGCATTCAAGGATAAAATGTTTGAAATGTAAACAGGGCACGTGGGCTTAAAAATGTTTTCTGTACAAATAGAGTAGTAATATAATATAAATTACATCCTACAGTGTATGTGCTGTATCCGCGAATCAATACAGTGTTCCCCCTTGAAAGGTACATACATGATTCAATTTTTACACCTATATTTGGATTAATACTATATTCATGGGTCGTATTGTATTCCCCCTTAATTAATGTACACGTCAGCTGTAGGAAGGTTTCATGCCTTCTTTGTCCTATAATACTATCTGACTGGTTCTGAGTGTACAGTTAATTAAAGTGGATACTGTATTCTTGGGTCTTACAGCATTCCCCCTCAATTGATGAGTAAAAGCGTAAAAACTTACAGGGAGTCAGGCTATAGCATTCCCAATTCTTGACGAAGCATACATAATCTGGTTGTGCTGAGAGGTTTTGTAAAGATGTCGGCCAACTGAATGTCTGTATGAATCTTCTCGATCCGAACATCCTTATTCTCAGTATGATTCTTGATGAAGTGATGCTTCATATCAATATGCTTAGTTTGCGAGTGCAATACAGGGTTGTGCATTATTACAATTGCACTCGTGCTATCGTACATGATTGATGTCTCTCTGGCACTGATTTCATAATCTTGTAATTGTTGTTGCATCTAGAGAATCTGCATACAACAACTTCCAACGGCATAGTATTCCGACTCAGCTGTAGAGAGCGAGTTGGCCAATTGCTTCTTACTGAACCACGACACAAGTCTAGGTCCAAGAAAATGACAAGTACCGCTTGTACTCTTCATATCCAACTTACAGCCTTCGAGATCCGAGTCTTTGTAGCCAACCAAATCGAATCCTCCTTACTTAAGATACAACAATCCTACATCAACTGTTCTTTTCACATACTTAAGGATTCATTTGGCTGTTGTTAAGTGTGATTCCTTAGATGCTACTTGATACCGAGCACACACTCCTACAGCAAACTGGATGTCGAGCCTGCTAGCCATTAGGTACAAGAGTGATCCATTAAGCTTCCTGTAGAGTAATTGATCAATCGGCTTTCCAGCTTCGTCAGCATTAATTTGCATGGAAGTGCTCATGGGGGTTGACGAGGATTTGGAATTTTTCATCCCAAACTTATTGAGCATCTCCTTACTGTACTTCTCCTGGTTGATGAAGATTCCTATATGCAATTGCTTCACCTGCAATCCAAGGAAATAACTAAGTTCTCCCATCATACTCATTTCAAATGTACTTTGCATGAGACGAGTGAACCTTTGACATAGAGGAGGGTGAGTAGAACCAAATATAATATCATAGACATATATTTGTACGATTAACAGGTCATCTCCTTCCTGTATTTTAAATAGAGTTTTGTCCACAACACCTTTCTCAAATCCATTATTGGTAAGGTACAGGGACAGGGTTGCATACCAAGCTCTAGGTGCTTGCTTAAGTCCATACAGTGCTTTCTGTAGCCTGTATACTGAGTCTCCGCCTTCAGTGTTGACAAACCCTAGTGGTTGTTCAACATAGACTTCTCTTCGGCGAGATCTCTATTCAGGAATGCACTTTTAACGTCCATTTGATATACTATAAAGCTTTTATGGGCGGCAAAAGTTAGGAATATCCTGATGAATTTTAGTCTGGCTACAGGGGCAAAATGTAACACCCCCAAGACATTCAGGGCATATTACAGCGCCGTGGACCCCACACTGTGGAATCCACCAGGCTAACGTACCAAACAGGACATTTGACAATGACAAACCATCATAAATAAAACGACAAGCTAAATAAAAGACTATAACCGACACATAAAATTCTGACATCAAATCCATTTTCCCAAAACGGGAACACAACATTAACAAATTCAAATCGGAAGTACTCGAGTACTTAAACAAATTTTATAATACAGAATCCCAAAATCAGACATAAATAATAATTGACAGACAAGACACCAATAATCAATTTCTGGACAATATCATGCCTGCCCATCATCCTCATACGGCTCGGGTGCTCGCTTGTCCCCACCATCAATACCTGAAATACAAGAAGTATTTCCCCATTTAAGGGGTTAGCGACAACTGCTAGTGCAAGTACAATCCATTTGAACTACATTCTACTCAGATGAATATATGCGCCAAAATCATTTAGAAAACATTTTATATTCCGGAATATTTACGATGCATAAGCACAAAACACATTTTCTCCAACCAAAACAATTCAAAGTTAACCTTGGTACGTGACTCACGGCCACCGTACCCCGCAGAGCCCCGTCGGACATCCCTGGGTGGTTAACCACAGTTCGTGATACGAAACTCACGGCAACGTATCCCTAGAGGCCCCGTCAGACCGTCCCTAGGTGAACATACACACATCCATCCACAACAGCCGCAATACAGCCATAATTCAAATACTAGAACATGTAAACAAATGTAAAGTACTTGCCTTTGTGACATCTTCGAAGAATCGGAAGTGAAAAACGACTACGGATGATCCGAGTGGAAGACGACGGTTCCTAACGAAGAATTAACATAACTCAGTCCCAACGGACATCAATAAATGAAAGGAATACTCCCATAACCCCGATTACAATTCACGACAATAGACGTTCAATCGATACGGGCGAGGGTTTATGCAAAATCTCCCCGTATCAACAATACATGGATTAATTCGAGGAAAAACGGATTGGGAATCACCCAATAACAACAATCGATAAGAAGTTTCGCAACATACATGAACAATTCAGAGTCAATCACGAAAAACCCGAAAAACCCCCAATTTATACAAGTTAGGGTTCCTAAAGAAGATACCTCGGATTCGGACGATGGAGGATGATTACGCTGATGGTGATATGTTACTACGATTCTACGGTGATGGAACACGAAAAATTCTTCAATCAAAACTGAAGAAATCGCCTCTGGAGTCGCACCATGAAGAAAAACGAGAGAAAGGATGGAAAAATGAGGTATTGGACCTCTGCCCGCTGTTTTAAAACAGCGGGCTGTTACGGCCGTAACAGGGGACACTTACGGCCGTAACATGGCCAACTTATGGCCGTAACTTATGGGTGTTACGGCCGTAACACCCCTCTTTGAGAAGATCTTGGCATTTCTTGTCCAAACGATTCCGGACGACCCCGAAACCCGGACCTGCTATCGAACCAAAAATACGACTACGAAGAATATTCGATGAAGAGTCTAACCATCACAAGAAAACATCAATCCGACTACCCGGGAATCCGAAATACGACAACGAATATGAAATTCCCTAAACTTATAGAAAATTACGAAAATGACCCAAGTACCCGAAAATCACGAAACGACGTCGGATTTGCAAACCGAAAGTCTCCACACGACCAACTCAGTAATACAAACTTGTACAAGCCAAGAAACAACGAAAACGAACGAGTTTAACGAGAATCGAACGTTCATACGGCAAAACATGTCATAAAATGAAATTACGTGAAAACATCATCAAAACTCGTCCAAACGGAAAAACTCCAAGAACAAAGTAGATTCGAAATGTCGAAACAGTTACAAGTGAGTCGATAAAAATGGACATATACCAAAAATGGAAACTGTTAAAAATGGAAAATTACGGATATTACATTCTCCCCCTCTAAAATAAAGTTTCGTCCCGAAACTTAAGAATCAAAAAGTTCGGGATGCCTCGAACGCATATCCTCCTCTAACTCCCACGTCGCTTCTTCTACTCCGTGCCTCGACCATTGCACCTTAACCAAAGGAATGGTTTTGTGCCTTAACTGTTTGTCTCGACGCTCCAAAATCTTAACGGGCCTCTCCTCAAACGTAACATCCTTCTCGATCTCCACGTCCCCGAAGTCAATAATGTGGGACGGGTCCGGAACATACTTCCTCAGCTGGGAAACGTGAAATACGCTATGAGCATGACTCAACGACGGAGGCAAAGCTAAACGATATGCCAACTCACCGACTCTCTCCAATATCTCGAAGGGCCCAATATACCTCGGACTGAGCTTCCCCTTTTTTCCAAAACGGAAAACTCCCTTCGTCGAGGATACCCTCAACAGAACATGATCTCCCACCTCGAACTCCAAAGGTCGACGCCTGACATCCGCATAAGACTTTTGTCGACTCTGAGCAGCCAACATTCTCTTTCTAATCAATTCAACTTTCTCCCTTGTCTCTAACACAAGGTCTGGCTCGGTACCAACTAGATCGGACGGCTCGTCCCAACATATCGGCGATCGGCAACGTCGTCCATAAAGTGCCTCATACGGTGCCATCTTAATCGACGCGTGCCAGCTATTATTATAAGTAAACTCAATCAAGGCCAGATGTTCCTCCCAGTCACTACTCCAGTCTAACGCGCAGGCGCGCAATAAATCCTCGAACGTCTGAATGGTACGTTCGGACTGCCCATCAGTCTGGGGATGGAACGAAGTGCTCAAACATAACTGTGTCCCCAATGCCTTATGCACCGCCTGCCAAAAATGCGATACAAATCGGCCATCTCGGTCTGAAATAATGGTCCTCGGCGTACCATGAAGCCTCACTATCTGAGCGATAAAAATACGAGCCAACTTTTCTGGACCCCAAGTATCCTTGATGCCCAGAAAATGTGCCGACTTAGTCAGTCGGTCTACAATCACCCACACCATATTCATACCAGCCTTCGTCCTCGGAAAACCCGTGACAAAATCCATAGAGATATCCTCCCACTTCCACTCTGGGATGGGAAGTGGTTTCAATAACCCGGCTGGCCGCTGATGCTCAATCTTGACTTGCTGACAAGTCAAACACTTAGCTACAAACTGAACTACCTCCTTCTTCATATCTTTCCACCAGAAATTCTTCCTCATATCTTTATACATTTTACTCGAGCCCGGATGGACTGAGTAAGGTGACGCATGGGCCTCTCGCATAATACTCTGCCTCAATCCCGAGTCGTTCGGAACACACAACCGACCTCGGAATCTCAACACTCCGTCCTCATGAATAACAAATCCCAGGGCTTTCCCCTTTCCTACACTCTCTCGGAGCTGAATACACATCGGGTCCTCCAACTGTCCCGATTTAATATCATCGACCAGAGATGAAGAAATCTCAAGAGTACGCAACTGCCCGGAACTCTCTGGTAGTACAACCTCAATGCTCAACCTCATAAACTCTCGCTGAAGTCACGACTGGGCCGTAAGTAGCTCAAGCGCCCGAAGCGCTACCGATTTCCGGCTCAAGGCATCTGCCACCACATTTGCCTTACCCGGATGATATAGAATCTCGAGGTCGTAGTCTTTAATCAACTCCAACCATCTCCTCTGTCTCATATTAAGCTCCTTCTGGGTGAAAATGTACTTTAGGCTCTTGTGATCGGTGAAAATCTGACACGACGAGCCATACAAGTAATGACGCCAAATCTTCAACGCAAATACAACTGCGGCCAACTCAAGATCGTGCGTAGGGTAATTCAACTCATACGGTTTCAACTGACGGGAAGCATAAGCAATCGTCCTCCCGTGCTGCATAAGTACACATCCGAGCCCTTGGCCCGAAGCATCATCAAATCGAGAAACCTCATTACCACTCGGTAAGGCCAAAACAGATCGGCCGTCAACCGCTTCTTCAACTCCTCAAAACTATTCTCGCTCTCATCGGTCACACAAACTTCTCTCGACTTCAGAACAACCGAGTCGGGCCGGTCGAGCGAGCTTAGAGAACCCCTCGACGAATCTACGGTAATACCCGGCTAATCCCAGAAAACTACGGACCTCCTTCACGTTCTTGGGCGGCGCCCAATCCAACACTGCCTCCACCTTATGTGGGTCTACACGAACACCCTCAGCCGAGATCACATGACCGAGAAACATAACCTCCCGCAACCAAAACTCACACTTTGAGAACTTCGCAAAAAGATGCTGAGCTCTCAAAATGTCTAGCACGATATGCAAATGACGGGCGTGCTCCTCCTCGCTCATCGAGTAAATTAGGATGTCGTCGATAAAAACGACTACACACTTATCGAGGTACTCGATAAAGACTTTGTTCATAAGCTGCATGAACACGGCTAGTGCGTTGGTTAGCCCAAAAGGTATAACCACAAACTAGTAGTGACCGTATCTCGTCCGAAAGGCTGTCTTCGGAATATCAGTATCCTTCACTCGGAGCTGATAATACCCCGATCTCAAATCAATCTTCGAAAATACGGTTGCCCCTTGCAACTGGTCAAACAAGTCATCAATCCTCGGGAGCGGATACTTGTTTTTGATGGTCACTTTGTTCAACTCTCGGTAGTCGATACACAAACGAAGTGACCCGTCCTTCTTCTTCACAAACAGGACTGGTGCGCCCCAAGGTGAAGCGCTCGGTCGAATATACCCCATGTCTAGCAACTCTCCCAACTGCTTCTTCAACTCAAGCATCTCGGCAGGCGCCATACGGTATGGCGTCTTAGAAATCTGGGCTGCCCCCGGCTCTAAGTCGACGGTAAACTCAACCTCTCGGTCCGGCGGCAAACCCGGCAACTCGTCTGGGAAAACATCAGAGTACTCACACACTACCGGGATAGACGAGAGCTCGACTCCCCCTTCTTATGATCTCAAAGCGTAACACCAATAGCCCGTGCAACCTCCTCGAAGCAGTCTCACGGCCCTCAAGGCGCTGATCAGTAACCTCTGGCTACTCCGCTTACGCCCCACAAAAGAATGCTCGGTACCGTCAGAGGCTAACATCGAAACGGTTCTCGTTCTATAATTCATGATCGCCCCATGACGGTCCAGCCAATCCTCACCCAGAATCAGATCCTCATCTCTAATATCTACCGCAATCAGATTAGAAGGCCAAACCTTCCCCGCGATACTCACTGGAAAATCTCTAACCTCACGATCCCCCACGATGCTATCCCCACTAGGAAGTTTAACAACAAAAGGCTCACAAGCATCAAGGCAATCAACATGCAGACGATGCACACAATCCATAGATATAAAAGAATGCATAGCACCAGAATCGAACAATACGGAAATAGGATGATCAAGGATGTGGACGGTACCTGTAGCCACCATCGCGTCAGGATCTCCTGCTCGTCTCATCTCATACACTCAGGGCGGAACAGACCCCGCACTAGAATCTCCCCCTCTAGAAGGCTGACCACGTCCTCGACCTCTCCTAAAACTCTGCTGCGGCTGAGGAACTGTCGGTGCCTGATTCACACTTGGCTCTCCCGCAGCTGGGGCTGATATCTGAGTAACTGGAGTTCGAGCCGCATCCGTACAAAACTTAGCACGATGACCCATCCGACCACAAGCAAGACACTGAATCGGAGGCCTATCACACTCACTCATTATGTGGCCCGAGCGACTACAGTTGAAGCACGTAGGACCACGGACGGAACCAGTAGGAGCAGACCTAGAACCGTTTCCTCGCCCAAATGATGGCGACTGACTCCCAAAGACTCGTGAACCAGACTGAGCCTTTGGATACCCTCCCGACTTGCCTCCCGAAAACTGACCGGAGGTCTTCTGCTTCTTTCCTTCGGCTGCCGTCTCCGTTGCAGAAAACGACATCTCATAAGCCATCGCTTTATTCTGATACTCTTTCAAAGTCGTGCACCCCAGACCAGACATGTAGTGGCGCACCCTCGGTTTCATCCGCATATCAAAGTGGCGGATCTTATCAAGCTCATCTCGGACTTGGTTCCTCACATAATGCAGCTGTTGATTGTAGTCTTTGATAGCTTGAGAAATAGGAACATCTTGGGGCTTAGCCTCAAACAAGGCTCGGATCCTCCCCTCTTTCACTGGCCATGGACAGAATTCATCTTCCATCAAATCCCGAAACTCTGGCCACGTGGCTGCCCGGTCGCGCGGTTTCACCGCTTGCCACCACGTTACTGCCTCTTTGGTGAGGAAGTACTGAGCGATGGGTACCTTCCTCTCCTCAGAGCAGTTAGCAGCCTCGAATACCTTCTCCATCTCAAATAGCCAATTCTCCCAACCAGAGGGGTCGGAAGCACCATCAAACTGCGGAGGACGCATACGAATCACGTCTTGAAGTAACTTATCATTGCCGGATCCAGTAGACGGAACCGGGTTGGCATTAGCTTGGCCGACTAGAACGGCCTGAGTCAGTAGCGTCATCTGGTTCGCTACTTGCTGTAAAATGTTGGCCACTCCAACATTCTCATGTGCATTACCGGAACTAGCAGACTGGTCCTGCTGACCTCCCGAACTAGGGGGAACACTGTTCGACAAAGAGGGCATCGCCGAATCAGTTCCCGAGTGATCGGACATGGCCGCCCCACCGGCTGCGCCACGTCCCCTACCGCGTCCGCGTCCTCTACCAGCAGGAATTATGAAGAAGTAATGGGTAAGTACAATTCAAACGCAAAACGCAACAAGATACTATGACAGGAATAGAATAGAACGGTGAAACGAGTCAAGTTAGGAAAAACTTATGAGCACCGGCGTACTGAGATGATGGCATAGCAGTGATACTGTCCCAAAAACGACACTTAACTAGACCCAAATAACCGACAGCCTAGGTATCCATAAACCTAAGCTCTGATACCTTATTCTGTAACACCCCCAAGACATTCAGGGCATATTACAGCGCCGTGGACCCCACACTGTGGAGTCCACCAGGCTAACGTACCAAACATGACATTTGACAATGACAAACCATCATAAATAAAACGACAAGCTAAATAAAAGACTATAACCAACACATAAAATTCTGACATCAAATCCATTTTCCCAAAACGGGAACACAACATTAACAAATTCAAATCGAAAGTACTCGAGTACTTAAACAAATTGTATAATACAGAATCCCAAAATCAGACATAAATAATAATTGACAGACAGGACACCAATAATCAATTTCTGGACAATATCATGCCTGCCCATCATCCTCATACGGCTCGGGTGCTCGCTTGTCCCCACGATCAATACCTGAAATACAAGAAGTATTTCCCCCATTTAAGGGGTTAGCGACAACTGCTAGTGCAAGTACAATCCATTTGAACTACATTCTAATCAGATGAATATATGCGCCAAAATCATTTAGAAAACATTTTATATTCCAGAATATTTACGATGCATAAGCACAAAACACATTTTCTCCAACCAAAACAATTCAAAGTTAACCTTGGTACGTGACTCACGGCCACCGTACCCCGCAGAGCCCCGTCGGACACCCCTGGGTGGTTAACCACAGTTCGTGAAATGAAACTCACGGCAACGTATCCCTAGAGGCCCCGTCGGACCGTCCCTAGGTGAACATACACACATCCATCCACAACAGCCGCAATACAGCCATAATTCAAATACTAGAACATGTAAACAAATGTAAAGTACTTGCCTTTGTGACATCTTCGAAGAATCGGAAGTGAAAAACGACTACGGATGATCCGAGTGGAAGACGACGGTTCCTAATGAAGAATTAACATAACTCAGTCCCAACGGACATCAATAAATGAAAGGAATACTCCCATAACCCCGATTACAATTCACGACAATAGACGTTCAATCGATACGGGCGAGGGTTTATGCAAAATCTCCCCGTATCAACAATACATGGATTAATTCGAGGAAAAACGGATTGGGAATCACCCAATAACAACAATCGATAAGAAGTTTCGCAACATACATGAACAATTCGGAGTCAATCACGAAAAACCCGAAAAACCCCCAATTTATACAAGTTAGGGTTCCTAAAGAAGATACCTCGGATTCGGACGATGGAGGATGATTACGCTGATGGTGATATGTTACTACGATTCTACGGTGATGGAACACGAAAAATTCTTCAATCAAAACTGAAGAAATCGCCTCTGGAGTCGCACCATGAAGAAAAACGAGAGAAAGGATGGAAAAATGAGGTATTGGACCTCTGCCTCACGCTTTAAAACAAATGGGCTGTTACGGCCGTGAATAGGACACTTACGGCCGTAACATGGCCAACTTATGGTCAGACTTATGGGTGTTACGGCCGTAACACCCATCGACAAAGAAGATCGGGCAGCTGCTGTCCAAACGATTCCGGACGACCCCGAAACCCGGACCTGCTATCGAACCAAAAATACGACTACGAAGAATATTTGATGAAGAGTCTAACCATCACAAGAAAACATCAATCCGACTACCCGGGAATCCGAAATACGACAACGAATATGAAATTCCCTAAACTTATAGGAAATTACGAAAATGACCCAAGTGCCCGAAAATCACGAAACGACGTCGAATTTGCAAACCGAAAGTCTCCACACGACCAACTCAGTCATACAAACTTGTACAAGCCAAGAAACAACGAAAATGAACGAGTTTAACGAGAATCAAATGTTCATACGACAAAACATGTCATAAAATGAAATTACGTGAAAACATCATCAAAACTCGTCCAAACGGAAAAACTCCAAGAACAAAGTAGATTCGAAATGTCGAAACGGTTACAAGCGAGTCGATAAAAATGGACATACACCAAAAATGGAAACTGTTAAAAATGGAAAATTACGGATATTACACAAAAGTCTCGTCGTAATCTATGTCTTCTTCCTGTCTGTAGCCGTGTGCGACTAGACAGGATTTGTTTCTAATAACAAGTTCATTCTCATCCTTCTTGTTTCTGAATACCCATTTGGTTCCAATTACAGCTTGATGTATTGGCCTGGGTACTAGATATCATACATTGTTTCTTTCGAAACTATTAAGCTCTTCTTCCATATAAGTTATCCAGTGAGAGTTATTCAAAGCTTTATTGGTTTAAACAGGTTCATATTGAGCTAAGAATACAGCTAGGGTGCACATAGCTAATATCCTAAGTTCAGCTTGAGATTTCCATACACGAAATGTAGATTTCTCAAAATCGATCTCTTCTTGCGCACACAGTATAGTTCCTTGTGTACTCTGTATTCTTCTTAGAGTGGATACACCAGCATCAATATCTCATATAATTAATTCTTGTGGGTGATCTGTCAACCATCCCCTGTCAGGTTCTAGTTCGGCATCCCGTTCTGTATCTTGTGGTACTGTAGTTTCAGCTTCAACTTGTATAGCATCGGCTTCGACTACTTCTGATCTTACAGCTGCGGGACTAATATCTAAGTCTACGGCAGGCTCTATAGGAGTTTGAGGGTCGTCAATGGAGAGTGTTCGAATATTTTGGGTTAAGTCTTCTACTCATATATGATCAAAATGAGGTTCATCGAACACTACATAGACAGATTCCTCTATTGTAAGCTTTCTTTTGTTAAAGATTCTAAAAGCTTTGCTGACAGAGGAGTATCCTACAAATATCCCTTCATCAAACTTTTCGTCGAAGGTCTTGAGTTTATCTTTCCCATTATTCAGAACGTAACATCTGTATCCAAAGATATGAAAGTACGCAACTAATGGAGTTTTATTATTCCATACCTCATAGGCTGTTTTGTTATGAAGCTTATTGATGATACAGAAGTTTTGTGTATAGCACGCTGTATTGGTTGCTTCGCCCCAGAACCGCTGCGGCAACTTGCTTGCCTCAATCATGGTTCTTGTTGCTTCTTTGAGTGTTCTATTTTTTCGCTTGGCAACACCATTTTGCTGAGGAGTCCGGACTGCTGAGTATTCATGCTGTATTCTATTATCCGAACATTATTGCTCTATAAAGTGATTTGTGAATTCAGTACCTTTATCGGAACGAATGGACACAATACTCAAGCCTTTTTCATTCTGAAGCTTTCTCAGGTGCTCAGGCAACTTTGTTGTGGTTTCTTTCTTCTTGCTGAAAAAAATTGTCCAAGCATACCTGTAAAAATCATCAACAATAACGAGACAATATTTCTTGCCTTCCAAGCTCACAGGGTCTACAGGTCCGTAGAGGTCCATGTGTAGCATATCCAGAACCCTGTGGGTGGATAGGTATGATTTGCTTTTCATGGTGGTTTTGACTTGTTTGCCTTTATGACAGGGTCCGCAGATGCTGTCTTTATGGAATGACACATTGGGCAACCCTCTAACCATTCCTTATCTGGCTAGTTTGTTGATCGCCTTGAAGTTGATGTGTGACATCCTATTGTGCCATAGCCAGCTTTGATCTGTAGTTCCTTTGGCAACAAAACAAAGAATAGTGGAGCTCGTAGGCTTCCATTCAGCAATATGCATATTACCTGACCTGCTTCCTGTGAGGAAGATTTCTTTGGTCTTGATGTCCTTCACTCTACAGTGGTCTATATAGGATTTCACCGAGAACTGTTTGTCACAGAACTGGCTAATACTAAGTAGATTGTATTGTAGGCCTTCAACATAGGCTACATCGGTGACTTTGAACTTTCCTACAAGCAGGGTTCCCTTCCCTCTTGTTCTTCCTTTGGATTTTTCACCGAAGTGCACTTTTGGACCACGACCTTCTACATAATCTGACAGTTTGCTTATCTCCTGTCATGTGCCGAGAACATCGGCTGTCAAAGTACCAGATGTCCTTCTCTTTGATATCCTGTAAGGAAAGAGATTAAGTATATTTAGGTCCCCTTTGATTGTTGGGTCCATGTATGTTAGTGCCTTTTGGTACCCAAATTTTCCTGACAACAATAGGTTTGTTGTAGCTTACTTTTGGTCCAGTAATGCGGTGTCTATGTGGGGCAGACACGCAGTCACTGTAACCTTGATAATCATGCATTTGAAATATATGGTTATAGTTCCAATATGATTGTCGTTTGGGAGGTTGAGCCATTTTCCTAGGTCTTACAGTTTGTCTTCTGGGTCTCCAGTTGGATTCCCAGAGCTGTTGTTGATACTTCACGGTGACCTGCTTCCTTGATGGATAACGGGGATCCTGTATCCAATATCTCGGCGCATTGTACTGGTGATAGTATTGCGGTGTTTGCCTTTGATATTTAGGTACAGCTTTCTTTCTGAATGGCTATTGGTGCTTTTGATATGCTCGGGGAGCATGCTGTTTATTACGCTTTACAGGCCTGGGAGGCTGAGGTTTCCGCTGTCTGTGATATGATCTTGGTGGCGGAATCGCAGCCTTTTCTGTACGCGGGGCAGCTGTAACCTTTGCAGGACTTGGAATTTCTTCAGGTACAGGAATGGGTTCAACACCCTTGACGAATACCGTACTAGACTTTCCCTTATGGGAGAATGAGTTATACCTTAAGCCACTTTTATCATGAGCATGTTGCCCAGTACTTAGAATTTCTTCCATCCGTTTAGATGATTTCTCGAATGATTTCAAGATGGTCTCTAATTCTCCTTCTCGCTTCTCGAGAGTTTTTACTTTGGCTTCGAGTAAAGCAAAATTATTTGTCTTGCTCTCATTATGAGACTTAGCCTCATTGAGATTGTAAGCAAGTTGACGATTGCTTTCCATGAGTTTTTCAAATGTGACCTTGCTGTTTTCGCAATCAATAGACATATTTTCATAGTTATTTTTCAGCAAGTCGTTTTCATCTTCCAGCTCTAAGTTTGAAATTTCGAGTTGTATGTTTTCTCTTTTTAAAGTCTCATGGGCCTTTTGAATATTTTTTAATTCATTCATCATATTTTCAAAGGTATGCGATGCATTTACAGGAGTAGTTGAATTTAAACTTACTTCATCATCGTTATCCTCGTCATCCTGTATTTCTTTGGCCATAAAGCACATATATGCTTTATCTTCGATCTCATCATCGGAGGAGTCACTGTCAGTGATTGCCTGAAGGCACTCCTCGGTCTTGTTCGATGCTGGCGAGGCTTCTGATTCACCAATCAGGGCCTTGAGCTTGTTTTTCTAGACGCGCCTTCTTTCATCCTTTTATTGTTGCTCAACTTCTGGCAACCTTTGCACTTTCGGATGTGGACACCTATTTGCATAATGTCTGGGTTTTCTACAGTTATAGCATAGGTTAGAATCACCAGAGGAGGGAGATTCAAAACTTACCTTGTGAAAAGGCTTAGGCCTGTATGGAGTCTTTCCAGACTGTTTGATGAACCTTTTGAACTTGTGCATAAGCAGGGCCATTTCATCTTGTGACAGGATGTCATCATCGCTATCTACAGTCTTGTGTGCGGATTTGGATGTGTTGGGTGCAGAGCTGTGTCTCCTGTCAGATACAGCGGCCAGTGTTGTAGTCTTGGCAGGTGACTCTTCGGCCTTTTCTCTCCTGTCAATATCATACTCAAAAGCTTTGAGGTCAATGAAGAGATCAAAGGTAGAAATATCATTAAGGTTACAGGATACACGTATAGTTGTAGTCTTAATGTCCCATCGGGCAAGGAGTGATCTAAAGATTTTTAAATTTTTCTCCTTTTGGGTATACACTTTACCCAATGCTTCATGTTCACCGACAATGCCAGTGAATCTGCGGTCAAGCTCATCAAGCATTTCGGAAGATTTCATTTCAAAAGATTCAAATTGCTGAGTAAGTTTGAAAATTTATTTCTTTCGAGAGCTCAGTACCCTCACAAATAAGCTTGAGTTTCTCCCAGATTTCCTTAGTTGTCTTACAGCTCTTTACTTTTGAGAATGTGCCTTTGTCGAGAGTGGAAAACAGTGCATTCTTAGCTACATTATCGAGGTTCACACACTTTTGATCGTCAACTGTCCATTGATCGCGCTCCTTCTCGAGCATTTCAGCGTCAGGTTGTCCTTCTATCCTTGCGGCAGAATTAACCTTCATTATCTTTATTGGACCTTCTTGGATGATGAATATCATCTCCTCGTGCATGGCTGCAAGATGAGCTTCCATCCTAGTTCTCCAGTCATCAAACTCATTAATAGAGAACATAGGAACCTTGTTATTCATAGAGGTATCTATTTAAGAATTAGGAAAGATGATGAAAATATGATATGGTTTTCAAAAGCTAGTGATTTGTGGATCTGACTCAGTTAAAAATCGACTGATTCTTTTTAGAACCAACCTCTCTGATACCACTTGTTGGCCACTAAGTATACAATAAACAGCTTAGAAAGTAAGAGTACAATATGTTGTACGATTTTCGAAGTTAATAGCGTAGCGGAAGTCTATTGTGTGAGTTGTTGTAAATACAGCAACTATGTGTTCTCCTGTTTGCTTGATGCATACAGGGTTTAACAGTGTATACTAGATAAATCACACTAGGATAAAAATAGTAATGACTAAAAGTAAATAATATATAATTTAAAGTGGTTCGAGGTAAATCCCTCTACGTCCACTGGTCCTCCACATAGGAGTAAAGAGTTTATTAAAATCACTACGTACATAACTATGTGACTTTAACTAAACATGTCTCTGTATCGTTCACACAGATTGATACAGGGACTATATCTTTGGGCCGTTCACACAGATTGGATTGAGCTCTTTCGACTCGCTTCTTCTCACACAGATCAAAGCTTCGTCTTCAATGCTATTCTTCCCACACAGGCTGAAATACGCAAGGTTATTTAGTCCACACAGGGGTAATGATAATCTTAACGGTAAGGGTAGAACAAATCTTCAAACAACAGCTTTATCTTTGATGAACGATCGATGTATACTGTGCTTTTTGCGTTGAGGACTTAGTATATTTCTTCGCTTGAATACTTCTAAATGCTCACGAAATATACTTCTTTGTAATCGCTAGAATGTCAGAGTAAACTGTCAGAGCTTTTGCGATAATGAATAATGCGTGTTGTATGTATATGAAGTCCTCTTGCTTGGGGCTATTATAGCCTTGGAATTATATCCATTATAAATGAAGCCGTTGCCGGTTGGTGAGATGTTGACGTTTGTCTCTTGATTGGTGGCTGCTGAATGTTTGAATTAAAGCAGACCGCATTTAATGCTTCAGACATCCTTTCTGTCTTTGCATTAAATGCTCTTCAGAGCATTCAAACATGTCTGTCTCCGGCTACATTAAACGATGTCCTATCAGCAATAAATGCTGCTTTAACCGTGAATACTTTACGAATAAATAATGTTTATCTCACAACGGTTGAAAGATTCTTTTGTACAGTCCTGTTGGATGTCTTACTTTTCCCAAGTAAAACACCTTCAGCCTGTATGCTGTATCCAACGCTTTAAGTCTCTTTGCTGTATGATGATGGTTCTATAAGATGCACTGTAGAATATCTCTTTGCTGTACGGACGGATTGTATGGACAGACCTAACAGCTTCTATACTTAACAGTATTCTGACTCCTTTGAGACTACTTTGCTGTATGCTGGCAATTGTCAAAACATGAGTGTTTTTCCCAACAGTACGCTAAGGTCTTAACGTACGCTAAAGGAATAACATAACATATGCTACGAAAGAGCAAATTGCAACGGCTAGTTTAGGCTCCCAAGCCTATAAATACCAATCTATTTGGTATTGATAAGTACAACTTCATACAACTTCAAGCAAATTGCTATACATATGATATACGTTATATACATTATTGTTGTTGTAATCGAGCTTAATTGATAAGAATTCCAGTGTTTAATTCACTCAACCATACATGAGAGAAAAGAAAGGATTGTAGATTTGATTCGGTGTTATTAGGATAGTGGATCCGTCATTGTTAGAATCATAATCTACATCCAAGTGAGGTTTTTTTAGTACCGATAGAAAGCTAGAAAGGTTGTATTTGTTGGAAGTAAAACACAGCGGAAGCGAAGTTTGGAAAAAATTGATAAAAGCATTTTACGTATCAACGAGCACAAAACATATTTAGGCTTGCTAATTAATTAACTACTAAGATTAATAAGCAATTTAAATATTATTTATTATTTAATAAATAATCATATTGGTAAATTCAATATCTTAATCTAGATCAAAAGATCATATGATATTAACCAACACGTTTCCATCACATTTCTTATACACATAACTCTCACTCGGATATTGAACGAATCCATAAATCCCTCTACGTCCACTGGTCCTCTACACAAGAGTAAGACGTTTATTAAAATTACTACGTACACAACTACGTGATTTTAACTAAACCTGTCTCTGTATCGTTCACACAGATTGATATAGTGACCACAGCTTGGGTCGTTCACACGGATTGTCACTTAAGTGCTTGGTTTGTTTCATCCATATCAGGATTCCTAGTTATAGTGTTCATAGCTGTTTTATTCTTTAGATTCAAATGGTATAAACCATTTAATAATGTAGCAGTGCCAACCAATTTATTTCTAAAATAATTCGACAGGACCAAAATTGATAGAATATTTTTATGCCTCTTGGGCAAAACAAGTACATCATCCAAAGTAATTTTAAAACCAAATTCTAAATCTAACATAACTGATCTGATTTCACTAGCCTCGATATTATGCCCGCTGCCGACTGTCACCATCACTTCTCCAGCTCCAAGATTTCTACTTTATTCCAGATCCTGATTCACTGTATATATGTGAGAACTCGCACCAGAATCAAGTATCCATGACTGGACAACCTCGTCAAATCGAGTGTTCCAAGATCTAGATGCTTGCTTAAGTCCATAAATGGATCTCTTAAGCTTGCACACTAAGTGCTCTTATCCTTCAGTAATAAATCTTCTGGTTGGCACATGTAGATTTCCTTGTCTTGACTTTCATTCAAAAATGCAGTCTTGACATCAATTTGCCAAATCTCGAGATCCAAATGCGCAGCTATAGCTAAAAGAATCTGGATTGACTTAAGCATGGCTACCGGCAAAAAGGTTTCATCGTAGTCGATGACCTCTTTCTGAGTGTAACCTTTCGCTACAAGCCTCGCTTTGAAAGTTTCAACCTTCCCGTCACCTCCTTACTTTCGCTTGTACACCCACTTACTCCTAATGGCTTATACCCCATCATGTACTTCTACTAGCTCTCAAACTTGATTAGAATCCATAGATCCCATTTCTGATTCCATTGCTACTTGCCAGGAGTCAGCATCTTTATCTTGGATTATCTCCTTGTAAGTCCAGGGACCTGATTCATCTTCGCCTGGGATTGATTCCGAAGACTATCCCATGCCTATGAATCATTCCGGTTGACGGACAACCCTACCACTACGATGAGGCAAACCCTGAGTTGGTGTAAAAGTCTCAAAATCAATACGTGGTGCAGTGTTAGTTGGTGCTTGTACGATTGGTATAGACGGAGTCTCGCCCTTCAACTCTTCCAGAATTATTTCGCTCATGGGCTTGTGACTAATCACATAATCCTCTTCCAGGAATCGGGACTATAGAACAAGCCACCGTTCGTTCTCTTAGGGTATCCTACAAATACTCGTACCTCTATACGAGATGCCAACTTATCAACTTCCCTATTCACATGTGCTGGAGTATCCCAAATCCGAACATGTCCTAGACCGGGCTTTCGCCCACTCCACAGTTCTATTGGTGTTTTTGGAACGAATTTCGAAAGAACCAGATTTAGAATGTACGCCGCTATTTCCAAGGCATACCCCAGAACAAAATAGGTAAATCTAAGTAACTCATCATTGACCTAACTATTTCTAAAAGAGTTTTGTTCCTTCTCTCAGCAACACCATTTTGTTATGGAGTTTCCAGCGCAGTGAGCTGGGACGAAATCCCCTCATTTGCCATGAAATCCAAAAACTCTCCACTAAGGTATTCGCCACCACGATCTGGTTGTAGTGACTTGATACTCTTTCCATGACACTTCTCCGTTTCAGCCTTGAAATCTCTGAACTTCTTAAAGGCTTCAGACTTACGTCGCATCAAATAGATGTATCCATATCTCGAATAATCATCTATAAACGTGATGAAGTATTCGAAACCACCCCTAGCCTGGATGTTCATTGGACCACATACATCTGTATGAACCAATTCTAACATGTTCTGAGCAAGGTTTCCCTAAAAACCCTTTTGGTCATTTTACCTTCGAGACAGGATTCACAAATTGGAAATGACTCAATTTGGAGGTCATCCAATGCGCCATCATCTACCAATCTTTGAATTCTTCTAAGGTTTACATGACCTAACCATATGCCATAGATATGTTTGGTTTATGCTTGAAAGCTCTTTTCTCTTTTTAGGTTTAGGCAAAGAGTTAAGCGATTTATGTTTACACATAGCAGTTTGTGCAGTATTAATGACATACAGTCTATCAGTATAGGTACCTTTGCAAATATATTCACCGTTTCTTCTAATAATAGCATCACCATCAAAAGAAAATGAATAACCATCACAACTCAATTTAGAAACTGAAATTAAATTTATTCTAAAATCGAGTACCAAGAATACATTGTTAAGGACTAATATCTGCACCACTCCCACTATTACAGCCATAAGCCTGAAATAATTGCCCCAGTTGATGGTGATCTCGCCCGCACTAAGCTGCTTGGTTACCTGAAAACAATACAAGGCAAAGCAAACATGATCAGTGGAGCCTGACTCTACTATCCACGAAGTGATAGAACAAGCTGCCAAACATGTTTTGACTACTAGTGCATGAGACATACATTTTGTAAGAGCAGGGCAGTCCGCTTTGAAATGTCATTTCTCACCGAACTTGTAGCAATTTTTCTTTTGGCTTTTTGTTCGCCTCAGGATGAGGAGCCTTGCTCTTTACCTTGAGAGTTGACACTTGCTTCTGGCCCACTTGTTTCTTCTTTTCCCCCCACTTGGGTTTAGAAGTTGAAACACCAATTGCCTCAAGAACTTGATACCCTTGTATGAAGAGTCCTTCCGCAACTTGAAGCTCTGTCAACAATTCCGCCAAGGTATACTCCCTACGATTCATATTGTAGTTTAGGCAAAAGTGCTCAAAGCTCCTAGGTAAGCTGCATAGGATGACATCGAGCTGCGTTACCGCATCGATAGTAGCCCCGAAGATATCAAGTTCGTTTAGATGAGAAATCATATTTAGAACATGATCCCTTATCGGGGTTCCTTCAGGCATTTGGGTCGTCATCAAGACCCTCATAGCATTTTACCTAGCCACCCGGTTATGATGACCAAACATCTCGCCGAGATTTTTCATCATTTCCATGGCCGTGCCCATACTCTATGCTGATGCTGCAATACATTTGCTAAAGAAGTCAAGATGTAACAGCGAGCATCTCATCAGATTTCTTTCATTTGCAGTATTCTTTCACCTCATCAGGTGTCGAATCCGCATCTGGTTCCAATGGAAACTCCTCAGTTATAACAAACTTTGTGTTCTTCAACAGTCAGAACTATTTAAATTACGTTTCCAATCAGCAAAGGTAGTATCATCAAGTTTGTTTTCTTTGAGAATTACAGCAAGTGGATTGAAAGACATCTGAGATAAAATTAAAAACATCCATCACATAATGCATAGCAAAGTATGTTGAAAAACCTCAAAACACAATATATATGCTAGCAACCAACACCTAGAAAAAACTTGCTTATGAAGCCACGATCGTATGGACGTTTACATACACATTTTTCAAGTAGAGTTTTACGTCTTTAATTTTACTACCTAGTCAATTTACGTGTTGACAAGTAAATTAATAATTGGTTCCTCTTGGCCATGTCCGATGGAGAGCTTATTAATGAATACATATAAGTGAATACCATAATTTAACAATCTTAAAATATTATCTTTTAAATAATGGTCCTACGGATGGAGGGGTCCTATCATGAAAAAATAATATTTACCTTTTGTTATCATTTGAAATTTAAAATCAGCGAACCTATAATTAGCACATCCGATATGGAGGAAGACCCTAATGTCAACACGCATGCTAATTACTTCACAATTTAAATTAATTATGGAGCCCAATTTGATTTTATTAAAAATATAAATCAATTTAATCACTCAGTTATTTTAGTCTCAGGGTTTTTAATTTTCTCGTCATAACATGCAAGAAACATATCACACATACATTCATACATTCCATACATATAAATAGTAAAACCAAAAATAAATCCATAGATAATTAAATTATCCAATTATCATGGCCTTCTTCCTTGAATTGTACCCGAGAAAATCTTCGACTTGATATCTCCCATTGGATCAAGCATCTCGTCATTCCTCCCCGGCCGGGCTGTGGATTTCAAAATTAAAATCTTCACTTTTATGCAAAATTAAAAAATACATAAAAAAATCAATTTTAAAATCCCAACTCTCCAACGGACGCAACGAACGGCGGTGAAACGGACCGTACCAAAAGCTGGACGACCCGACCCAAACTGGCAAACCAGCCTGGAACAGACTGCCCCTGGACCTCGGCAGCAGACAAGGTGCTGCTCGACAGGCAGCAAAATTACACCAAAATTACACGAAAAATAAGTTCCTGGATCTACCCGCGGATTTTCTCACGGGAAAAACCATTACATGCCTCAAAATCGGGCCAAACCAACAATTGCATAAAAAATAATAAATTTAACCATTCTCATAACTATGATAATTGGATCATATTCCCCGCAAGAACATATCTAGCAAAATATTACAACATCAAATTACATGAATATTTAAATTGCTATCAATTAACCACCAAAATTAATTAAAATAGGAAAAGCCTAAAATATGGCTCTGATACCAATTGTTGGAAAGAAAACGCAGTGGAAGCGAACTTGGGGAAATTTTTATTAAAGCGTTTTACGCATCCATGAGCACAAAACCTATTTAGGCATGCTAATTAATTAACTACTAAGATTAATAAACAATTTAAATATCGGACGGCATACGACTGCCAGCTATCGGTTTGGGGACCGACCAGTATAGCAACGATGATGAGTGGAGATACGGTCGGTTAGGGGTTCAGTCCCTGATTCCCAAATTCCGAAGATGGGATTGGAAATTTGGGGTCAAAAATGGGTTTGTGGTTCTGGGCCGAAGTTCGGTTCATGCGGGTTATGAATCGGGTTTGTGTTAAAGTTCCTGTTCGACTGGGTGACGACCTGAAGGTTCCCGAGGAGGTGAAAAGTTGCCCTCAACAAGCGGTTATAATGGCGTTGGGTCTGATTTGGAATGGAATCACGGAGCTCAGTCCCTTCTACGTTTGAAATGGGATTTTGATGCGAGAGGATTTTTTGGAGGAGGTCATTCGTCCATTGATTTTTGAGGAGTACACAACGAATGAGGTACTTTTCATACGGCGAATAGAATGAGTAGTGCAATTACATCCAGAAAAAATAACGGTATGCCCTAAAAAAGAATCGTGTCTATTCTGTAAGGTGCACAATTCGAACCCTACTATCTGCTTCGCACACTATTTCATATACTATATTTGATTTAATTTCATAATATAATTTATTTAGTTTAATTATGTGTAGTTAAATCAAATAAATTAATTAACCACTTGAATTAAAATTGTTTATATCATGATTCTCTTGAATTTATAACAAATCATAATTGCGCCATAAGAAACTTATTTGAGTGCATAATGTGTATATAGATATATACTAGGATTATATGTCTACATCTATAAACATACATATATTTTGCTTGCATCTATAGATATTGCATGCAATTAGGCTACATAATTAGTAGATATTAATGCTTAATTTCTACTGCCTACAAGATACCATGATAATGAAACTTCATGGATATTCCTAAATCGCATCGAAACCATGACAGTACCTTGGTTTCAAATAAAATAATCCCATTACTGAATAATGTATCATTGGATTAGCTCATGATTATGTGAAACGTATTCGCTTCCTGCTCTTGTTTACGAATATGGATAATCCAACTCGAAATTCAGCATCTTAGACTCAGAAGGACTTGAGTGCCATAGATGAGATTTTGATTTTAAGACGTTAGCGCCACACTTTCTACTCATACAATGACAAACCATTTGAAAATGCGAAAGCCAACACTCCGATGTATTTAGGGGAAATACCGGCTCCAACATATGGTAGGAATATCTTTAGTTGATATCCCCAACAAACTGCGGGATGCCTTAAGGGCCATTTCGAGAATACTATTTCTCGAGTTGTTCGTGCAGTGGGACGAAATCCACTTGCTTTATTGTAACGAGTCAACAATTTCAAGAAAGATATGCTCCGCCTTAAGGTGTGTCTTATTTTTTTGTGAAAAGAAACTCACATAAGACGGCATGATCCAGAAAAAACTTTCCAATTTCCCTACTTAAGTGCTTATACTAGCGAATCGTATATACTTGAGTATGATTATGCCAGGCCTGCAGGGACGAAGCAAAATATCAAGGCTAGTAATGGCAAAATGAAATGTGGAATTATTCCTGACGAATAGGGGACTGGACGTGCCAATCCCAAACCACATGGAATGAACTCGATTGTGGAAACAGATATGGCAGTCGTAGATGCAGTCGTGGTATGGAGACTCTTCAAATAATGTAGTGAGAAGAGACGATGCTCCTAGCCTCCAAGGAATGAGTTAGTTCCTTATGTGAGATTGCTGCCATCAGTATATGAACTATCATGCATGCAAATATTTCACAGCCAGATAGAAGAGAATTTGAGATTCCGACAAATAGGAGACTCACTATATAGAGGAAGATGACCATGACATAACCCCCAATGTCACTTTCACATCTACCGATGGCAGTATTGCACCATACGTGCCAAAGTCATTAGATGCCCTCCTCTATGACTAATTTTATCAGTAGACGTTTTGATATTTTTCAATAATGGTCTTATGTATTTTGGTTTCGAACAAGATATTATTGTTGCTTACATGTACAAGTGATTGATTTATTTCAAAGTACCAAATATTGTTCCTATGCTTATGGTTCAGAGTTTTTATTACTCGTGTTCTCGTTTGACGAATAAATCAAAGAACACTCGAGTGATAGGCTGATGGTAATAGCCTATAACGTATCAAGGACTATGATGATTGGATTATCCCACTTCATCCAAGGATGCAACACCCCCGGTTCTTGATGCCTAACGGCACTGTTTTACAGTTACTGATACTCAATATGCATTAAGAGTGACTAATTCGAACCTTACAAAGCTTCAAGGATATACGTATCAACAACCCTCATGTTGAAACCCATTGTGAGAGTGGAATAGAGTATCTATATATTACCTCTAATGAATGAGGTCGAAAGCACATCTTAGAAAAACTTACAAGTCAATCTAGTGGACTATACGTCACTGCAATTAGGGTTGTTGAATCCCATGTGATTACCAATAACAAACTTTGGGGCGCTGACTCGTATAGGCTTTGGCATGACCGATTGGGGCATCCAGGTCACGACATGATTATCTGCACGGACATCATTTTCTTTTGCATGCAAAGTAGAAGCGGCAATGAACTTACATAACGAACTTTGTTGGTGTTCCTCAAGCTATGTCATCCAAAGCATCAAAGACATCCGCCCGTTCTACACGTTTGACCCTGTCAAATGCACATCGTCTCTTGTGCAAAGACTGCACAAAGTAGGAGTGAAACCTTCCTACGCTAAAGATGTGAAAATTCCATTCTTACATAGGATTCAAATAGATATTTGTGGACCGATTCAACTGTAATATCCGAGATTTTTATTCTGATTTATTCAAATTTTTCTTTTTCTTAGACCGGAAATTTCTCGGTTTCCGAGCGTTGGTATTATTTTTCTCGACAATCGATTTTGTGTTTATGGCCATAGGTGGTGATTTGTTGTATATTAATTTCATTTCGGATCGATGTTGTTGTCCGCGAGCGTTTCGTCGTGTTCGTTCCGTGCGTTTTTAGGAATCGAGTCGTCAGCCAGCGCCCGACGGTTGCGGGAGGAACCGGCACGGATGCTGGGCACTGCCGGACAGTTGCGGCAGGGACCGGCCTAGCGTACGCTACGGCCGGACAGCTGCGCGGCTAACCCGTAGGAGTAGCGCACGCCACTGCCTGGAGGTAACACACGCTAATCGGCCGGCTAGCGGCAGGGTCTGACTTGGCCGGCCAGGGAAGCGCACGCTACAGCCGGACAGCTGCGCGCGCTAACTCGGCAGGCTAGCGCACGCTACCGGCTCGGCCGGCGCATGCTACCTGGCCGGACAGATTAGTCCAGTAGGTCCTGGACGGGCCGATTGCGCACGCTACTGCCGATGTCTTGCGCACGCTATCGGACCCCGGCCGAATGTTGTTGCCCAAAATATTTATCCGAAGATTAATACTGTTGGAAGACGGACAACAAACAACAATTGCGGGAGCACTTCCGAGAGAAGATAATTAATACAAGATTTGCCGGGTTTGTTAGGCCCGGGCTTGAATGCTCTCGCGAGATGTTATTAATACAAATATTCGTGGATACAAGTATTAATGAGAGAAATCTAAATACAATGAGTGTAAAAAGACTCTGTTAATCCGGCTCTTGAGCGAAGCTTGGTGTTCTTCGTCCCGCCGATAATCTGCTCGAGGAGAAAAGGCCGGGAGAAGTAAGACCGAAAGAAAGCCGTTGCCAAGAGTTGGATGTTAGCCAAGTGCTTAATGTTTGCTTCTGTATAGTGTGCTTGAATCGCAATATTGCTGAAGGAGTGTCCAAGTGCAGGGTGCCTTGCTTATATAGGGGCAGCCGGGTCCTGTCCTGTAGTGGCCGATCGTCTGCCGGCCATTAGAATAATCTGCCGACCGCCTGTCGGCCAATATAATAATCTGCCGATCTCCTGGGCTGTCGGGCTAAAGTCCAAGGAAGAGGCTGGCTGTCCGAATAAAGTCCAATGCAAGTTTGGTGCACGGGCGGTCAATAAGGAGCCATCACGTGTCCGGGAGCGATCAACATGCGGCCCTACCGACGGCTTTTCGGCCTGTCGGCTGGTGGAGAGAATCTGCCAGATTGTGGTCAATGGCCCGGGATTCGCGGATCTTGTCCCGGCCTTTGCACATGGTGCCAGTCTTGAGGCTCGGCCTTTGCCGACTGGATGTCCATCGGTGGTGATCGACATGAGCGGTCGTCCCTGGCTGATCATCCGAGGTCGCCAATGGTCGGTCACCAAGGGCAGGTCGCCAATGGTCGGTCACCAAGGGCAGGTCGCCAATGGTCGGTCACCAAGGGTCGATCGGCAGATGCCGATAGAGGGTCGCCAGATGTCGGTCGCCAGGAGTCGGTCGCCGAGTACCGAGAGACGATCGTATCTGAGGTTGATCGCTCGGCACCGGGACTTGTCCTGGGACCTTCGGTTGGCCAGTCTAGCATGTCCGCTGGGTTAGGGCTCGGTCGCCTGATCGCTGGTCGGCAGACTCGCCTTGGTCGCTCGGCAGTAAGTCGGTCGCTCGGCCTCGGAGGCGATCACGGCCTAAGGTGTTAAAACTTGACACAACAATTGCCCCCCAGCTTGCTCCTATGTTGAAGACATGGGGCGAGGTGGTTCTTGCTGGTGATCATGTACGGATGAGGACGGGCGATCTGAGCTGACTTAGGACTCGGACTTGGGCTATCATGATCGATTGGCTAGCTATCTTTCGGTCTTGTACCTGCAAAAACAACATTGGCCGATCCCCCACGGAAACTTGGTGGTTTCGCTTGCTTGAGGAATCGTGCACAGACGCGGAGATCGATGGACCGACCCCATGACCGTGTCTTGGTGCACAAAGACAATCAGTGCCTGGTGAATAACTTTATTATGTGGGTCCTCTGTTAGCCGCGCCGCCTTGTATTTAAACGAAAGGCGTGCGGTCTCGGTCTAGAGGAGTCCTTGCGCGGGCGCGTCGGATGAATCAACTCCACGCCCGCGGCTTGTTAGCTCTGGTTCCACCTCGGCCAGCCCTGGAGAGGGCCGACCTCGTCGGTGTACGTTGAGACGGGGTTGTGGAATGTGTCCACTGATTAATGTTGGAGAGCCCTCCGACTACGCCGGCCTCGTATTTAAACGACGGGCGGGCGATCTCACCGAAAGGACCTTGCATGGCCGAAGCCGGTTCCATCGATCGCCGTGGCCATGGCTTTATGATGTGCGGTGGAGGCGATCTTATGCCTTAGTCCGTCATGTTATATCTTTGGATCGTAGATGGCGATCGTGTCCACCGGGTTCTTGATGATGTTGCGATCCGGCGGAAGACTGCGATCGTCGCTCGGCGGCCGATCGCTTTATTCGTAGGTCGAAATTGGCGATCGGGCGGCGGCTAGTCACTCATGTTAGAATGGACTGTAGGCGGGGATCGAGTCCTCCGGCTCCGCTGGGTAGTAGCGATCGGGCTGGGAGACTGGAGGTCGTCGCGCGGGTGCCGATCGTTCTACTCCTAGGCCAAGAAGAAGCCTTTGCCTGGACAGGAAATCTGCGGCTCTGGCCCGGAAGGCTGCGTAGGTCGTCGGTAGGGTCTTCGTGAGATGCCTGAACATAGGCGAGAAGCCCTGAAAACCTCCTAGGACCGCGTAGAGGGCGGTCTCATCGCTTACGGGCTCGCCGTTGAGGATGATCATGTCAACCCGGTCGATGTAGTCCGAGTCGGACTCCTGTTCTCCTTGCCTGATCCGCCACATGCGATGGGGACCTTCTGGCCGAGCGGCCCTGGTGGCGAAGTATTCCGTGAAGACGTGCGCCAGCTCGTTAAAGGAGCATATGGACCGAGGTGGCAATGAGGTGTACCACCGGTGGGCGAGGTCGTCTAGCGTCAGAGGGAACATTCGGCACCGGGTCGCGTCCGATGCCCCACACCCGGTCATGTAGATGTTGAACTTGTGCAGGTGTGCTTGGGGGTCCGATCGCCCCTGGTACACGGGTGTCTGAGGAGGAGCGATCTTGTGCTGCACGGGGGCGAGCTCGATGTCGATCGTGAGCGGCTCGCTCGGCGCGGCGATCGTCTTGGTGGCGCCTGCCCCGGATTGCAGGAGCGCCTTCATGTCGTTGAGTTGACGTTGCATCGCGGCGATCGCCGCGGCTCGGCTGCTTGCGGATCAGCTTTGGGAGCGGGGGCCGAGGCGATCGTGTACCGACCTCCGGACCCCGCTGCTGCCGACCTCGGGAATTTGGCGAGCGGGAGCCAGGCGGCTGGATCGCCTTGTGGGAGCCGGGTAGGCCGAGCTCCTGGTGACGGATACCAACTCCGTCGTCTCGTAGCTGGGGCCGGACTGCCCCGGTCGCCAGGTCGGGTCACTGCCCAGGCGATCGAAGACAGAGGTGCCCCGGCTGCCGAGCGCCTCTTCTTGCGGGCGAAAGCCTCCTGGCGATTGCTCGGCCAGTAGTGCCTTGAGCTTCCGCTTGATCTTCCGGCGGGAGACCGAGGGGGTGATGGCTGGAGGCGCGTCGAGTGCACTCTGTCGCTCCTGAAGGACGGCCAGGGCCCCTTCGATCTGTTCCTTGGTTCGGAACCGATCGAGCGAGAGGCTCGGGCCGCCTTCCCGGGACGTGGTCGAGCGCCTCCGGCCGCGGCGGCTACCTTCCACCATCGGCTGCGGCTTGGACTGGGACGGAACAGGGTGCAGCCGGGCTGGTGGCGCTTTCTTCGACGCGGAGGCGGAAGACATGATTTCTGAAGGATTTCTTTGAAGTGCAGTAAGTGTCACTTCAAGTATCTGCCCCGAGAACAGTGAGTGTTCTTCGGGACGGTAGGTATAAAAATCGAGGGTTGGATGCCCTCCTTCTAGCGCCAATTGTTGTTGCCCAAAATATTTATCCGAAGATTAATACTGCTGGAAGACGGACAACAAACAACAATTGCGGGAGCACTTCCGAGAGAAGATAATTAATACAAGATTTGCCGGGTTTGTTAGGCCCGGGCTTGAATGCTCTCGCGAGATGTTATTAATACAAATATTCGTGGATACAAGTATTAATGAGAGAAATCTAAATACAATGAGTGTAAAAAGACTCTGTTAATCCGGCTCTTGAGCGAAGCTTGGTGTTCTTCGTCCCGCTGATAATCTGCTCGAGGAGAAAAGGCCGGGAGAAGTAAGACCGAAAGAAAGCCGTTGCCAAGAGTTGGATGTTAGCCAAGTGCTTAATGTTTGCTTCTGTATAGTGTGCTTGAATCGCAATATTGCTGAAGGAGTGTCCAAGTGCAGGGTGCCTTGCTTATATAGGGGCAAAGGGTCTGTCTGTAGTGGCCGATCGTCTCGGCCATTAGAATAATCTGCCGACTGTCGGCCAATATAATAATTCGCGATCTCACAGGGTCAAGCTAAAGTCCAAGGAAGAGGCTGTCCGAATAAAGTCCAATGCGTGGCCGGTGCGGTGGCGGTCAATAAGGAGCCATCACGTGTCCGAGCTACCAACATGCGGCCCTACCGCGGCTTTTCGGCGCCTGTCGGTGGTGGAGAGAATCGCGACAGGGTCAATGGCCCGGGATTCGCGGATCTTGTCCCGGCCTTTGCACATGGTGCCAGTCTTAAGGCTCGGCCTTTGCCGACTGGATGTCCATCGGTGGTGATCGACATGAGCGGTCGTCCCTGGCTGATCATCCGAGGTCGCCAATGGTCGGTCACCAAGGGCAGGTCGCCAATGGTCGGTCACCAAGGGCAGGTCGCCAATGGTCGGTCACCAAGGGTCGATCGGCAGATGCCGATAGAGGGTCGCCAGATGTCGGTCGCCAGAGTTTGGCCGAGTACCGAGAGACGATCGTATCTGAGGTTGATCGCTCGGCACCGGGACTTGTCCTGGGACCTTCGGTTGGCCAGTCTAGCATGTCCGCTGGGTTAGGGCTCGGTCGCTTGATCGCTGGTCGGCAGACTCGCCTTGGTCGCTCGGCAGTAAGTCGGTCGCTCGGCCTCGGAGGCGATCGCCGGTCGGAAGGTGTTAAAACTTGACACAACACCGAAGATTCTGGACCAGGGCCGGCCGATAGCGAACGCTACCCGGACAACCTAGCGCACGCTAGTCAGTTGCCAGTATATATATGACCGAGCAGCCCTGTTTTCACCCATTTTTCACTTCCCTTCCTTCATGTCCGCGGCTGGATCTTTTGAGAGATAGGAGACATGTTATTGAACAACAAATCCACGAAGATCCTGAGTCCATATCATTGATCGATCAATCCATAACATCCTTCAATCGACCGAATCAAGGTTAGTTTTTCCTAAAATCCAAACTTTGGGAAATTTGGGGATCTTGGTAGATTTCGTCCGTTTGAGCCTTATGAACTTAAATTACTGATGGATAATTGTAAATTAAGTTGTATTCTATCATTTTCATCATCTTTCCACGGTTTTACCATTTCCGATTCGTCGATTATATGAACTTCCGTTTGACGCCTTCAAGGTGTCTGGGGAAATGCCGCAGAGAGGAATTTGGTCGTTTTGTGATGTTTTTCCTCGTATGATTGATTGTTTATTCGATGATAGGATATTAGGGACGATTTCCCTACAAAAATCTGGTGTTGAGCCCTTCCAATCGTTGTTTTCATTGGAGTTCCGGATTTTGCCAACCGACCGTACCTTCGGAGTATCCGCGAGAGATTACCAAGGCAAGTACCTTGATATACGAATTGTAACTACGTGAAATCATCGTTGTCGAAGTGTATGAATTTATACGGATATATATATGTGTATACATATATATATATATATATATGTGTGTATATATATATATATATTTATATATGTTATATGTTAAATATATGTATGTATATACGTATATTGATATATATGCCTATGTCGGTGAACGATGAGTGGTGAATGCTAACACTAGTTGACGTACTCAACTTGGATTGATGGATGAACTATAGTTATTCATATAATATAGTAAGGTTATATATATATATATATATATATATATATATATATATTCGGTTGAGTCGCAATATAAGGATATATGTGTAGCGTTGGTTGGTTGTGCCGAAGGCTTATTGTGTTGGATCTTGATTGATAACGTGCGTGTTATTGTTTATTGTGGGGTTATGGACTGGCGGATAAATTGTGTGAATTGGTGTATTGATTTGATAATTGTTGAAATGATTGATTGTGTACTTGATGTTTGTAATAATGTGAATACTTGTTGTGAGAGACGTCGTATCCGGGAACCTTTGAGGGCGGGGTGTGTACTCCGGCCTGGTGTACGCTGCAATGTGCGGCTCCATTATATGTTTGGTGAACACCGGTATTACCTAATGCGCGTGCAAGGGGCGGCTCTGTTAGGAGTGATCGCCGGTGCGGTGACATGTTCAAGGGGCGGCCAACATAGTGGAGTGAACGCCGGTGCACAGGTGTGCAAGGGAGGCGCCTGGCAGGCTTATTGGTAACGGATATTCGAGTGATAGCTAAGACCCCGTTACCGAACAATCCTCGTATTTCAAAGTTCTTTCAACTCTTTTCAAATACTGGTCTCGATATAGACTGTGATTCGTGTTTTTGAAAGCTTGTTTCAAATTGTTTTTAAAACGTTGGTATCAGGGTTAATTAACCAAGGATGTTTGACGAAATCTCCGAGGGTTAATTAATCAAGGGTCTTGAGCAGGAATTGTCGAATGAGAGGCTGTGCCTTTGATTGTACTGTGATGATTATTCTGTGCATTGGGTCGAGGACCCCGAATAACGTTGTAATGGTTTTCTTGCAAATTGTTTTCCACATGTTGGGTCGAGCATCCGAGAGTTTTTGAAGTATTTTCTAAAAGTATTCCCGTTTGATTTTCAAAACCCCATGATGGCCTGAGACAATAATAATGTTTTCAAACTTTCTTATCAAAATACTTTTCCTTTTATAAAAAGGGATTTTTCTGACTCCTTGGGCTTGTTTAAAGTTTCATTGGTGTTATGTTCCGTACAGAGAATATGACTATGTGATTATCTTTCACTTTGTGTATGTGATGTTATTCTGTGTGGACTATGGGAATGTGTGGTTTGTGTTAAGGCTTCACGACTGTTGAGATTTGTGTTGTTATTATTCGTATATCTTGTATATTATGTACTTGCACTAGCAAAATTCCAGTTTGCTAACCCCCGAGTTTTCGGGGGGTGGGTGCCTGTTATGCGCTCAGGTTTTGGCAGCTCGGGAGCAGTCACAGGATTGGCTTGGAAGGAGATTGAGGACAATGATACTAATCACACCAGAGTCAGAGTCTTTTCTTTTGTTTCGTTCTGGTCGGTATTTCTCTGTCGTTCGAGTATTCACCCTTGTATGGGTGTAGTTTTCATTTATTAAATTGAGTTGTCATTCTTTTCGGTGTTCAAGTTTATTATTGTCATTGTAATATGAATGTCGTTAGTTCTGAATTGGTTAATGACCTTGTCGGTCTGCTTTGTATTTAATTTTGACCCCGGTCGGTCAATCATTGAGTAGTCTTTTGGAGTTTAGCCTGGTAGATCCTTGTGATAAGGGTCTACGGCGTGTGACATTCCCGGTCGTATTCTGGGGGTGTTACATATATGGTATCAGAGCTTAGGTTTGCGAAAAACCTAGGCCGTTGGGTCAAGTCCATGTCTTGTGTAAGTCGTGCGCATCAGAGTTGTGATTAGTATCGTGGTTCCGACATCATCTTCCGGCAATCTGTGATGGTAAGCCTCCCGATCGTAAGTCCCCTTATATACGTATTTGATTATATTGTGCTAATGTGTTTAATGTGAACTAGGGATTGGAACTTGTTGGTGATATTATTGTTTTAGGATATAACATGCGTATGCGGTCCGAGCAAAAATGGTTATGTAATATGCTTTGGAAGTCGAGCATATTTATCTGTTTCTGCACTTTATTAGAATAAATTTATGTGTGTTAATTTTATCCGCTGCGTGAGTATTTTGAAATAGCTTTTGGTATCTTGCAAGCCGAGTTTTGATATTCTGGTCTTGCACGTTTTGATAGTATTCTTATGACGGTATTTGATATTTTTATAAATAACTTTAGTGAGTATTTGAGAATATTACCAACATCGGCCTTTTTGGCAATTTGAAATTTTTTTTTAAATTTTTAGCCTGGTGGGTTCCGGCACGGGGCCCACGACGCTTTAGTATCACGAATATTTTAAAGTGGTGCTTTGAAATTTTTTAACATTGTGAAAAGCCATGATTTAATGTCGTCATGTTAAATGGTCACGTATCTCGGTGGAAAATTCTTTCGAATAAACATTTTGGTAGAAGAGGAAAGATTTTCAAAATTGTGGTATTTGGGAATCTAACACTTTTGAAATATTTCAAATTAGTTACAATTCAATTTTGAATTTTTTTTTACATTACTCGAAAATAATTTTTAGAGTCGTTATATAAACTTCCTCTTTCGAAATAAAAGACAGTATTTATGAGTCTTGGGCGCAACGTGACTAGCCCTCTTTTCCAAAAATTTGTTTTCATTAAGTGCATACATATAATGATCGTCCTCGTCGGAGGACTCGAAATTGACTTCATAAAACTTAATGCTTTACGTTATTCTATAGATGTTAACTAAACCTTGTGTTGATAATTGTGGTATACTGTGCAATTGATTATTGATAACGCTGAACGGTACTATCTGTATTAGTATGTCGAGCCTTGGCGGACGTAAGTGTGATGACGGAAGTGGAAGCGAGAAGGTGGTTCGTACGACAACTATTCATGCTACAGTGAAGGAGTATCAAGATCAAACGATATCCTATGAAATATCCTCAGTGATCGAGCCCACGAGCGAAGCAAAGAGACCGAGGACATCGGGAAAATCTTTGGGTGGTGAAGAGTTTAAGGCTCCCAAACCCCCATGTCGTTCGAACATATCGTCTTCGCGGTCGAGGGTGAGCGCTGGGAATCCCAAGCCAGCATCGGTGACTCTCGGTAAGAAGAGAAGGTGCTTCAACTGCAATCGTCAGGGACATGATCGTGCAAATTGTCCCTCTCCACTCTTGACTTGTTACCGGTGCGGGTGTGAAGGTCATTGAGAGAAACACTGCAAGAGAGTTTCCGAATTGGCAAGGAAAGTTGCCCTTTCGGCAAGTAGAGCGAACGACCGGGGAGTGCCCCAAAACCCTATGTCTCCTTCTGGAGAGCCTAGCACAGCAGGATGAAGATTTTACGCTATGTCTTTTTTTTCAACAATCGTGACTTCGATCGTATTTCGTTTCATTACTTTACGTTTCCAACTCTTGTTGTTCTAAGTTTCGGGATCATAATGTCCTCTTAGTATGGGGGAATGTATTACCCGTACTCTTCTTAGTATTTTCGGTATGGGATGACTTTCGTTGTTGGCCATTCATCTGTGAACCTTTCGACCATTTTAAACTGCCTTGTACTTGCTAGGTCAGTTCATCGTATTTCTGGAACCTTGCACTCGCGCTTTGCTCGTGATGATTTGGGGCTGAGCAAGTAGTTATTTCCTTGATTTTCTGCCGCTCTCTATTTTAAGTTTCGGGAAGAAACTTATTTTAAGGGGGGTAGAATGTAATATCCGAGATTTTTATTCTGATTTATTCGAATTTTTCTTTTTCTTAGACCGGAAATTTCTCGGTTTCCGAGCGTTGGTATTATTTTTCTCGACAATCGATTTTGTGTTTATGGCCATAGGTGGTGATTTGTTCTATATTAATTTCATTTCGGATCGATGTTGTTGTCCGCGAGCGTTTCGTCGTGTTCGTTCCGTGCGTTTTTAGGAATCGATTCGTCAGGTCACGACAGTTGGGCACTGGCCGGACGGTTGCGGGAGGAACCGGCACGGATGCTGGGCACTGCCGGACAGTTGCGGCAGGGACCGGCCTAGCGTACGCTACGGCCGGACAGCTGCGCGCGCTAACCCGCAGGAGTAGCGCACGCCACTGCCTGGAGGTAACGCACGCTAATCGGCCGGGCGCCAGGCAAGAGGGTCCGAATTCGGCCGGCCAGGTAGCGCACGCTTCTGATAGGACAGTGCGCGCTAACTCGGCAGGCTAGCGCACGCTACCGGCTCGGCCGTCGCATGTTACCTGGCCGGACAGATTAGTCCAGTAGGTCCTGGACGGGCCGATTGCGCACGCTACTGCCGATGTCTTGCGCACGCTATCGGACCCTGGCCGAAGATTCTGGACCAGGGCCGGCCGATAGCGAACGCTACCCGGACAACCTAGCGCACGCTAGTTAGTTGCCAGTATATATATGACCGAGCAGCCCTGTTTTCACCCATTTTTCACTTCCCTTCCTTCATGTCCGCGGCTGGATCTTTTGAGAGATAGGAGACATGTTATTGAACAAAAAATCCACGAAGATCCTGAGTCCATATCATTGATCGATCAATCCATAACATCCTTCAATCGACCGAATCAAGGTTAGTTTTTCCTAAAATCCAAACTTTTGGGAAATTTGGGGATCTTGGTAGATTTCGTCCGTTTGAGCCTTATGAACTTAAATTACTGATGGATAATTGTAAATTAAGTTGTATTCTATCATTTTCATCATCTTTCCACGGTTTTACCATTTCCAATTCGTCGATTATATGAACTTCCGTTTGACGCCTTCAAGGTGTCCGGGGAAATGCCGCAGAGAGGAATTTGGTCGTTTTGTGATGTTTTTCCTTGTATGATTGATTGTTTATTCGATGATAGGATATTAGGGACGATTTCCCTACAAAAATCTGGTGTTGAGCCCTTCCAATCGTTGTTTTCGTTGGAGTTCCGGATTTTGCCAACCGACCGTACCTTCGGAGTATCCGCGAGAGATTACCAAGGCAAGTACCTTGATATACGAATTGTAACTGCGTGAAATCATTGTTGTCGAAGTGTATGAATTTATACGGATATATATATGTGTATACATATATATATATATATATGTGTGTGTATATATATATATATTTATATATGTTATATGTTAAATATATGTATGTATATACGTATATTGATATATATGCCTATGTCGGTGAACGATGAGTGGTGAATGCTAACACTAGTTGACGTACTCAACTTGAATTGATGGATGAACTATAGTTATTCATATAATATAGTAAGGTTATATATATATATATATATATATATATATATATATATATATATTCGGTTGAGTCGCAATATAAGGATATATGTGTAGCATTGGTTGGTTGTGCCGAAGGCTTATTGTGTTGGATCTTGATTGATAATGTGCGTGTTATTGTTTATTGTGTGGTTATGGACTGGCGGATAAATTGTGTGAATTGGTGTATTGATTTGATAATTGTTGAAATGATTGATTGTGTACTTGATGTTTGTAATAATGTGAATACTTGTTGTGAGAGACGTCGTATCCAGGAACCTCTGAGGGCGGGGTGTGTACTCCGGCCTGGTGTACGCTGCAATGTGCGGCTCCATATGTTTGGTGAACACCGGTGTTACCTAATGCGCGTGCAAGGGGCGGCTCTGTTAGGAGTGATCGCCGGCGCGGTGATATGTTCAAGAGGCGGCCAACATAGTGGAGTGAACGTCGGTGCACAGGTGTGCAAGGGAGGCGCCTGGCAGGCTTATTGGTAACGGATATTCGAGTGATAGCGAAGACCCCGTTGCCGAACAATCCTCGTATTTCAAAGTTCTTTCAACTCTTTTCAAATACTGGTCTCGATATAGACTGTGATTCGTGTTTTTGAAAGCTTGTTTCAAATTGTTTTTAAAACGTTGGTATCAGGGTTAATTAACCAAGAATGTTTGACGAAATCTCTGAGGGTTAATTAATCAAGGGTCTTGAGCAGGAATTGTCGAATGAGAGGCTGTGCCTTTGATTGTACTGTGATGATTATTCTGTGCATTGGGTCGAGGACCCCGAATAACGTTGTAATGGTTTTCTTGCAAATTGTTTTCCACATGTTGGGTCGAGGATCCGAGAGTTTTTGAAGTATTTTCTAAAAGTATTCCCGTTTGATTTTCAATACCCCATGATGGCCTGAGACAATAATAATGTTTTCAAACTTTCTTATCAAAATACTTTTCCTTTTATAAAAAGGGATTTTTCTGACTCCTTGGGCTCGTTTAAAGTTTCATTGGTGTTATGTTCCGTACAGAGAATATGACTATGTGATTATCTTTCACTTTGTGTATGTGATGCTATTCTGTGTAGACTATGGGAATGTGTGGTTTGTGTTAAGGCTTCACGACTGTTGAGATTTGTGTTGTTATTATTCGTATATCTTGCATATTATGTACTTGCACTAGCAAAATTCCAGTTTGCAAACCCCCGAGTTTTCGGGGGGTGGGTGCCTGTTATGCGCTCAGGTTTTGCGGCTCGGGAGCGATCCACAGATTGGCTTGGAAGGAGATGGAGGACAATGATACTAATCACACCAGAGTCAGAGTCTTTTCTTTTGTTTCATTATGGTCGGTATTTCTCTGTCGTTCGAGTATTCACCCTTGCATGGGTGTAGTTTTCATTTATTAAATTGAGTTGTCATTCTTTTCGGTGTTCAAGTTTATTATTGTCATTGTAATATGAATGTCGTTAGTTCTGAATTGGTTAATGACCTTGTCGGTCTGCTTTGTATTTAATTTTGACCCCGGTCGGTCAATCATTGAGTAGTCTTTTGGAGTTTAGCCTGGTAGATCCTTGTGATAAGGGTCTATGGCGTGTGACATTCCCGGTCGTATTCTGGGGGTGTTACATCAACCAGAGTGCGGTACATTTAGATGTTTATGATTCTGGTTGATGTTTCGACACGCTGGTCACATGTCGCCCTCTTGTCCGCTAAAAATACTGCTTTTGCAAAGTTTCTATAACGGATTATCTGTCTAAGAGGTCGCCACCCTAACCACCATGTTCGATTTATAAGACTTGATAATGCTGGAGAGTTCACATCTAAAGTACTTGGTGTATACTGCATGTCAATCGGGAACGACGAAAAGGATCCCAACCCCATGAGCATACACAAAATGGTCTCGCGGAGGCAACCATCGAACGTATCAGATGGTATCTCGGGAATTGGTTATGCACACCAATTTGCATATTTCTGTCTGGGGTTATGTAGTCTTGCATGCAGCTTTAGTTATTCGCTCATTTTAGACCCTCCGCTAACCAAACGATTTATGCGTACCAGTTGGTAACTGGATAAGCCCTGATTTTTACATTTTGTGCCCAGACGAGCTTGAGTGCCAATTGCGCATATTTGGTTATGTAGTATTGTGCCTTCTGCATCCCCACATTGCATGGGTCTTTAAAGACAATTAAGTAGTTACATTGGATATGAATCCCCAATGGTTATCTGCTAGAAGAGAATCCAGGAGAAGCCCGAAGAAAGGACTTTCACAAGACAAGAAAAGGTACATGGCTCAGCTTCTGTCTGAAGTAGCTCCGGTCGGGAAGTTAGAACCTTCGATAGGTGATCTTTTTACCGCTTGATTACGGATTGTCACTTTGATGAGACAACCTTCCCGTCATTAGGGGGAGGAGAGAAGACGAACTTTCTGAGGGACGACAGATATTGTCATGGAGTGTCCCTACTTTGTCTCATTTTGATCCCCATTTTTCGATATGTGATAGTGAAAATTCTCGATTTTTGGAACGTAGCAGATTCGATGCCTGTCACATTTACTAATATCATGAAACTGACGATATCATATGTACCAGCTACAACCTGTAAGGTTGAAAGTCCTCAGTAAGGGGCGCAACACCGACGAATCGAGTGCTGTCATCGCACATGATGGATGTGTGATTTAGGCCATAGCTCCCTAAAGGAAGAGTTGGAAGCTACATGGTTCGACTTAATACTCACCTAAGGAGGAGGTAGAGTAAGGCACAAACATATATATAAGTTATCAAGGAACTCGTTTCATGAAATCATACTTGATTTTATTATGTCCATGAGTCATGACGAGAGGGACGCCCTGAAGATTGATATGATTCAGAAAATCAAGAAATCTCGTTGAATCACGAGAGTGTGACTGATCATCCACCCACTTCGATGATCCATCGTTGCTCAAAGCATAGAGCAAGACGATGTCGAACCTTGCTCTGTTGTATGATATCAACATTGAGTTGATTGGCCTTAAAAGGGTAAAGCATTCCACGTAGAACTAGATAACTTGACAAAGAGACAAGTCATTGGTAGGTAGTGCTAACCTCACCAAGTGTAAATCCTATAAGACATAAAATAAACCTTTATCAGTAAGCGTAATGAGAAGAATGAAGTCCTGAAGTACAAGGCTCGAAGGTTCTCATAAATGTCGCGGAATTGACTAAGGAGATATACCATCCCTTAAGCTACTTCATTAGCTTAGTAATTTCCAAAGGACTGGAAATGCAGCTCATAAATGGGGTTAGTGATATATCTATGAGAATCTTAATATAGAGATATATATGAAAGTACTCGATGGAATTTTATTACCCAAGTTAAGTGACTCTAGACTACAGAGTGCGTTCGCAGTACGGTTGAAACGCTCACTTTACGGATTAAAATAATCCGGGTGGATGTGGTATACCCGCCTAAGTGACTACTTGACTGGAAGGGGATATGAGTACGACGAATTGTGTCCCTGTATGTTTAAGAAAATAAGTTCCTGATTTGCGATTGTAGCTGTGTATGCCGACCATAAGAACTTAATCGGTTCTCTTGACGAATTAAGAGAAATCGCCAGCTATCTAAAATTAGATTTTGAGATGAGTGATCTGGGAAAACTCGGTCTTGTCTAGGCATTGAGCTAGAACACCGAGCTAGTGGTATTCTCACCCACCCGTATGCCTATGTACATAAGAAAATCAGGCGCTTCAACATGGACAAGGCACATACGGTTAGCACTCCCATGATCGATCGTGGTTTGGACTTGAAGAAATATCCATTTCGTCTGAAGGAATGTGACCAAGAGCTTTTTGGAGACGAAATTCCCTATCTAAAGTGCAATAGGTGCATTATTGCACTTGGCTCAGTATACTCGACCTGATATAGCTTTCTCAGTGAACTTGTTGGCTAAATATAGTTCTGAGCCCACGCAACGTCATTGGAATGGTATAAAGACCATCTTTTGATACCACAAAGGAACTATTGACTTGGGACTTTTCTTTCCCTATAAGGCTAAGGAAACTGCTGATGAATGTGCAATCACTAAAGTAAGTGTGAATGCCGAGGAAACTATCCCGACGAATGTGTTGGTAGTTTTTGCTGATGCTGGTTATCTTCCAGATTCAGATAAAGGTCAATCCCAAACTAATTATGTATTCACCATTGGGGAAACCGCTATATCTTGAAGATCAACTAAGCAAATCCTCGTTAATACCTCCTCGAATCACGCTGAGATTATTGCTCTACAAGAGGCGGTACGTGAGTGTATATGGTTGAGAGCCATCATCATGAATATTCGAGGTAACAATGGACTAAGTAATGTCACTGATGCGCCCACATGCATATACGAAGATAATGCCGCTTTCATCGAACAGATGAAGCATGGGTATATCAAGGGGGATAATATGAAGCATATCTCTCCAAAGTTTTCCTACAATAAGCAACAACGGACCCCCATCAACATCCAAGTTAAGAAAGTGAAGTCTAAGGAGAATGCAGCTGATTTATTCACTAAATTATTGCCCATGGCCGTATTTGAAAAATATGTGAGAAATATTAGAATGCGTAGGATCTCCGAACTCCCGAGCTCGAAGTAAGGATCGGATGGGAGGGTGAGGTATAACGAAGCTTACCCACCAATGTTGTACTCTTTTCTTTGACCAATGTTTATTTTGTCCCAATGGGTTTTGTTACTTGTCGAAGTTTTTTAACGAGGCAACGGCATATGTACTGTTTTTCAAATGCCTTGATTGACGAACTAATAAGGGGAAGATGTAGACTTGAGGGGGAATCTTACATCCACGTCGCAGGTTACACTCTTTTTCTTAACTAAGGATTCTTTTTTCCCACTGGGTTTTTATTACTTGGAAAGGTTTTTAACAAGGTAACTAGACGTTTAGCTCATTGATCGACGAACTGATCACGTTCTTGAGCCTAATTGATCGACGAAATGATCAGTAGAGGTTTTGGCTTAACGAAATTAGCATAACCTATATGTCTGGATGTTGTACTCTTTTTTCTACGATCAAGACATTTTTCCCATGTGGTTTTTGCTTGGCGAGGTTTTAACGAGGCAACTTGACATGCGTTGAAGACTCGGCATAAGGGGGAGTGTTAAAGTAAATACACGTGTGTGTCTTAGTCTACAAGTTAATGTAGGGCTGGGATAGTTCGGTTTCTTGAAAAAAAAGCAAGGAACCGAAGTTCCAAATGTGTTATGTAATTCGGGTTCGGTTCCTGACTTTTTTCTCCAGGAACCGAATTTCTAGGAACCGAAGTAATTTTACCAAAAAACCGAAAAAACCGAACCGAAATTTACAACCCAAATTTTCGAAATAACCTAAAACCCGAAATTTTTTCACATTACTTGATTAATTTTCGAAATAATCAACCGAATTTTTTTGTTACTTCAGAAATAACCGAAATTTTCATAAATAACCGGAAAACCCGAAATTTTCAAAAATAACCGGGAAACCCGAAATTTTGTTCGGTTATTGTCATTAATTTCGGGTAGTACGGTTATTGAAATTTTAAAATTACAAGAACCGAACCCGAACCCGAAATTTATTGCAGGACCCGAACCCAAAATTTATAAATAATTTTTTTCTTAAAACCCGAACCGAACCGAACCGAAATGTCAATTTCGGTTCGGATCTTCGGTTATTCGGGTCCAAAGTCCCAGCCCTAAGTTAATGGACTTCTCCTAGTTAGTGTAGGACTAGGTCTGTTAGAATGTTCTAGAATATGTAATATCCCCCTATTTAAAGGGATCCCATCAATGAGAATGAACACATTTTCTGCCCTAATTCTTGTCTTGTTTACTTTTACTACAACAGTTAGAGTTGGCCAGTGGGCCAGGCCCGGGGGCCGATCGGGCCAGCCCGACCCGGGACCGAGCCCAGCCCCCCTGGCCACCCGGGCGGTCCCAATCCCGGACTCTCCAACCAAGGCCCAGTCCAGATCGGCCCACCTCCGAGCCCAGACCGGCCCGGCCCCCAGCCCGGCCCCAGCCCACCCCCAGCCCACCTCCAGCCCACCCAAGCCCATCCCAAGTCCACCATTCAAATTTCAAAAAATAATCTAATTTTTACAAATTAAGTCCATTTTTTTTCTTTTTTCTCCCCTTTTAATTTAATGTTAATATACATAAAAATTCAAAATGAATTTTCTTAAACTTAAAATAGATTACTAAGTTTTACATTTTTTTTTAATTCAAGTTTTTTAAATTGATTTTTTAATTAATATTAATTATTTTATTTTAAAAATTCAAAACAGATTTTTACAAAATGATTTTTAATTTAATATTAACATATATTTTTTTTAATTTTCGGACCGGCCAGCCCGCCTGTGACCGCCCACGACAAATTTCGAGGCGGAAGCGATGAAGTGAGCCACGACACCTGCGCCAGCCTACCAAATACATGGCCGGTCTGACTTGGCCCAACCCGGCCCATGACCACCTCTAACAACAATCCATTTAATTTAATATTCTTAGATTCTTTTGAAAGTTTATTATTTTAAATATTTTATACTTAATTTAATACGAAAGGTAGAATGATCATTTTAGGTGTGACGACGAACAAAAAAACACCACTATCATTTGTTTTATAATTGTAGTTTTATGTGATATATACAGACAAATTAGCTCGTAGAAGTAATAATTTGACATAACCTAATATGTAGAAAATTAATATATATAGATATATTTTTGATCCGTATAGTACAGTTCTTGACTAATATTGAACTACATATATGGCGAGAAATTGAGTGTATTACGGGAATGGAAAGTTTACTCCATGAAACTCTGAAGTTTCAATTGGCAAAGTACATACAAACTAAAATCAGGAAAAAGAAAATGATCTCAAACCACACGGTCCACAGTCCACACCCAATATTTTTTCAGCATCAACTTCATGAGCATGTGCGTCCCACCACTCCATAACCGTTTCTTATAAATACCTCTCGTCCTCAACGTGTTGTTAACCGTCTCACACAGTTCACGACTTACACGCACAACACGAAAAATCTCTGTAACCTCCCAATCCGACGTCACGCTACTCGTGATTTCGAAACGCGATCTTTCCTTGTTCAACAATGAAGCGTAAGCTCAAACCACGAGTTATTGAAGAAATCGAAGCATCATCACCCGAAGATCAATCGCTCTACTTCACTAAAAAGCAGCGTTCGAAGCTCTCTCGCCGACGCCGTCTTCACATCTCTCCGATACCTCAACCTTCAGGTTCCAATTCACATTTCACAGCAGAGGTGAGTGAAGTCTCATGCGGTTCCAGCATCGCCTCGGTCGGCAATCAGAATCTGCCGGAGTTTCGAAATGAGCTCCAGAGAGTTGTTACTCGGTCGTATTACAGGAAGAAGTTCAAAAACGAGAGAACAAATTTGGATCAAGCGCTGGAGGTATCGGAATCTTCATGCGTGGAATCGTGCTCAGGAGCAAACAGAGAGTTGAAGTTGAAGAACAGAGATGTGGAAGAATTAGGAAATGAAGGAGGAGATGTTGCCAAATCTGAAGTCTCTAGCGCTCCGCGGTGTCCTTTTTCCGAGAACGACGAGCAGAAAGTGAAGGAAAATGAGAGTTCCGTCGGAATTACTCAAAATGAGGTCGTGTTCTCGATTCCTGGTGTTCGAGAAGAATTTCGTGCAGAAATTATAAATTCAGAGTCGGAAAAGGATAATTCACTTGAAAGCGGCACGGAATCACATCATTCAAATGAGAAAACAATCAAAACCAGTGAAAACAGAGCTTCTTCTGAAGAGCTGCGACTACCAGAGCTCGTCGCGTTAGATATTGATTTGGCTTGCTCGGAGCAGTTCTCGAGTGGCGGCGTTATAAACGGTGCTGAAGAGGAGGAGGAGGAGGAGGTATACAGCTCCTCGTCATCAGAGCTTTTCCATGTACTTTCAGATTCAGATTTTGCGAATTCCGACTATACGCCGTCGTTTTGGAGTTATGCTTCTGGAAGTCAATTTTCTGAGAAGTCGATAGGACAAGAGTTTTCTTCGCCTACTTTTGAATTGTTCAAGGAATTTAAAGAGCTGTTCTGCAGATCGACCATCGTCTTAAGAACTTTTGACGATCACAGTTCTCATGAAATGAATGTGAGTTTCTCTAGAATTCCGCTGTCATATAGAATCTGTTAATATATACTATAAAATAATGACTATGAATATGTTAATTCTCTTGAAATAGCTTTCGAATATCAAAAAAGTTTGAGTCGAGTCTCATAAATTGGTTATTACTATTATTCAGCCATCGTGTGCTTGCTGTGTCTTTCCATGTGATGACTATTAATTTTGATTTGATAACACTTCTTACATTTTTTTTTCTGAAAATGCGCTTTTGACTTAGTTTTGTGATTGCTTTAATTTTTTATTGCGTTTGTAATTGTGTAATCTACTATACACTGACATGGAAGTTTACAAATAGCGGAATTGTAATCGAGACAGATGAAACTGGAAATAAGTTTAATGTGTTTGTGAATTAAGGTACTTGGATTAGAAGATGAAGAAGATGAAGAGAGCTATAGAATGATGAGGAAGAGAGAGAGGAGACAGGAGTATGCGCATGACTATGCAGAGGAATATTGTATTGCTACGGCCTACGGGGAGCTTGTCATTCAGCAGCGCCTACAGATGGTCCATTGGATTATTGAGGTCAGACTATATCATGTCATCCTCTTTTTGTTTGGAGTATCTTCTTCCCCATTATCTGGACTTGCTCTAAGGATATAAGCTAATGTTAACAAGGTGAAATATGGAGTGAATTGGTTGGCAAAAATGAAATTATGTAAACTCTTTAAATTACTAATGCAACCTTGGATATGATCCTGGTTGACCTAAATCAAAATTAACAAGGATAAGAGGACGTTTTTGCTTTCTATTTTTCTATTTTTCGTACCATGTGAACCTGCACTCTTTAATTTACTTTCACAAGAGGTAAAAGAAAAAATGCCACGTCATAAGTAAAGTAGGGGGTTAAATTGTGCTATGTAATTGTAATCTTGTGTAATGGGGGTAATGTGGATAATTAAATGATGGTAAATATTCTGTTACTGTTTTCTTTTCTTTTTTTTTTTGTCTTTTTATTATTATAACCGTGGTCACTCACAAGAACATGCACGCTGAACCCATGATGCACTGACGCTTGAGAAAAATTATGAAAACATTGTTCAATTTATTTGTTAAATTTTGAAAAATAAAAGCTGAAAGGGAGTGAGGATTGTTTGTGAGAATGAGGAAAAGAAAATGGAGAGTTGGCTACTGCCTGCTGCCGTTTGTTTCATATAAATTCGAATAGGTTTTCACTTACACGGTATTCTGCAACTCGAAAGGGGAAATCATATTAATCGTGGTTGTAATGATGAATCTGAGATTTAATCATGCAGCAAGCTGCCAACAAGATGCTTCAGAGGGAAACCATGTTTTTAGGAGTTGGTCTTTTCGATAGATTTCTGAGTAAGGGGTACTTCAAAGACGGGAGAAATCTTCAGATTGCTGGTATCGCTTGCCTCACTCTAGCCACCAGGATTACAGAAAATCAACCCTACAACTGGTAATTTTTCATTCTTTAATTTCCTGTACAAAAATGGACGGCCAAGAGAATAAGGATAACTATTTAAAGGTTTGACTTAATTACAAAAAAACTCAATATTGTTTCAAAATTACAAATATAGACAAAAATCAAGGTGCTATTTATGATTTTTGAGGAGAGCTGGAATAAGTAAACTGAACTACAAGAGCATCTCTTTTTTTTTTTTTAACCTGAGATGGGGTGGCAGTCTGGGCCTATTCAGTAGTACATTGTGTATCCATGAAATATAGATTCAATTGGACACACACACACACACACACACACACACACACACACACACACACACATATATATATATATATATATAAAATATATATATTGTCTACTCATTATGTGCCTCTGAAAGAAGGATCTTGATGTTAACAAGTAGAAACGAATGATTTCCACAATCTGCTGTAATTTTGTGAACTAACTTGAATTTTTTATCAGTATAAGGAAAAAGACAATCAACGTGGGAAGCACTATATATAGCCGGTGTGAAGTGGTGGCTATGGAGTGGCTGGTGCAGGAAGTCCTTAACTTCAAGTGCTTCCTACCAACCTCGTACAACTTCTTGTGGTAAACATTTTTACAATTTTATTCATTTATCTAACTCGTTCGAGTGGGTACATAACCTTAAAATTTTCATTGCCCCTCAATTATATTGCTGCAAGCAATTAAGCGTTTTTCTTTATCATTTTAACTACGGTAGTGGCGAATGTGTCCAGGTTCTATCTCAAAGCTGCAAGAGCCAATGAAAACACAGAGAAGACAGCCAAACACCTAGCTGTACTCACACTGATGGGCCATCAGCAGCTTTGCTATTGGCCATCGACTGTTGCAGCTGGACTCGTTATTCTTGCTTCGATCGCAACAAACCAAGATGCATCCTGTCGCCTTCTTACATCTGTATGCCTCCTTTCTATTCTCTAATCTTTCCTTTATATTGCCATTATCATATACTAATGTGGGATGAAAGGAGTCAACATATGATTAATGGATTTGAGTTTTTATTGATGAACCTCACAACTTGACAATGCAGATTCATGCCAGGAACAAAGATACTGATTTACCTGAATGCATAAAGGTATTTATTTATACTAGCATTCTTTTTTTTTTTAATATTTGGTTATCCATGTGCATGATTGGGGAAGAGTGATAGCTTTAGTGCAGATTTCTATTGCTTTATCTTTGACAGTTATTTAACTTTAGCTAAGGATGTCGACATTGTTTGTTCTGTTTCGCAGAGCTTGGAATGGTTGGTGAAGTACATCTGATAGATAAAACACAGTTCATGCCTTCATGGTATTTCTTGAACAAAGAACTTTTGGGGTCAATCAGGTAGCAAAGCATATTAGTTATATACTTTTACTGTACTAGAGATTGTCATAACCAATCAATAGAAGAATCTGTAAGCAAGGTTGTACATTCCAATGGATTTGTAATCAAATATTATGTTTCCAGTAAGCTCCACCAGATTCGTTTTCAAGATCAAGATTCGCCCCCCCCCCCCCCTTCCCGTCCCGTTGCGTCACAACTGAACGTGGAAAGAGGAAGAGGAAGAACGGTTAATTGCAAAAAGTAACCTTGAGGTTAGACCAAATTGTCGACAAACAAAAAAAATTCAAGCTAACTTTTCAAAATTACTAAAAATACCCCTTAGATTTTATCAGGTGTTGCATTTACTCCATTCATAAAGAAAGAATGATTTCAGAACCGTCTTGACAGTTACCTTTTATTTTCTCCTGAGAATTTCTATAATTGGAAAATTAGCTTCTTTTGTTTGTGTTGTAATTAGGTCAAACCTCAAGGTTACTTATAGTAGTTAGCTCTAAATAATCGAATTATCTTGAAATAGAAACCAGTCCCTGGTCTTAGTCTGTCAAACTTCCATCCATCTGTTGTCAAACCTTCATAAGTTAAATCGGTTCCCAACTCAAGGACATATGTACAATAAACTACATCAATCACACAAGCTTATATTTGTTAGTCTCATCAAACAAACTCGAAGGAAGAGCCGGAGATCCATCAAGACGGTCGTTTGTGAACTCATAAGCTACTGCTGAGTATATCCCTCTTTTCCTCCTCAACCTTTTCAACTTTCTCTTTCGTCATCGCGCTACCGCGCTTAACACATTCGTAACCCACGAAGCTCCGGTCGACACGTAACGGTTGCTCATAATGGCGGATCTTGCACCTGCGGCTTTCTGCTCAACGGTCGCAAGGGCCTATTTCGTCATTTCAGACACTTGCAGAAGCTCGTCCAGTTCCTGCACCTTCTCGCCGCACGCTTAGCTTCTCGCTCAAGCCTATTGCACGGTCTATAGAAGCAACCATTGCCGATGCATTTAGTGTCAGGTGGTGCCTCTCGTCAATTGACTTAGCCTTGTTTACGGCATCTTTTCCCAAGACGAAGCCCTTAGCCAGCATGGTGCTTACGACATCCTCTGCCTTCTTGACCGCTGAGCCTGTCACAATCAACTTAGGCTCATTCTAGGAGAACCAAAAAACAAACAAAACAAAAGATTAGAAACAAGAATTCTGTAAATAAATTATTCTGCATATCTAACTATAGAAACAACACATCGAGTAACTTCCACCGTTCGCGCGGATAGGTTAACATAAATCAATCACTGGATAGTTAAAAACAAAAAGACAGTATATGTAGCTGCAGAATGTATTGAAAGTTCAGTAACAATAAGAGTAACTTACTGAGGTTAAGGAAGCAGCATTTGGAGGCAGTTGACAGTTGTCGACGGGCGTTATGGATACGGAACGACCAGCTACCCTGGATCTCTGAAACTGTGTTTATATACAGTTTTTTTTTTTTTGACAAGATGTTTATATACAGTTTTAATCCCTGAGAATGTTGCTTCTTAGAAACTAGCCATTTCATATTACTTCCTGAATTAGGTTCTTTTTCTTCAAATTCTTTTCCCTGAAAAATCTATTTTGTCCTTTGACTCTTTTCTTAGTTCATCGCCTTTCACATAAGAATCTGTAACGTAAAACACTCTTCCTCGACACCTCATAACTTTCTCCGTTTGTAAGGTTACCGTCATTTTGCAAGTTTAATGTAAGAAATTTCGCGGCCCTTAAGCGGCGAACATGCCTTTTAAAATGTTGCGGACCTGACTGACAAATTTCAAAACATTAAGTTAAGACTACTTACTGTCAGAAATGTAGCTCTGTTTGCTCCCTGTGAATCCATGAAGGTGACATAAACAACCCGAGTTGTTTCACTTTCCCTGAAGAAAAAAGTGAACAAATTCCATTTAAGCACACAATTATATGAGAGTGAATTCAAAAATAAAAAAACTAACCTTTTGCATCTCAATATATTGAATGTCTCCGGAAAAGGAAAGGATTTTGTACAGCTCTCTTTCGGAAACTGCTAACGAGACATTACTGGCTTTAGTCGTCCTAATTTGTACGTAGCAAGCATATCGTGCGAGTTAGTTATTTTGAGTCGAGAGTTGAGTCTGTTAAGCTGAAACATAAGGCGGTTCGTGAACCTTACATCGGAAACATCAATTCTCCAATTAGGACCACCTGTCGGCTGTAAACCTTCTCCTACTTCCGGTCCAGTACGATCCATGTGTCCGGAAAATCAGTAGCTCGAATTAGGCCCTTATACACATGGAGAATTGGACATGAAAATAGAGTAAAGAGATCACTACCACTAAGCTAGTAAGCTCATTATATTCTATCATATCAAAATCAAGAGAATAGAATTTCCCGAAACCATCTTCGAATGTCATCTATATGCTGTCATCTACCAATCTGGACAGGCTATTAATCGATATCATCATCATCAACTGCACTTCAATCTCAACTGTGTCGAGATTAAAATAGCCTTTAATCGATATCATCATCATCATCAATAGGACAGGCACAACCTTTAACATAAAGTTTCATATAAATTAAAGGCAACAACCGAAACAAAAAGCATGTCCTCAGATGAGAAACACCAAAATAATAAGGAAAAGAAAAAGGAAAGATCGCCATCCAGAGATGACAATCAGCAATATGCATTAACATTGGCTGTTTCTCTTAAATTTTAAGAAAACACATCCTCATATTTAAATTACACCTCCACGAGCCAATTTTAAATTACATTAATGTTCGTTTAATTCTCATAAATAGGAAGTTTTTTTTTGCAGATTACCCCATTATATTTTACAAAATGATTTATTTATCCCCATATGTAAATTAAACGGGCCGGTTATCCCCCCTATTTTTAAAAATGGCCCGATTATTCCTCGTGTAAATTAAACAGGCAAATTACCCATGTATTTTCAAAAAGGTGCATTATGCCCCCCAATAATATTGTGTAAGAGGATGATTTGCAACGTCCACATATGGTTAATCTGCAACTTTTTGAGAACACACGAGGGTAATCAGCCTATTTAATTTTCAAAGGGAGTAATTAGCGTATTAATTTTAAAAAACACAGGGGAATAATCGGCCTATTTAGTTTACACTAACTCATTTTGTAAAACACGTGAGGGTAATCCGTCATTAAGAACACAACCAGATGTCGGGTTTGGGGGCAATGATTAAATACTACTATTTGGTGTAGTATATTTTTCAAAATTTTGGGGGCTAAAGCATGTTTGGAGGGACAAAATCCTTACAAATTTATATAAAATATAAAATTAGAGTGAGTTCTAAAGTAGTCACATGTGTACTATACATGCATGTATATTCAACATTAAATTCATGATGAAAATCACATGCTACAAATCTAACGAAGAATATACATGCATGTATGGTACTCGTAGGGGTACTTAGAATTTTCTAAAATGACTATTGTACTTGATACATATTTTCAAAAGTTGCGGGACGATGGACCCCTCGGCCCCCGTTAGATGCATCACTGCCCATAACTAATTCAGGCCAAGTGGAAGGAAAAAAAACAGACATAATAGAAGAAAAAAATATGACGCAAAATATATAATGCATGTTGTAGACAGAACGTACAGATCCTTCAAACAACGTTTTCAAGAATTAAGGACTTAGTACCCGCAAGGGTAGCCAAGTTGGTGGAGTAGGTGAATGCAGAACTGAAAGGTCATGAGTTCGATTTCCATTACCAACACTTTCTTGTTTGAACCTGTCACACAGGGCTTGCCTAGTCTGGTTTAACTAGTTGACGTAGTTTACAAACTATTACGTCGAGTCTGAGGATTTATCCAGTGCGAACTCGAACAGTAGTGACTGCGGGTTCCTCCGTCATATATAAAAAAAAAAAAAAAGAATCAAGGACTTAGTGGTTGACTTATGAAGATGACAAGAGATGACCAAGATTGTAGCTACTAGCTAAGGTGGAAAGTTTCAAATTCTTACAAAAGCTAAACAAGAAAAAGGGAGAGGAAAAAAAAGGATGGAAAATATGATCGTTTCTTTAAAGCGGCGTGTTTTTTTCTTTCAATAATGCTACATTCCCCACTTTTTTCACCGCTTAGTTGACCACGTTAAAATCTCATATCTTTTCTCTTCCAAAATATCACGGTATTATGAACCTAATAAATAGAAGCATTTATTAATTAAAAAAAAAACTAGCCGCTCCAAACACATGAACAATAGTCCTGTTCCTTTCTTCACAAATTAATGGTTTTTATCGAGTTTTCGTTCAGTCTTCCAATTTATTAGATATCAGATAATAAAAATTATTTTTCAGATAGGGCTACTTATTTATTATACCAGACCATATACGTGTTACATTTCTCAATTGGAGGAAGTTTGATTTCTGTCACGACTTTAGAGCGGATCGTCGCTGGAGCAATTTAAAAATGAGTGATACAGGTATCCACTAATCTAAATAATGTGATGTTGTGAAAATCATTCAAATAAAATTTTTATTTATTGAGCCTGTGTTGATGCGATGTATTATTCACAGAAGATCAACATTCCAGTGATGATATTGATATGTTAAACACAACTGAAATGGAAGTGGAGAACAACAATTCTGAAGAAATTGTATCGCTGATGAGAACAAATTGTGGAAGAAATGATGAAACAAAGAGAGATGATGTGCCGAGTGTTTGTATGACGTTTATGAACGTCGATGAACTATACAACTTTTATGCTAAATATGCTTCTCGTATGGGTTTCCCTATTAGAAGAAGGAATTCAAGGAAAGGAAAAGATGGTTCATTACAAAATATTGCAATTGCTTGTTCACGAGAAGGCCGAAAAGTAAGTAAGTCAAGCAATTCCTTAAAGCCTCGCCCAACAATGCAAACCGGGTGTAAAGCTAAGTTGAGAGCTTCTTCAGACATGAATGGAATGTGGCGTACAGTCCATCTTGAGCATAATTACTTATGTAGTCCTAGAAAATCTAGACTGTATCGATGCAATCGTAATCTCGGCGAGCACATCAAGCGTCAGCTTGAGGTGAACGATATTGCAGGATTACCATTGCATAAAACATATAACTCTGCTGTGGTTGAAGCTGGTGGATATGAGCAAGTGACATTTACTGAATGAGACTGTAGAAACTATATTAAGAAAGCTATGCGTTTGAGACTTGGGGATGGAGATGTTGCGGCTATTCAATCATATTTTTCAAAAATGCAAGCAAGTTGTCCTGGTTTTATTATTGTCTGGATTTGGACGATGAAGGTCGATTGAAGAATGTCTTCTGGGCTGATAATAGATGTAGATTGGTATATAAGGAATTCGGGGATGTCGTAACATTTGACACTACATACTTGACTAACAAGTATGATATGCCATTTGCGCCGTTTGTAGGTGTGAATCATCACGGGCATTCCACACTTTTTGGATGTGGTCTTGTTTGCAATCAGGAGACAAAAACTTTCATTTGGCTTTTTAGGACTTGGCTTCAGTGCATGGATGGTGAAGCTCCTATTGGCATAATTACAGACCAAGATAAGGCTATGAAGAATGCAATCGAGGTGGTTTTTCCAAAAACAAGGCACATGTGGTGCTTGTGGCATATAATGAAAAAATTGCCCGAAAAAATAGGTTACCACGATCTTAAAGCCTCAATCTCGGTAGCTATCCACGATGTCGTATTTGAATCACAATATCCTGAAGATTTTGAAAATGGGTGGACTAAGATAATAAATAAGTATACATTGCATGAGAATAAATGGTTGGATGGACTTTACAAAGAAAGACAACGATGGGTCCCCTGTTACTTGAAAATAAGTTTTTGGGCTGGCATGTCTACTACACAACATAGTGAAAGCATCAATGCGTTCTTTGATGGGTACGTAAACTCTAAAACATCACTAAAACAATTTGTTGAACAATATGGGCGAGCACTAAAGAGTAAGGTCGAGAAAGAATTCCAGGCAGATTTTAAATGTTTTTTCCAAACAGTACCTTGCGCTACTAAGTACGAATTGGAAAAACAGTTTCAGGTGGTCTACACAATTTCCAAGTTTCAAGAATTTCAAGTAGAATTCACTGGAATAGTTTATTGTCAAGTTATTTCTACATCGGAAAGAGCTTTAGAGGAGATATATGAGGTAAAAGGGGATTGTTTCTACGAAGGAGGTTCGAAGGAAAAAAGGTTTTTTTGTTTCATATCAGGAGGAGCAATGTAACTTTGGTTGCAGTTGTCATTTATTCGAGTTCAGGGGAATAATTTGCAGTCATTCATTCCTAATTCTCAAGTTGAATGGTTTTACATCAGTCCCAGACAGATATATCCTGAGTAGATGGAGAAAAGATGTGAGCAGATTATACCAGAGAGTGATGAGTAGTTATGATGGTTGGCAATGTACTCTCGCACAAGTGCGATATGATGAAGTTTTTTGTGATTTTACAAAGGTGGCTATTGTGGTAGTTTATGAAGAGGATAAAATGCATGAGCTTTTGGAGTGGTTAGAAAATAAGTTTAATGAATTGAGCTTATTGAAATCTAAACAACAAAACATCGTCGGCAAACTCTTTGAGAAAGAATTAGGAACAAATGGAGATCGGGCTCCAATATTGGATCCGAGATGTGCAAAATCTAAGGGAGCCCCAAAGAAACTTCGCAAGAAAGGGCCTTTAGAGAAAATCATGAAGAAAGCGCAAGTAAGTTTAAATATTGGCATTTATTTTAATCAATCATTAATTTGAATTTTGTGTGTGTGTTTGTGTATTTTACATGTTACATTACGTATGAATATTTAGGTACCATGTAAATCAAATAAAGACGTGAGGTACGAAGACCTTAATTTGATGACTCCGGGTCCTCCAGCAACTTAAGTGTCGGAAGAACCTGAGTATCCCATTGCCAATTCACTCTCGTATACACAACAATTAATGGTATTAATTTGAACTAACTATAAATACATATATTGTCCTGTTTTACGAGGTGGTTAATATTTATTATTTTATTTTTTGGTTTTAGAGTGCTGCCCAATATCAACCATGGATGCATCCTTGTGGAGGGAATGTTTTCCCCACTAATGGGATCTATAAAATGTGGAATGCATTGTTTCAGCAACAAGTTCAACATGGTCAGGAACAAGTTCAACGTGGTCAAGACAAGACTGCTGGATCGTCAACTTAAAATGATTGAATATCAGTTCATTGCAGCTTGTGTTTAATACTAGCAGTGGGTTTGCTTTTTTTTTTTAATGGTTTTGAGCTTAAAAACTTGGATAATGACTTCGAGAGAATTTTCTTAGTTTTTTTTTTTTAATTCTTGTTTTTTCTTTTCTGATGGATTTGAGTTTGAATCAGTAGTAACTAGTAAATGTTAAAAAGTAATTTTGAGAGAAGTGGAAGATGATGTGAAGTTTGATGATTTTCGATGATTTTACCATTCTTGGTTGTAAAACTTTTGCAAAGTGTTTCTATTGAATAAAATGAAATGTAGAACTTCAAGGTCAATTGAGCTGATGTACTATTCGAAATATTATTAAGATTTGCAGATGAATCCTTATCTATGCAAGTTCAATTTATAATTTTAGATTTTGGTACAATCTTTGTCAAAGAAACAAACATTCATCACCGAATAAAAATTATTGCTGTAAATATAAAAGAAAAGGTTTTCAGTCATCAATAATTTACTAATCTGCAATTAAACAATTAGAATGTACAAATACATTAGCCATCACAAATCTTGTTCCAAAGGAGACAAATTAATATGCAGTAGTGTCTCCTTGAGTTTAAAAACTTGTATTGTCCATGAAGCAACAGCCTCATCCTCTACTTCTTCACTATCAGCCTGTGAGATTTGCATCGTCGTTCTTCACCAAAGTCATCGTAGAATCTGCCGCACTCGCTAATATTCTCTAGAAGAATCATTTCAGTCGTTTAATGCTGATCATCAAAGCTTTATGATGACTACAACAAATAAAAGGAGGGAAAACCAAACAACCCTGCAAATCAATTTTCCAAGCATTAAGAAGGCATTCAATATCATTGACTTGATTTAGAATAATGAAATAACAAATGAATTTGAGAGTCGGTATGTCACCTCCATTCCCCCCACTTGATGTAATCTGGGGACACAAGCACACAAGGCTTGTACTCGTCTACAAGACTCCCAATTATATCTCTTTACTCATCAAGTTGAGTTAATACATGTATGTGTAAGGAAGACGATGCAAAAAATTAAATTCATAGAGAAACTAATTAGACCCTAGTTTGCAATCAAAAAGAAGAGTACAGTAACCATGTTGTAGACAAGACGGTCTCAATATACATAATCTCATAATGTAACCACCAGGCCTTAAAGTGTAAAATGATGTAAGCCATCACCTTGCTCACGCTTCGTAAGAACTGGGCAAAATCTCAAATCAAGGTTGTCCATTGAAAAATTTGACTCTCTGGAGAAAGGACTATCAAGCACACATTATACATTGGCATTGCAGAGGTATAATGGAAGTAAAAAGCCAATATTTTCTCAAGAATAACCCCCGATTTGTGTACAAATCACTTTTACACAAGTCTAAGAATCTCATTGTACTGCAATAAATGAACAAAAAGGATAAACATGAAATCAAAATATGGAGAAAAAAAATGGAATCAAAATATGAAACTCAAATACCTAAATTAGGGATCTTATTAATTTCGTATAATAATTTATAACATGGTCGTTGAAAGAGGCAAGATGAGATGGGATATGAAATTCTCAGCGGCGGTGGATATTGTGAGTGACGGGAAGCTGCGGTGGTGAAAAGAGGAGTTTTTCGCACTTCTCGGAATGCTTCTTATATATCGAAATGAGATCTATACTTCATATAGTTAAAGGATAAAAAAACTGTTAAAGACACGTCGGAGCTAAGATATCGCCGACAGAAACTTTGAGTCGCCGCAGGCGGAGATGCAATGAGTGAGAGCCGGAGCCAAGTTTTCATTTTCTACATGCTGAAAATATATTATTAGAAATAATAATATTATCGAGACTTTTTTTTGTTGCTGTTCTGTGAAAGGGAATTAGCAATAATGAAGGATAGAATTAACAATAATATAATATGGTCAAAGAGGAGGTGAAAGAAGAAGTAATTGTAGCATTAGTCATTATTTTTAATAATATATTTTCAGCATGTAGAAAAGGAAAACTTGGCTCCGGCTCCCACTCATTGCATCTCCGCCTGCGGCGACTCCAAGTTTCCGCCGGCGATATCTTAGCTCTGGCGTGTCTTTAACAGGTTTTTTATCCTTTAACTATATGAAGTATAGATCTCATTTTGATATATAATGCATTCCACATTTGATAGATCCCATTAGTGGGGAAAACATTCCCTCCATAAGGATACATCCATGGTTGATATTGGGCAACACTTTAAAACCAAAAAATAAAATAATAAAATTAAGCACCTCGTAAAACAGGACAATAAATATATTTATAGTTAGTTCAAATTAATACCATTAATTGTTATGTATACGAGAGTGAATTGGCAATGGGATACTCAGGTTCTTCTGACACTTGAGTTGCTGGAGGACCCGGAGTCATCAAATTAAGGTCTTCGTACCTCACGTCTTTCTTTGATTTACATGGTACCTAAATATTCATATGTAATGTAACATGTAAAACACAAACACACACACACACACACAATTCAAATTAATGATTGATTAAAATAAATGCCAATATTTAAACTTACTTGCGCTTCTTCGTGATTTTCTCTAAAGGCCCTTTCTTGCGAAGTTTCTTTGGGGCACCCTTAGATTTTGCACATCTAGGATCCAATATTGGAGCTCGATCTCCATTTGTTCCTAATTCTTTCTCAAAGAGTTTGCCGACGATGTTTTGTTGTTTAGATTTCAATAAGCTCAATTCATTAAACTTATTTTCTAACCACTCCAAAAGCTCATGCGTTTTATCCCCTTCATAAACTACTAAATTAGCCACCTTTGTAAAAGCACGACAAACTTCATCATATCGCACTTGTGCGGGAGTATTTTGCCAACCATCATAACTACTCATCACTCTCTGGTACAATCTGCTCACATCTTTTCTCCATCTACTCAGGATATATCTATCGGGGACTGATGTAAAACCATTCAACTTGAGAATTAGGAGTGAATGCCTACAAATTATTCCCCTGAACTCAAATAAATGACAATTGCAACCAAAGTTACATTGCTCCTCCTGATATGAAACAAAAAAATCTTTTTTCCTTCGAACCTCTTTCATAGAAACAATCCTCTTTTACCTCATATATCTTCTCTAAAGCTCTTTCCGATGTAGAAAAAACTTGATAATAAACTATTCCAGTGAATTCTACTTGAAATTCTTGAAACTTGGAAATTGTGTAGACCAACTGAAACTGTTTTTCCAATTCATACTTAGTAGCGCAAGGTACTATTTAGGAAACACATTTAAAATCTGCCTGGAATTCTTTCTCGACCTTACTCTTTAGTGCTCGCCCATATTGTTCAACAAATTGTTTTAGTGATGTTTTAGAGTTTACGTACCCATAAAAGAACGCATTGATGCTTTCACTACGTTGTGTAGTAGACATGCCAGCCCAAAAACTTGTTTTCAAGTAACAGGGGACCCATCGTTATCTTTCTTTGTAAAGTCCATCCAACCATTTATTCTCATGCAATGTATACTTATTTATCATCTTAGTCCACCCATTTTCAAAATCTTCAGGGTATTGTGATTCATATACGACATCGTGGATACCTACTGAGATTGAGGCTTTAAGATCGTGGTAACCTATTTTTTCGGGCAATTTTTTCATTATATGCCACAAGCACCACCTGTGCCTTGTTTTTTGGAAAAACCACCTCGATTGCATTCTTCATAGCCTTATCTTGGTCTGTAATTATGCCAATAGGAGCTTCACCATCCATGCACTGAATCCAAGTCCTAAAAAGCCAAATGAAAGTTTCTGTCTCCTCATTGCAAACAAGACCACATCCAAAAAGTGTGGAATGCCCGTGATGATTCACACCTACAAACGGCGCAAATGGCATATCATACTTGTTAGTCAAGTATGTAGTGTCAAATGTTACGACATCCCCGAATTCCTTATATGCCAATCTACATCTATTATCAGCCCAGAAGACATTCTTCAATCAACCCTCATCGTCCAAATCCAGACAATAATAAAAACCACGACAACTTGCTTGCATTTTTGAAAAATATGATTGAATAGTCGCAACATCTCCATCCCCAAGTCTTAAACGCCTAGCTTTCTCAATATAGTTTCTACAGTCTCGTTCAGTAAATGTCAATTGCTCATATCCACCAGCTTCAACCACAGCTGAGTTATATGTTTTATGCAATGGTATTCCTGCAATATCGTTCACCTAAAGTTGACGCTTGATGTGTTCGCCGAGATTACGATTGCATCGATACAGTCTAGATTTTCTAGGACTACATAAGTGATTATGCTCAAGATAGACTGTAGTTATACGCCATATTCCATTCATGTCTGAAGAAGCTCTCAACTTAGCTTTGCACCCGGTTTGCATTGTTGGGCGAGGCTTTAAGGAATTGCTTGACTTACTTACTTTTCGGCCTTCTCGTGAACAAGCAATTGCAATATTTTGTAATGAACCATCTTTTCCTTTCCTTGAATTCCTTCTTCTAATAGGGAAACCCATACGAGAAGCATATTTAGCATAAAAGTTGTATAGTTCATCGATGTTCATAAACGTCATACCAACACTCGGCACATCATCTCCCTTTGTTTCATCATTTCTTCCACAATCTGTTCTCATCAGTGATACAATTTCTTCAGAATTGTTGTTCTCCACTTCCATTTCAGTTGTGTTTAACATATCAATATCATCACTGGAATGTTGATCTTGTGTGAACAATACATCGTATCAACAGAGGCTCAATAAATAAAAATTTTATTTGAATGATTTTCACAACATCACATTATTAAGATTAGTGGATACTTGTATCACTCATTTTCAAATTGCTCCAGCGACGATCCGCTCCAAAGTCGTGACAGAAACCAAACTTCCCCCAATTGAGAAATGCAACACGTATATGGTCTGGTATAATAAATAAGTAGCCCTATTTGAAAAATAATTTTTATTATCTGATAGTATCTAATAAATTGGAAGACTGAACGAAAATTCGATAACAGCCATTAATTTGTGAACAAAGGAACATGACTATTTTTCATTTGTTTGTAGCGGCTAGGTTTTTTTTTAATTAATAAATGCTTCTATTTTATTAGGTTCATAATACCGTGATATTTTAGAAGAAAAGATATGAGATTTTAATGTGGTCAACTAGGGGTGAAGAAAGTAGGGAATGTAGCATTATTGAAATAATAATATTATCGATACTTTTTTTTGGTTGCTTTTGTGTGAAAGGGAATTAGCAATAACGAAGGATAGAATTGACCATTCATATAATAGGTCAAAGAGGAGTGAAAGAAGAGGTGATTGTAGCATTATTGTTTTTCTTTTCCTTTTGCTTTTTGCAAAAGAAATCTATTTAGGCTCATCATTATTGGTACGAAGAAATGAGGTGGGAATGAAATGGTTATTCTCAGTAGAAATAGCTTGTTTTGTCCTTTGGCATTTAGTAATATTCTTTTCTGCCCCAAGTTTAGTAACAACTCTTTTGATATCTAAATTGTCAAAATTGACCTTTACTCAAATAAAATTCGAGTCATATATTATAATTTCGAGTAATATAATTTCGAGTCAACTTCAAAAAAACAATATCGAGTCCAATTCGTGTCACCCGAATACAATTCGGGACATTTAAAAAAAATCGGGTTACACGAGTCCAATTCGTGTCACCCGAATACAATTCGGGACATGTAAATAAAAAAAAAGTCTCCCGAATTCATTCGGGAGATGTAAAAAAAAAATCGGGTTACACGAGTCCAATTCGTGTCACCCGAATACAATTCGTGTCACACGAATTTTTATATACATCTCCCGAATGGATTCGGGAGAACTTTTTTTTTTTTTTACATCTCCCGAATTCATTCGGGAGATCCTCTTTTTTTTTTGTTTTTTTATACATCTTTTTCTGTTTTTTTTTTGTTATATCTCCCGAATTCATTCGGGTTTCACCTTTTTTATCCACATTCGGGTTACACGAATTTATTACTCGAATATTCGGGTTATACGAAAAAAAAAAATCGGGTAACCCGAATTTATTACTCGAATATTCGGGTTATACGAAAAAAAAAATAAAGACTTCTTCTTCTTCGTCGTCGATACCTTTAAAACAATACTCGATAGGCTTCTTCTTCACGAATCCGAAACACAAAACTCGAACCGGCTTCTTCATCTCCTTCCTCACGAATCTGAATCCCAACGAGTTTCACGAAACAAAGACTTCCTTCTTCACGAATCGAGTTTCACGAATCGAGTTTCACGAAAACAATACTCGAACGGGCTTCTTCTTCACGAATTCGAATCGAGTTTCACGAAAACATTCTTCCCAGTCGTCTTCTTTCTTCCTTCTTCACGAGTTTCACGAATCTGTGGAATTCGAGTTTCACGAATCTTAGTTTCAAGAATCCGAATTATTTCCTCATCCTCGATGGCGAATTCGACTTCCCCGAATAGCGCCGCTGACGGAAATGCCGATTCCGCTGCCGCTTCCGCCGCCGCTGCCACCGAAAACCAGGTAAGATTTTATTTTTCGTGTCACTCGAGTATGCTCGTTGCTCGATTTTGGTTTACACATTTTATATTTGATTTACACGATTTGCATTCGAATTATAAGATTTGCATTCGATTTACACGATGAAAAAATAAATTAAAATAGAGAAATTTGAATTTGGGAATTAAGTAGCGCCGGTCAACCCCAAATACTTATCGTGTGTTGATATCGTAACTATTGTTTATGTATGAATTGATATCGATTGAATTGATGTCGTGTTGAATTTATTATTTATGTAACCTTGGTAATTCGTATTCGAGTTTCAATTCGAATTTGGGAATGTTATAAATATGGATATCTTTTCGAATTTAGTTAGTTTGTTTCGTTTAGTTAGTTTATTTCGTTTAGTTAGTTTAGTTTGTTTTTTTTTATTTGTCTTACTCGAATATAGTTTATAAGTTACTCAAATTGGACTAATGACCTTCCACAATTAGAACGACGCAAATTTATTTATGATTATTCGAATTGACATAAAACTACTAGAATTAGGATGACTCGGATTGTATTAGAATGTCTCGAATTGCATTAGATGATTGAAATTGAATTAGGATGTCTCAAGTTGAATTAGAATAACTCGATGGAAATAAATCGAATAAATCCCACTGTTACTCGAATTATCCACTTACTTTTTCCCGATTACATATTACTTCAATACACCTGCATGAAGCTAAAATTAAGATAAATTTGAATCGGCAGGTTGTTTGGAAGAGGCCGAATATGCGAGGTTCGAAATGCTCCATAAATGGGTATGTTAGGTTAGGGATTGTTAAGACGATTGTTGCTGAGCTGCGGAGTGTAGGTGATGACACTATTAGGGAGTTTAGAGAGTCGTGTCTTGGACACTTTGTCCGGGAGGAGGGGGGGTTGTATCTAATGCCGCATTGCATGCCTTGTTCTCGAACGAGGTGATTAGACCGGATGCACAGTCCGATGAGTTTTGGTTTAGGCTCGGTCATCGATTTATTCGATTTTCTAGATATGAGTATGCGTTAGTCACCGGCTTGCGATTCGGAGACTCCGACTTTGATGTACACGGGGACGATGTTCCACCGGAGGGGAGCGTGTACGATCGGTATCCGTTGCTCAGTGGTGGGGCGGATGTTAGACCGTATTCGTGATCGATTTCTTCTTTGGATATTTTAGAGAGCATCCGGTGATGCGCTGAAGGTCGCTAAGGTGCTGTGTGTCTGCTATTTGATATTCGGTGTGGATGGTGGCAAGCGTATTGCTGACCGGTGGTTGTGGACATTGGTTGAGGACCAGACTCGGTGGGAGAGCTTTCCATGGGGCTTATATTCATATCAGATTTTGGTTACGTATTTGAGCGATGTTCCCACTGAGGTCCCCGCTGGTCTGGATCCGAGTTACCATTTTTATGGTAACATATACGCTATTATGGTACGTCCTCGCATTCATTAACTTAATTATATACTCAAACTCAGAATAAATATTGTTATTGTTTCTTATGTTGGGATTCAATTATTGTTTTCAGATATGGGCTTGCGAGGCTATACCTTCGTTAGGCTCTAAATGTGGGACCATGCTCGGAGCTTCTTTCATCCAGCGACCTCGTTGTACACGCTGGAAGTTGAAGAAGCTGGGTCATGTTGATTTTACCACATTCTTCGATGATGAGGTAATCAATTATAGGTTTTCAATACGTAAAAAACTTTTGTAGATATTTAAGGTAATAATTACTGAAAATGAATCATTGAATTGTATTTAGATTGATTGTTTTGAGGTGTTATCTCCGACACCTGAGGAGGAGCAGGAGCTGTATATGCAGTCCATTAGTGATGCTGCCAGCGAGCGGGTGCAGTATACGCACAGGATGGCCCTATGCAAGAAGGGTGTGGGGAAGGGGAAGGGGAAGGGGAAGGGGAAGGGGAAGGGGAGGGCTCGTGATGGTGATGCTTCTGTCGGTGATCTAGCCGGAGAGCGTATTGTCCGGCAGCGGACATCTGGTCCGGTTATTTCTGACCCTATATATCTTACTCATGGACGTGAGTCATCAGCAGAGCCTCGTGAGCCTGTGCATACTGATTTGCCGCCCCATAGTTCTCCGATACGGGTTCCGCACCAGACTGCATCTTCTTCGGCACGGGGTACTCAGGAGACTGCGCCGATTACTGATTTTGATACTCTTTTCACCCATATCCGTGCATATATGGATTCATCGGTCGAGCAGATGCGTCGATATGTTGATGACGCAGTAGGCAAGTTATGTCGACATATTGATGAGGTAGTGGGCCAGTCTGCTCCTCTTGATACGCCGGCATGGGACTTTGGAGGTATTAATGATCTTATGCGCGATTTTCCTTCTCATGCCTCGGTCCGCAGAGCCTCGATTTGTGGAGCGCCTATTCCCCCGAGCGGTGAGAGAGTCCCCGACGCTAGCGGATCATCGTTGCCGACGAGAGACTCGTGTGGATGGAGTGTCGTCTCCGCCGAGCGGGCGTGGGTGTCCCTAGCCCCGGCGGAGCATCGGTCCCGGTAGAGCGCACTGCGAGTCTCGATCATCATGCTGATGGAGCCTCGGTCTCGGTAGAGCGCACTGTGAGTCTCGATCATCATGCTGATGGAGCCTCGGTCCCGGTAGAGCGCACTGCGAGTCTCCATCATCATGCTGATGGAGCCTCGGTCCCGATAGTTACCCCCCCGGTTCTTGCTGCTGAGACGTTGATGACACCACCAGAGATTGCCCCTAGGTCTCGACCATCCTCTTCCACTGCGGATCTGAGCCCTATCCCGCTTGAGTACTCTCTTATTTCTATTCGAGCAGATGCGAGTGATGTGCCTAGACTGCAGTATAGGTCATACAGACCACATTCCCCCTTCTCGACCACTGTAGTTCGGAAGAGGAAGGACTTGGATGAGGACGCGTATAACAGGTGGTTGGACAGCGGCGAGAGGTGAGTTAAATTGTAAATTCAATATTATTTACTAAAATTGTCCGTACTTAAACAAAAAGTAAATTGTAGTGTTAATGTTGGTGCTGCATTCGGAGCTAGTGCCTCCTGGTTTATGATGCTACAGGACGGATCCAGATTGATAGATGCAGAAGTAAGTCTTTCAATTTATATGTAGGTAATCTCTTATTGAAACGTGTAGTTATTGAAAATGTTTAAATTATTCTTAATTTAAATGATATCCAAAGATCTGGATGCATATATGGGGATCCTACGGTTTGATCCCGGATTTGTTGGCGTGCGATGGCTCGATGATTGGGCCGCTCATAGGGTTTTGGTTCATACGAGCTTCTTGGTAATGAAAAATATTAATAAATTTATTCCAAATTAATTGAGTGCTTAGATTCTTGACAAAATTATTTTATATTAGGCTACGTGTATCAATGTATGGAATAACTCCAATAGGAGAGGAGGTTCATTGAGTATTGACGATGATGATCTCGATTTCTTGATCAGCCACGTTCACGGTGCGAGACCATTTTGGGCGATCATCGCCCATGGTGGGAGTTACGCGAGGTGATAATTTATTGCATATTTTGTTATTTATTTGTATTAGTTATTCGTGTGATATTGTCTTGACAATGTACTTTTTGAACAATCCGGTGTTGACCATCGGAATACGTCTCCGAGTCCTCGGCGGACATTGGGTTGTTCTCCGCATTATACTCGAGGAGGGTATCATCATCATGCACGATTCTCTGGCGCAGAACACGATGCATATTGGAAGTTGAGATCGCGGCGGTCATCGGGTATATGTCGCTTAATTCCTACCATTCTACGGCGTTACGGATTTCTGAGCGCCGCCACATATCACCCGGTGACTTCGTTTCGAGTTGCTACGGCGAGGAAGGATTTATGCTATGCTCGGGATGACTCGACCTCTTGTGGTGCGTATTCTATACGGACTATAGAGTCTCTCGTTCGTGATCTTTCTCTCATGGAAAGACGGAGGCGGATATTTATGCATTTAGAGGACGTATGGCCCGATCTATATGGAGGTTTAGCGATGATATAGATACTGTAGTGTGTGATCCCACTAGTTTATTTATACGGTGGGATGATAGAGATTAGTGATAGTATTAGCGATGATGTAAATACTGATTTCGTTTTTATAATGATTATTGTGTATCAATTTTAACTTAATCAATTTGAAATTAAACTTAATCGGTGCAAATAAAACGTTATTGATGGTTACTATATGTTACTTAATCAATTTGAAATTTGAAATTGAACCTAACCGATTTGAAATTGAACCTAACCAATTTGAAATTAAACTTAATCAATTTGAAATTAGAACTTAGTCGATTGAAATTGAACATAATCTGTTCAAATTGAACCTAACCAATTTGAAATTAAACTTAATCAATTTGAAATTAAACTTAATCGGTTCAAATAAAACGTAATTGATTCAATTTTAACTTAATCAATTTGAAATTCGAACTTAGTCGATTGAAATTGAACATAATCTATTCAAATTGAACCTAACCGATTTGAAATTGAACCTAACCAATTTGAAATTAAACTTAATCAATTTGAAATTAAACTTAATCAATTTGAAATTAAACTTAATCGGTTCAAATAAAACGTAATTGATTCAATTTTAATTTAATAAATTTGAAATTTGAACTTAGTCGATTGAAATTGAACATAATCTGTTCAAATTGAACCTAACCAATTTGAAATTAAACTTAATCAATTTGAAATTAAACTTAATCAATTTGAAATTAAACTTAATCGGTTCAAATAAAACGTAATTGATTCAATTTTAACTTAATCAATTTAAAATTTGAACTTAGTTGATTCAAATAAAACGTAATTTGATTCAAATAAATGTAACTAATTTTACATTGGGGGCTCATTTAGGTCGAAACGATGCTTAGTTGGACATTTTGGAGCAGTGTGGTCAACAGAATGACATATACTACACTTTTTTTTTTTGCACGTCCCTTTTTAGACGGAGTTGGTTCTGTAATACCCAGATTTTCAGTATAAATTTTTCGCGTTATTTTATCTGAGATACACTATATAGTTTGGTATCTATACAGTATGGATAAAATAAATTGAGAACCGAAACATCTATACTGGTGTGATTATCGTTTTTGATTGACAGATATATTCAGGATATGTTGTATCAGGTTGAACTGATTTGGATATCAGGTATACCGTATGAGAATATTTTTGGGTTGAGTATATGTGTATTCAGTATGCCGTATGTTCGTATTTGTTACGTCGAGACGTTGGACAGGAATTGCTGTAAATGGCTAAGTATGGAAGCCATTACGTACGTTATGTGTTAAAGCTTACGTACGTTAAATTAGTAGAGTTACGTACGTTATGGCCGAGACATTACGTACGTAACATGGGAATCAGACGATCGAGTCGTGGTCGGCAGGTGGGACCCTGTGTCGGCTGCTTTCGGCGGAGGATGTGGACAGCGAGTCAACCTCGGCCATTACGTACGTTATGTATGGCATATTACGTACGTAATGTGGGTGGTACTGTAGCAAGTCAACGTATGTATTACGTACGTTATGGTACAAGATTTACGTATGTAAGGAAGTGCCCAAAATGAGTCAGTTAACTCTGGACTTTCGTTACGTACGCTACCAAGGTCAGATAGCGTACATAATGGTGTGTTACGTACGTTAACTATGGAAGGTTACGTACGTAACGAACATATTGTTTTATAAATGGGCCTTACGTCTTTCATTTCACTTCAGCATTTCTCTTCGTTTTTCATCTCCAAACATTGAGAGAGGGATATTTTGGCTCTCCTAATTCGATTTTGAGCTTGAAGGCTTGGATTTGGAGTTTGGATATGGAGTTATTGATGATTCTTGAAGTGATTTCTTGTGTATTTCATCTTCTAAGAGGTATGTTGGATAATCCTCCTTTTCATTTCGGATTTTTTTTGATGTTGTTATTGATAAATGATTTGTATAAAGATGATTAAGATGTTGTTGTTTCGATTCTTGAGGTTATATGAGGTGTATGTTGAAGGAAGATGATGATATGTTGGATTATGTCTTGATTATGTTGCTATGATTATGGAATCCTAGAGTTCTTGATGTCCTTGGTAGTATTGTTGCGATTTTTGATGTTAGGAAAATCATATGTTGAAGAACATGATGATATATACCTTGAACTATGATTAAAGATTGGTTAGATGTTAGAAAACATCGGATTATGTTGTTTTATGGATTGTGAACGCGAATTCGGATGATTCGTGTTCTTGAAGAACTCGTGAGTTATACATGATTATTGGGAAGATTTCGGAGAATGGAAATATTTGAAACCTTTGGAATATGGTTATCTATAATGTTGAATTAATCGGATTATCCGGATTGATGATGATAACCGGTAATTGGTTTATATTATGAATTTACAAGGAGGAAACTTGTATCCGTATTTAAGATTGAGTTTGGAATCGGTAATGTTAGACCCTTGTTGGTTTAAATTGATTATTGATATGATCTTCGGATTGTGGAATCGTATTTTGGTTTTGAGTTCGTGTTTGATTGGTTTGGGTTGTTTGGATATGTGTTTAATCGGGATATTGTAGAACCATTGTTGATCGGTTATTGATTGTTATTTGTGATCATCGAGTTATGGCTTGTATCGTGGATATGGGTTCGTATTTGTTGAGTTGGATTATTTGGTATTATGTATATGATCGAGGTTTCGTTGAACCGTTGAGTTTGTTGGTTGAGTATGTCAGTTATTGATTGTTATCGGATTGTTGTTAATTGATTATTGCAATAGGTTGTGATGTTTTGATCGTGGATTATGACCGTTGTGTTGCGGTTGAGGTCGAAGAGTTCGTGTATTGCTTTGTTCGGGTGAGGAGCTCGTGGACGAAGGCGGTGGATTTTAGTAACGGCTTCGTGGTATCGGTATCGAGGCAAGTTTATACTTGTTCGATTTATAATATTTGATGAATGGTTTCGTTTTCATTTCATTTATAATTCGTATAGCAATATTGTTAGAAATGTAAGTTGTCGGGATAATGGTTTGTATATCGTGCTCTGGTTGTATTAAATCATAAGGTATATGATTTAATTGTGTTCGAGGAAGACGTAAGTTATCTTTGGTCAAGGATATAGAATATCGGATATCGAGGATAGTTATCGTGATGACATAAATATCGGGATAAAGGTTTATTGGTATTGAATGGATGGTACCTTATTTGAGATTATTTGTATAAGCGTGTATTCGTTAAGGTAAGTTGATCGTGGAAAGGATGTTGTCTTCGACTTTTATGTAATTTAGGCATTGTTCATTTATGAGATAATTATTATGTTGAGTTGTTGTATATGTTGTACGTTGAGGTTTCGTGTAATGAGTTCCATATAGGTTATTCGTTGAGGGATGTTGATCCCAGGATCGTTGTATTGAGATCGTAGATCATGTTGGTCATTCATTTGGGGATGATGATCCCGGGATTGATGTTTTGGATATTGACTAGTCATGTCGACTTTTCATTGTCGGTCTGTTGTTGTTCACTTCGGTGAGTCTTTTGATCCTTATTGGATATGTGTTTCTTTGAGTTTCGTTGTCATGTTGCATCGTGACATATCTGAGTCATATCTGCGTGCCGATTGGTTATTGTGTAGGATTTTTAGCCGGGCACATGATGGTTATGTGTTGATATTTCCACATTGAACCGTGCACACGAGACGTAGTTCGTGAGGCTAATTAGGTACAAGACCACACGTGTATGTGATCAATACCCGGGGTGGCTTGTGCACGGACACATTTCCGGATCAGGCGTACTATGATTTCCATCTTTGAGCCATATTGTTTGGTCGTTCATCCTCCATTTATGGTTGGGTATGTTCGACGGTTTGTGACTGGTTGTTCATACGCCCGAGGGGTATGTTCGACAGTCAGAGTTATTTCTTTGAGATCCATTATTGTTGATCATTTGGAGTTTACCTTGTTGATGGTATTCTCGGTTATTGTTGGTCCTTTGTTGATCATTTGGAGTTTACCTTGTTGATGGTATTCTCGGTAATTATTGATCATTTGTTGATCGTGTCGGAGTTATCATGTTGATGGTAATCTCGGTTATCGTTGATCCTTTGTTGGTCGTATTGGAGTTATCATGTTGATGATATTCTCAGTTGAGGTATTGGTTGATCATTGTTATTGATCGTATAAGCATTCGGGTTGTACGTCGATGTTCGGGATTTGTTATCATTATCATGTGGTAGTTGATCTACAGATATGTTGTGTATTATTGGTTTATACATGTTGAGTTTTGATTGTGTAATCCGATGGACAGGATTTGGCACGGATGAATTATTTCATGATTATGAGTTATGATGATGTTTTGAGGATTGTTGGTATTTTTGAAATTCAATACAGATAATTGTTGTTAAGTTCATTTCGTCATTCGAGGATGCGAAATGTGGATTATGGTAAGGATTGGATTATTATGGATTGGTAAGGTTATAGTTGTGGTTATCTTTCTCATGATGCATGGCATGTGAATATTTATGTTTATGTATTTGCGGTTATTTATCGGGCATTATGGCTGACCCCGTTGTGGGACTTTTTTTTTAGGCAGAGATGATTTTCGATGGACAGCGGTCGTGAAGATTCGAGGATCCCGGACGATACTGGCTATGGCTTATGTTGGGAATCGTGTATTTTGATGTTCGTTTTATTTCAATGTAAATGCATATATTGGACTGTATTTTTATCCGCTGCGTGAGTATTTTGAAATGACTTTTACTATTTTGCCAACTGAATTTTATTTCGTAAAACTGATTCCCTAAACCGAGTTTTTGGCATTTTGGCCTTGATCGTTTTGACGGTATTTTTATGACGGTATTTGAAAAAGGATTTTTTTTAGTATTTGAAAAATATTACCGTCATCGGTCTTTTTGGCATTTTTGAAATGACGTGGAAAATTGTGCTTAGCCTGGTAAATCCTTATGACAAGGGTTTACGGCGTGTAATACTACCGTAAGGTTTTTGGGGTGTTACAGGTTCCATTGTGAAATCCTCAAATAGTTGGGGAATAATTGCAGTGCAAGTCTTTCTATTGTGCCCCGTGCCTCCGCATCTAAGGCATGTTTGAACTTTACGGGTATGAGTCGAGGACTCAATCCCTGATGTGTGTCTCCTTTCTTTTGGTCGCCCTGTGATTAGTGCATAATTGATGTAAAATTCATATACAAAATATTCATTTTTCCGGGCATAATTGTACTGATTTGTGATTAAAAATATATATTTTACAGATATGTCCAAACATGAGCTAAAAATGGTTATTTTACTGACATCGACATGAAGCATCAAAAAGGACGGAAAACAAGATCAAATCCAACGACGGGAATTTTTCAAGGCAAAACGACCTACAACACGGCGCAAACAGGACCGTGTAATGTAGGCCGTTTCACATACGGCGCAACAAGGGCCGTGTCTTGGGCCGTTTCACACACGGCCGGCATTTAGCGCCGTGTCCTCGCGCGTATTCCGGAAGATACCGAGTCACCACAAAACGGCGCACAACACGGGGCAAACTGGGCCGTTTTTCATCGCCGTTTTTCAGCAGATGCCATGCAAAATTAGTCCACTTTTGACCAACTTGTGAACTCAACCACAAGATATTTTTTTGGTCAAAAATCTGAAAATTCAAAGACATGGGTGAAGTGTGAACAAAGAATTAAAAAAATGATATTACAATAGATATTTTGAATTAAATAATCAATTGTATTCTTGAAAATCACCTATAAAAGGACATGTTCATCCATTGCAAAATTTACCAATTACAAATACCAATTACCAATTCTAAAACCCATCTTTTAGCAATATATTTTCCTTAGAACTTTCAATTTTAGTTTGTATTTTATTTTTGGTTTGAAGTTTTTCTTTCATTTAGTTTGTAATTGAAAAGTGCTTGATCAATAAGCACTTAGTATTTTACTTTCAATTTTTGTAAGCTTGTAACCTTTAAACAAGTTTAAAGTTATATTTTGAAGTTTGTCTTGCACTTTGATTCATCATATTCAAGTAAGTTTTATCTATTGTCATTAAGTTCTAGTAATTAAAAGTTAAAAATAGTCTTAATATAAATAGTCTAGTATAAAAATAGTCTTATATAAAATAGTCTTATATAAAATAGTTTAGTTTAAAATATAGTGCATTTTAATTTAGTTAATTTTTAAAAACCCAAAAATATCTTTTTTAATATTTTAGTATTTATTTCTCGCAATCTATAATAAAATATTATACGAAGCCCTGTTGGACAATCCTCGAGAGAAAAGACCTTGGTAGAACTTACCACAAACTACTTCTACCTCGTATATATTTGCGAGCGACTCAAGAACTCCTGTTTTTAGGATAAGTTTTTGACCGATCAAATTTTGGCGCCGTTGCCGGGGATTGTTTTAGGCCAAATATAATTTTAATAGGTCAAGTGGCGGATAACGGTACTCCGTGACTATCAAAGTCGAATTTTTCAGTTTCCCACAAACAACTGATATTTGTAGATATTTTATCGTTTTTCATTTTAATTTTTTTGGTCATGGAAGAAATATTGTATAAAATTGAAAAAAGATTTTCCTTTCTAAGCAAAAATGCAATTTTAAAGATTTACAAGACAAGGCTTGAAAGGATGAGGTTGCTTATGAATAAAAGCATACCTTTTGACATAAGATTCATTATCAAAGCCAAAGTAAGAATAGAAGGTGAATTCACAGAAACACCGACTAGATTTTTACCAGGGCTTGGAAAAAGTTCATATGCAAAGAAACGACGAGCAAAGATAATAGCCGTTTGCTATAAATGTGCTAGATGGAACTGTAATTTAAAATGTCGATCTTTAGGAATTCCATCTACAACAGAGAAGATAAAATTCAATTCATTAAGGATGGTCTGAATAAAGAGAATTTAGATGATATCGAAATTTCTCTTGACACGCATCCTAGTGGACTCGTACATTACGGAATTCGATGTTTGTGGAATAAATTCAAACCAGAATATGAACAACGTCTTGGGAATCTGACGTTAAAAGACCCTGTTTGCCATTTGTAAGAAAATTGGATGGGAAGCTTCTCCCCGACTCATAGAAGGCGTTTAAGCCGTTTCTGAACGTAAAATCAGAGGAAGATGTGAGCCACAATCACAACTACTGTACATACACGTGAGTATCTTTTATTTTTGTCGTATGGTGAGATTTTCTGAATAAAAAATGTGATACGCGATAAATGCATTCATTATTCTATTGAGTAGTTGAAGCGCAATCAACGCAATCACAAACTTGTTAAGCAATTTTTCCTCATTTTTTCTTCTATAAATAACCTTTGTGCTTGTTTCTTTTATTCATCCCTCAAACTTGTACTTTTCTCTTTTTCTCTCTAAAAAAATTTCTTTTCAAAAATGGAGTCATCATCTTCCACAAAAAGATTTAACTCAGTCTGCATTTTTGGTGGAGCTAGTTATGGAAAAGATGCATGCTTTACTGAAGCAGCCCACAACTTGGGTCGTACTTTAGGAGAAAAATGCATTCATGTAGTTTACGGAGGAGGAAGTCTTGGATTAATAGGACGAGCTGCTGCTTCTGCCTATATGGAAGGAGTAAGAGTGTTGGGAGTAATTCCAAAACCTCTGGCTGAAAGTAAAATCACCGGGGCAACTATTGGAGATGAGTTTAGATCTGTAAATATGCAAGATCGCATAACTCACATGACAAATAATTCTGGCGCCTTTATCACCCTTCCCGGTGGTTTTGGCACCCTTGAGGAACTTTTTCATGTGGTTACCAGAGCCCAGTTAAATGTTCATCAAAAACCAATAGGTGTGCTTAATGTCAATGGTTTCTTTGATGGTTTATTATCTTTCATCGACTACTCTGCTGAAAAAGGTTTTATTTCCGAGCGTGCTAAACGAATCATAGTCGTTGCAACAACACCAGAAGAGCTAATCAAAAAACTCATTGAATTTGTTCCTCAACCAGATCCAGCTCTAGCTAATATTGTCTGGATGGAAGATCTTACCGTGAGAAAATGAAAAGTGGATTCATTCCTCTCCCTTTGATACCCCATATCAGACCTCTTGTTATTTTTACTTTCTGTCGTGTGTAATAATCGTGCTAAATGGTGGCAGCTTAAGGAGTTTCTTCTTGATCTCTTGACGCGCATCTATTGGCGATTTATGTATTGTTATTTTATTGCTGTAATTTTTATTGTGTGTTTTTTATAAAAGCATTGATGGCAGCGTAAGGTGACTCTTCGGACTTTCTTGATGCGCATCTTAAATATTGTGTTATACTTCCGGGTATATTATTATTATTTTTTGTTGTTGTTTTGCCTCGTATATCTTTTCATGCAGATCCAAAAAGGCGTAGCTCAAGCATCAATTTTCATAACAGGGAGTATCTTTTTTTTCTCTTGCTTATTATTATCATTTTTTTTTTAGAAAAACCGAGGACGGTTTCTTTTTCAAGTTTGGGGGTAGGATGTTTTGGTGTGTTAGTATTTTGGTGTGTTTTTATTTGCCTAATTTTTTTTTTCCAGTATATATATTTATATTATTTTGATTTGTAAGATTTCTAGATCTGGCCATAACACCAATAAATTAGCTATATACAAGCTTCTAAAATTGTTTTAACCGGTAAAAAAATTGTATATTCCAAAATTTTGAGCCTTAATCTCTCTTTCCAAACCTTGTAGTTATCATATAAAATCGAGTCATTCGTTACCTTGAGAAAAGAAGAATCAGTCGGTTGATGAAAAATAGAACTGAAATTTACTTAATTTGTGGAGTTTTTGATTTTTCATGCTTAACTAATAAATGATTTTCTGCAAAACTTCTATTCCGTAAAAAAAAAAAGGAGTCATTGGTGAAAAGAGCTACACGTTAGCAAATAACGGTGTGAAAGCTATCACCTAAAAAAAATGACAAAAATGAGAAGTGTTGAGCAGCAACAGCTGCCTAATTTTGGGGGTCTTAAAATTTTGCGAAAAATAAAGGACTAACCATTGTTGGTGCGTAGCTGCCGTCTCACAGAAAAATTGGTGAAAAGAGCTACACGTTAGCAAATAACGGTGTGAAAGCTATCACCTTTTAAAAGAGATAGAAATTATGTTGGTGAAAAGAGCTACACGTTAGCAAATAACGGTGTGAAAGCTATCACTAAAAGGGATGTAGTTTATGAGCAAGATCACGAATTAATCAGTAATTTGAATTTCAATACACTCAATTTCGTGAAAAATCACAATATTTGATGACGCCGATGAAATTCTTCTTCATATTGAGTCGAAAAATAAACGAGTGATCGAGAGCAACCATTAAAGGGAGTCGTGTGAAGTCACGAGTGGGAAAGAAATAATCAACCTTTTGGGGGGAAAACCTTGCATTTTGGAATTACAAAAATAAAAACCGTGTTTTAACTTCAAAATCGTTAGTAGATTTATTTTGAATCTTGATTCATTTCTATCTACTGTATAAAATTGGTTATTGTGTATTAATGGCATTTTGATCTCTTTTTATCTTTATATATAATTATTTTCTTAAATTTGTGTGTATTATTTTTTATTTTATGTCTTATTTTAATTTTTATTTTGTGTGTGATTAATAAAGAGTCTTGCTCGGGACTAGCAAGAATTTAAGTGTGGGGTATTTGATTAGTGCATAATTGATCTAAAATTCATATACAAAATATTCATTTTTAGGCATAATTGTCTTGATTTGTGATTAAAAATATATATTTTACAGATATGTCCAAACATGAGCTAAAAATGGTTATTTCTGATTCGACATGAAGCATCAAAAGGACGGAAAACAAGATCAAATCCAACGACGGAATTTTCAAGGCAAAAGCGACCTACAACACGGCGCAAACAGGACCGTGTAATGTAGGCCGTTTCACATCTGGCGCAACAAGGGCCGTGTCTTGGGCCGTTTCACACACGGCCGGCATTTAGCGCCGTGTCCTCGCGTATTCCGAAGATACCGAGTCACCACAAAGCGGCGCACAACACGGGGCAAGCGGGCCATTTTTCATCGCCGTTTTTCAGCAGATGCCATGCAAAATTAGTCCACTTTTGACCAACTTGTGAACTCAACCACAAGATATTTTTTTGGTCAAAAATCTGAAAATTCAAAGACATGGGTGAAGTGTGAATAAAGAATTAAAAAAATGATATTACAATAGATATTTTGAATTAAATAATCAATTATATTCTTGAAAATCACCTATAAAAGGACATGTTCATCCATTGCAAAATTTACCAATTACAAATACCAATTACCAATTCTAAAACCCATCTTTTAGCAATATATTTTCCTTAGAACTTTCAATTCTAGTTTGTATTTTATTTTTGGTTTGAAGTTTTTCTTTCATTTAGTTTGTAATTGAAAAGTGCTTAATCAATAAGCACTTAGTATTTTACTTTCAATTTTTGTAAGCTTGTAACTTTTAAACAAGTTTAAAGTTATATTTTGAAGTTTGTCTTGCACTTTGATTCATCATATTCAAGTAAGTTTTATCTATTGTCATTAAGTTCTAGTAATTAAAAGTTTCTATATATATATATTATATATATCAATTATTTCTATTATAATTTTAGTATGTATAAACCGATGAGTAGCTAATCTTTCTTCCTAGGGGAAGGGGGATTTCTATTAGGTTATATATTGAGTATTTGATTGATTTAAACTATTTTTAGGACTAATTGGTTTAAATAGAGATTGATCATATCCTATTTTTACTAATGAAACCTTCTTGATTGATTGTTGAGTGAATTGGAAACATATCTTTTCAATCTATCAAATGTTAATCTTGTTATCAACATCTTAAGATTGCGAAAGTGGTTAAGACATCTTTGATTACGAAAGTACGGAGGTGAAAAGTTGATTACTCGATGAACGATCATTTATCCTAAAAATAGTCAAGTTAGAGAAATGAAAGGACTAATTGGTTTAAATAGAGATTGATCATATCCTATTTCTACTAGTGAAACCTCCTTGATTGATTGTTAAGTGTATTGGAAACACATCTTTTCAATCTATCAAGTGTTAATCTTGTTATCAACATCTTAAAAAAGTGACAGCGATTAAGACATCTTTGATTACGAAAGTACGGAGGTGAAAAGTTGATTACTCGATAAACATTCATTTTTTCTTTTATATCCGTATAAATCAATTCCTATACTTAATTAAAAACCTAATTTAATAAACCCGTAATCCCCTAAATTTTATAAATTCCAACTCATTTTAATTCTATTCATTTTCACTAGTTAAAAATAGTCTAGTATAAAAATAGTCTTAATATAAATAGTCTAGTTAAAAATAGTCTTAATATAAATAGTCTAGTATAAAAATAGTCTTATATAAAATAGTCTTATATAAAATAGTTTAGTTTAAAATATAGTGCATTTTAATTTAGTTAATTTTTAAAAACCCAAAAATATCTTTTTTAATATTTTAGTATTTATTTCTCGCAATCTATAACAAAATATTATACGAAGCCCTGTTGGACAATCCTCGAGAGAAAAGACCTTGGTAGAACTTACCACAAACTACTTCTACCTCGTATATATTTGCGAGCGACTCAAGAACTCCTATTTTTAGGATAAGTTTTTGACCGATCACCCTGCCTGCCTCGGATTGTCTGGTGGTTCACAAACTTTTATCTTGATGTTAGCAGGAATGAACCAATCACTTGGGTGAGGTACTGGAATCACAGACCGTCCCCACATTTGGCGAAGCGTGGACACTTTATAGTAATCATGTATATACACAGTTTGGTCGTGATTTAGGTACCTTATAGCTGCAGCGGCATGATTGCACGAGATCATATCATGCTGGAACATCATACAACTGCATTTTTGCACTCTCAAGTCCACAACATAATTTTTCCTGTTAGAGGTCACCTTGAACACCCCATCACTAAGAAATTGAACGTTCATGTTCGATCCAGCTCCGACCGCCTTCATTAATATCTTGTATGCATGATACGTTAAAGGTCCAGGACACTCATTTGCATTTTTATGTCGATCAGATATCCATTCTTCTACCACGGTTCGACATACCTCGAGAAGTGCGGAAACGGGCAGCCTTCTAGCCCATAGAAGACAGTTGTTCATGCTTTCAACGGCATTTGAATTCATAACCTCGAATCGCGATGGGCACTTCACACGAGCCCATTTATTTTCATAAACAGTTTCTTTCAAGTAGGTAGCTGCACTGGACATGCTATTTCTAAACTTTCCATATGCCTATTATAGTCCTCAATACGATAGGTAAGTGCCGCATTGAAAATTGCAACCACATGTTGACCATACTTAACCAAATGCTTCTGAACGTGGTAACAACATAACCCGTGATGCGCAAGTGGGAATACCTCTCTAATAGCATTTGCTATGGATTTGTGCCCGTCTGAAACAATCAAGAGGTCCCTTAGACAACCAAAGGCCTCTTTCAATTTGTACATGAAATACTTCCACGACTCATCGCATTCGACGTCGCCAACTCCAAAAGCAAGTGGAAATATCTGATTGTTACCATCTTTTGTAACAGCAACAAATAATACTCCTCGATACTTACCCCGAAGGTGTGTCCCATCAACAACAATAATTGGTCTAGCATAACGAAATCCAGATACCGAAACCCCCAAAGCATAAAACATGTATTTAAATTTTCCAGTATTTGCATCAACCACATAATCAGTTATGGTACCTGGATTCGTCACCTCCAACATATGCAAGTACGATGGGATCATTCTGAAAGAATCTTGATGGTCTCCATATATCACCGAGATAGCATGGTTGCGAATACTCAATGCCAAGCCATAACGGACTGTCAAACAATAGTCATTCTTAAGTTGAGCCTGCACTAGCTTCGGAGTCATAATCTGTCCTTTCACTAATAGTTTGTCGGACATGTATTCACCGAGCATCTTAGAAGGCAACTGCTTAGGTTGTAATATCCGCAATTTTCAATTTTCGGTAAATTTCTTTTTTTCGTCCGGAGTCCGTTTTGACGGCTCGCTCATGACCGTTTCGTCATTCTGAGAATGATTAATTCTACACTTTTTGTCATCCGAGTTCGTTTCGGTGTTGTTTTGTTGAGTTCCGTGCTTTTTAGCGACTTTTCCGCACTTGAGTTCGACTCTTGCGAATCTCGTCCGAAACTGCTGTTTCGAGTTTCCCGCAAGTCCGTTTAACTTTGTTGGACGTGTTGTGATCTTCGGTTTGGTTATTCGATCACGTATCGTGATTTCCGGGCGTTTTGGGCCATTTTGTAATTTGCCCAAAGTTACGGGTATCCGTATCTGTAATTGTTGTCTCTGTAATATCCGGTACTTTTCTTTCCCTTGTATTTTTATTTTTGGTATATTTCTCGGTCATAGTGACCCTCGTGTACCTTTCAGTGTGTCCTTCCTGTCAACTGTTGAACTGTATTCTCGTTATGGTGGTGCGGAACCGCTGTTTCGGGGTTGCCGTGGATCCATTTCGTGTTATTGGTTCCCAAATATGGATTCCTATCGTTTTATTCTCTTTCCGGATCATTTTTATCATTTTGGAACCCAATAGGGGGTGTGGGCCGCGGCACAAGATGTGCGTGCCGCGGCACACAAATTCCTTCAGTTGTTGGTCGAACAAAGCATGCGTGCCGCAGCACACCCATCCGTGCCGAGGCACGGTGCCGAGCAGTGCGCGGCACACATCGTGCCGCGGCACACTCGTGTGTCGTCTGCGACCTAAACCCAATCAGATGCCGTGCGGCCTGATGCGAAACACAGGAGTAATTTTTGCTGTCTTGGCACACTTCGGCTGTGCCGCGGCACACAAAGCGGTAATTGTACAATCTCGTCCTTTTTAGACGAGATCGGTCGTCTTCTCCTTCATTTCACCTGCATCGCGAGAGAGAGTGAGAGAGAGGGGAAGAGTTCTTCATCTTTATCCATTGAGGGGTTGATTTTCACCATTTTTCTTCGGTAGTGAAGCCCGGACGATCAATCCAACGCGTGTTCTACGGATCTTGGTACTTGAATCTCCAAAGGTATTATTTCTTGAAACCCTCCCTTTTGGATAATTGGGGATTTTGGGGTTTTTGTCCGATTCTTCCCGTTTTGTTGATGGATTCTTGATGAATATGATTAATCTTGTTGGTATTCTTAGTTTCCCTACGGATTCATGGTATATTTCGTGATTTTTACGGAATCGAGAGGGTTTGGTTGTGGTCCGCCCTCGTTGTTTATATACGAATATACATGAATCGTAGGCGGGTTTCAGTGTATTCCAATTCCATATTCATTTAGAAAGCGGTTGTGATTGTATTCTTGAATCGTTAGGTTCGGTTTCATTGGTTCTAGCGTTCGTCGGTGACTTTCCCTTCCGTTCTTCGCGTCGTCAATAATTCGAGGCAAGTATTTTTGGAAACCTTTATGCTTAACGTGAAATGGTAATGTATATTGTGTGTAATTTGCTCACCTTGTGTTGGCCCGACGGTCAGGAGGAAATCTATCTTTGCCGCCTGGATTTCACGAGTTTCGTCTGCTAGCCAACTCGTTAGGGTCCTTGTGAGGCCTCGAGTGAGAATGTATCTTTGCCGCCACTGTTCTCACGGCATAGCGTGTGCGTAGTTTTGTTTTTCAAATTGTAGCCAACTCGGTAGGGTCCCTATGAGGCCTCGAGTGAGAATGTATCTTTGCCGCCTGTTCTCAAGGCTAATTGTGGGTATTTATTTCGGAAAAGACATGTCTAGTTTTGGTTATTGAAATGATATCGGTGCATGTACTATGAAATGTTTAAGCAATTGGTTTGCCTTGAATACTTGTACTAGCGTAATTGCTAACCCCTTTGGGGACCCGTTGTCGGGGAAATTCTTGTTATGGATTTCGTGTTATGTTCGACCAGACGAGCGGGCCCAGGATGGTACGAGGATGTCGGCCAAGGTTGTTGACATGTGCAATTGAGTCTTGTTATTTCCCTCTGTCTCTTTTGATGTGGATGTTTTCCAAATTGTAAACTTATAGATTGTACTCGAGTACTTAGGCTTTTCCTCTCAGTTGTGATTGGTCTTTGTTGGAGTTCTTGTATTTGTCGGTTGATGTTTATTATGCCGGTTGTACGGACGTGTTGTTTTATGTTCTTGTTGTTAATAATTGTTTCCTTGCTAACCGAGATGGTTAGTCGAGTGGTGTTTTCTTGTGTTAGCCTGGTGGGTCCCATGTAGGGGTCCACGGCGCTGTAATACACCTCGAATATCTTGGGAGTGTTACAGAAAATGGTATCGGAGCTCTAGGTTTATGGATACCTAGGCTTGTTGGTTATTTGGGTCTAGTTGTGTTTTGTTTTGCACATTGTCACACCGCTGCCGGCATCTCAGTACATCCAGTGCTCGTAAGTTTTCCTTACTCGATTCTCTTGTTTTCTCGTATTGAAATTCCACTTCTTGAACTGTGATTGCCTCTCTCGTACTTATTATCGAGTTATTTTTTTTCGATCCATCCGGTTTGTGTACTTTTGATTCTAGTATTGCGTCGTCCTTTGTCTCTCTGGAGTATGTGCGCCGTTCTGGGCTTGACCGTTTGTCATTTTGCGAGCCTTCCATCGCTAAACTTCCTAGCATTGGTGGGATCGTTGGTGATCGAAAGATCCGAGTTTTGCTCCGTGGTATATTGTGAGAGGGCTTGACTCTCTAGTCTTTTGTTGTATGATGGAATCTGTGTTTGGTAATTGCAATATACTTAATGTATGTTGAGCCGAATGTACCGATGAGTTGGACACCGAAGGGTGCAGTATGATGTAGAAGTTTTGAACATTGATATGTTCCGGTATAGGTATTGATGGCAGAGTTTGTTGAGAAACTCACATAGCTGGTTTCGACATACGTCCAAATCGGTGATCTTTGGTTACGCTGTTAAACTTGAAGAGATAGTTTGACATATGCTTGGAATTAGTATTTCTGAGTTGCGCTTTTTGAACTGGTGATTTTTTAATGCCGTATATGCATGTGTTCGGAAATTGTTGGTACTTGGCTAATTATTGTTATTTACAACCAATGTGTTTCTATTAATAATAATACATGCGGCGTGCATGCTTGAAAATCTCTGAGACTTGATCGTATTGTGGGTTTTTGAAAAGTGACATGAATTTGGGCGAGCCAGCCTTGTATTTTCAAATAAAACCTTGTGTCGGTGTTTAAAGGTCATGTATAAAAGTGTTTTAGGACATTTTATAAAATGTCACCATTTATTAAGCCCTTGTCGTGTTTGAAAGGGTCTTGAAAGCGATTTTTAACTTATTGGTTTTATTTTCGAATGACTAGAGTATACGATTTTAAAAATCAGTTAGCTTGGGAAACCTGGGGTCCGAGTCAAGTTGTGTTGGTTGAGTTTTGTCTCGTCGGATTTTGTCTGACTTAGTCGCATCGCGACGCGTCGTTTGAGATCATTGGTCGTGATTAGTATCGAGGGGCGGTCGTCACTTATGTGCGACCTATGGTTGTAAAACTCCCTTCTTTATGTTGTGCCTCGTGTGACGCGAGTTATTTGTATGATTTGTTGCTAAATGAGGGAATCCTTCTGTGGATTTTGATTTCACGATATGTGTTTATTCGACTCTCGTATTTGGTTTATACGAGGAGTGTCGTCACTGCTGATGTATTTTCATACCGCATTTTATCCGCTGCGTGAGTTCTTTCAAACGGCTTTCGGTATTTTGCGAACTGAGTTTTATTTCGTAAAACCGATTCCTTGAATCAAGTTTTGGCATTTTGGCCTTGAATATTTCATGATGGTTTGACAAATGATTTTGTTAGCTTTGGAAAATATTACCGTCTTAGGTCTTTTTAGCATTTTCGAAATGAGATGGGAAATTGTGCTTAGCCTGGTAAACCCGTGTGAGAAAGGTTTACGTCATGTAATTTTTCTGATATGTTCTGTTGTCTCTGTGGGTCGTTAGCGCACGCTACGCTTTGCGGCTAGCCCGCGCAAGAGTGCGTTAATGCACGCTAAGGGGAGGATAGCGCCGCACGCTACTGGTAGTTCAAGGCGATCCAGAGCTCTTGGGTGGATCGAGTTCTCGTTAGCGCACGCTAACACTTGGGGTTAGCGCACGCTAACGGTGTATTTTTGGTGCAGAGTTTTGTTTGGCGCCGTGATAGCGCACGCTAACCTTAATGATTAGCGCACGCTAATTGTGTCCAGTATAAATACTGGACACCAGCCTAGAAGTTGCATTTTTCTTCATTTCTTCTTCTTCCTCTATGAGTTTGAGACGTAGCGACTCGGTTTCACATCTGGGCTGATTTTTCTTCCATCCAAAGGTGTTTTGGAGTATCCTAGATGATTTTTAACATCATCTAATCCATTGTTCTTCACCTAACCTGGGTATTTTCTTGAATCCCTAGAGTTGACCTTTTGGAGTTTTGTTCTTGATATCGTTTTCCATTCAGTTTTGATAAGCCGGTTGTTGTTTTAACGATGTTGTTAAACATATCATGAGGATTGTATATCACTGTCGTGATTTTGAGCGATTTGATGCGTGTGATATGATGTGTTTAAGTAAATGTTGATACGTGCGAATTTTGGGCATTTTGGCCTATTGTACTTCTGAAAAACCTTGAGTATCTTAGAAAATGAACCTCGAGACGTACTTTTAAAATAAATTATTTTCTCACAGTGCTCTCAAGATGCCTACTAGTGCCACGCTATGTTTCAAAATTATTCTACTTTGAGGATCAAAATATTTTGAAATATTTCTAATGATTTAGAAACGCATTCGCTTAAACCCGAAGGTCGAATATAGCTGAAAAGTTTTAATTTAACGAAAGGTGTCTTCATTTTTTTTATCAAACGCAAGATGATATTTTTAAAGTCTCGATGACGATGTTTGTACTACTTTTTGATATATGATACTCAAGATCAACTGGTGCTTGCAAGTTATTTTCAAAAGATGGTTTTCGTTTTCAAAACCTATCATTCCTATTTGTGGTCCGGGAATATATGTGTGATGTTCGTGCTCTCGTTAGGGTGTTAACCCCCAAGTTGTTGTTGAATTGGCGGTGTGAGCGTTGAGTAGTTCACCACACAGTTGTCGTGGTAGCCTCTGTGAGGGGTGTGATATTAGTATTGGATGTTGTCGCCTCGTAGCGGTTTATGCGTTATCGCATATATGCGAGCTGTTAGAGCTCGGGTTGGTATGATTGTGTGCATCGGTGATTGTTCAGCATTGTGTCGGTTTCTTATTGTATTGTTACCTTGGTTCCGTTGTTGTGAGTTTCGGGGGCGAGGTCAAAAGTAATACCCGTACTATTTTGACTTCTATATCTTCTCTTTCTCCAGTCTATCGATTCGCTCGTGTTCATTGATACCTTCTGAACTTGATCTATACCTTGGTTTCATCATTCGAACAAGCTGTAATCTGGTTTTGAGTCGATCACAGTTATCGTTGTGACTTTTCCGAATTCGGTTCGACTATTGTGAATCTTGTTCTAAGTAACATCTTTTGGTTCTAATAGTTCTTTTATTCAAATTGGATCGGATTTTGAACTTCGTATTTTCGGCTCTATCAACTCGTTTATGCTCGTTAACATTTCTGAACTTTCCCTATCCCTTGCTTTTGTTGATCGAACGAGGGTGGTATTGTTTCGGAACGACTCGTTTGTCGTTGTGACTTTTCAATCGCTATTCCCTTTCCTGTGGATCTTACGGGAATGCACGTCTTCTTTGTTCTCACCAGGTCATCTAGGGAGTTGTTGTTTGAATTTTGTTATCCTACGTGTTTCGGACATGATCGTTCGATTTTTGTTGTCTCAATCGTTTGTTTGTTCAGTTTTTGTTCTCGTTCGTGATTGTTGAGCGTTCAGGCTCCTTCGTAATTCTCTTAAGTTTGGGAAATTAGTCTCGTTTTCGATCTTCCAATCTTTAAGCGGTGGAATTCCGTATTTATTCAGCGTTGACTCGCGTTTTGGTTGATGAACTGTTGGGTTGGTCAATCGTATTGATTTTCGTTCGTTGAGTTTTGTGATTGTTCGTATAATCGACTCGATTGTATTGTCTATTTGATGACGCTTGTCACTCGTTGATTTTATTATGTCTCTACCGGTGACGTTGTGTTAGTCGCCCTGGAGCGTATTTTCACGCCGTATGTCTCCTTGCGTCCCTTGCAGCGTTTCGCCATCGGGCGCGAGTCTTCGGTTTTTGTGTATCTCGTCGAGTTTTCCTGGCAGGGGATATTGTTTCTCCCTACTTATTTTAAGTTTCGGGACGAAACTTCTTTTAAGGAGGGTAGAATGTAATATCCGCAATTTTCGATTTTCGGTAAATTTCTTTTTTTCGGCTGGAGTCCGTTTTGACGGCTCTCTCATGACCGTTTTGTCATTCTGAGAATGATTAATTCTACACTTTTTGTCATCCGAGTTCGTTTCGGTGTTGTTTTATTGAGTTCCGTGCTTTTTAGCGACTTTTCCGCACTTGAGTTCGACTCTTGCGAATCTCGTCCGAAACTGCTGTTTCGAGTTTCCCGCAAGTCCGTTTAACTTTGTTGGACGTGTTGTGATCTTCGGTTTGGTTATTCGATCACGTATCGTGATTTCCGGGCGTTTTGGGCCATTTTGTAATTTGCCCAAAGTTACGGGTATCCGTATCTGTAATTGTTGTCTCTGTAATATCCGGTACTTTTCTTTCCCTTGTATTTTTATTTTTGGTATATTTCTCGGTCATAGTGACCCTCGTGTACCTTTCAGTGTGTCCTTCCTGTCAACTGTTGAACTATATTCTCGTTATTGTGGTGCGGAACCGCCGTTTCGGGGTTGCCGTGGATCCATTTCGTGTTATTGGTTCCCAAATATGGATTCCTATCGTTTTATTCTCTTTAGGATCATTTTTATCATTTTGGAACCCGATAGGGGTGTGGGCCGCGGCACAAGATGTGCGTGCGCGGCACACAAATTCCTTCGATTGTTGGTCGAACAAATCAGATGTGCCGCGGCACACCCATCCGTGCCGCGGCACAGCCGAGCAGTGCCGCGGCACACTGTCGGTGCCGCGGCACACTCGTGTGTCGTCTGCGACCTAAACCCAATCAGACTGGTGCCGCGGCACACGCAGCCGTGCCGCACAATGCCGAAACCTCGAGTAATTTTTGGCACGTGCCGCGACACTTTGGCCGTGCCGGCACACAAAGCGGTAATTGTACAATCTCGTCCTTTTAGACGAGATCGGTCGTCTTCTCCTTCATTTCACCTGCATCGCGAGAGAGAGTGAGAGAGAGGGGAAGAGTTCTTCATCTTTATCCATTGAGGGGTTGATTTTCACCATTTTTCTTCGGTAGTGAAGCCCGGACGATCAATCCAACGCGTGTTCTACGGATCTTGGTACTTGAATCTCCAAAGGTATTATTTCTTGAAACCCTCCCTTTTGGATAATTGGGGATTTTGGGGTTTTTGTCCGATTCTTCCCATTTTGTTGATGGATTCTTGATGAATATGATTAATCTTGTTGGTATTCTTAGTTTCCCTACGGATTCATGGTATATTTCGTGATTTTTACGGAATCGAGAGGGTTTGGTTGTGGTCCGCCCTCGTTGTTTATATACGAATATACATGAATCGTAGGCGGGTTTTCGGGTGTATTCCAATTCCGTATTCATTTAGAAACGGTTGTGATTGTATTCTTCGAATCGTTAGGTTCGGTTTCATTGGTTCCTAGCGTTCGTCGGTGACTTTCCCTTCCGTTCTTCGCGTCGTCAATAATTCGAGGCAAGTATTTTTGGAAACCTTTATGCTTAACGTGAAATGGTAATGTATATTGTGTGTAATTTGCTCACCTTGTGTTGGCCCGACGGGGTCAAGGAGGGAAATCTATGCTGCCGCCCTGGATTTCACGAGTTTCGTACCGCTAGCCAACTCGTTAGGGTCCTTGTGAGGCCTCGAGTGAGAATGTATGCTGCCGCCCTGTTCTCACGGCATAGCGTGTGCGTAGTTTTGTTTTTCTGAAATTGTAGCCAACTCGGTAGGGTCCCTATGAGGCCTCGAGTGAGAATGTATGCTGCCGCCCTGTTCTCAAGGCTAATTGTGGACTGTTTATTTCCGGAAAAAGACATGTCTAGTTTTGGTTTTTGAAATGATATCGGTGCATGTACTATGAAATGTTTAAGCGATTGGTTTGCCTTGAATACTTGTACTAGCGTAATTGCTAACCCCTTTGGGGACCCGTTGTCGGGGAAATTCTTGTTATGGATTTCAGGTTATGTTCAGCCAGACGAGCGGGCGCTGGGATGGTACGAGGATGTCGGCCAAGGTTGTTGACATGTGCAATTGAGTCTTGTTATTTCCTACTATCTCTTTTGATGTGGATGTTTTCCAAATTGTAAACTTATAGATTGTACTCGCGAGTACTTAGGCTTTTCCTCTCAGATTGTGATTGGTCTTTGTTGGAGTTACTGTATTTGTCGGTTGATGTTTATTATGCCGGTTGTACCGGACGTGTTGTTTTATGTTCTTGTTGTTAATAATTGTTTCCTTGCTAACCGAGATGGTTAGTCGAGTGGTGTTTTCTTGTGTTAGCCTGGTGGGTCCCATGTAGGGGTCCACGGCGCTGTAATACACCTCGAATATCTTGGGGGTGTTACATAGGTGCCTTGCGATTTGGGTCAAAATGACACGTATGCTCGTTCAGTGAGTGCACTCTCCAAAATCCACCCCTCCCGGAGGCGCTCAACAAAAAATTACAGGTTTTATCTGTACAAACGGCAGAATAGCGCTGCTTATCAGATTTTAGAATACGATAGTCAGACTTCCTTTCCAAATGATATCGCTGACGAGCGTTTTCAACCTATCTTTGGAGAGAAATACAGACCCTCTTTGTAAAGATAGTATATTTGCGGGATGAAATTTCTCGTCCATATCATCATCAACTTGAAGGAGACACATATGGAGGTCTACGGAATTTTCCACCCGGGACCGGGGAGGAGCCGGAGCACCTTCTTCATCTACTAATTGATCGAAATCAAAGCGCCTCCATTCTGGTTCTAGTTACGTTCCGCTTCTTTTACCAATCTTTTGTTGAACATGCCCATTTTCTCACAATATTTGCAAAAATTTTCAAACCAATGTTTTTGAACCTCGACATCTTCGAGATCGATATCATCGATATTTATGTCGTTATTATCATCATCACTACCATCATCAAGACTACCACCACCACAATTACCACCAACATCACATACATTATTTGAAGGACCGCAACCATCAAATCGAGAACCATCAAATTCCTGAGGAATTTGCATGCTTGAACCCCAATCGGTCAAATAATCCATACGATTAGAATTATGCAGTGCGGAAAAGAGCCGGATCCGGGTAAGTCAAATTGTGGACCAAATGAGGAGCTTTTGGAGGAATGCTAGTTGCATTCTCAAGGCTAACAAAAATCACAAGCTCACCATTAGATTGGAACAAGTAATTTATATCGAATCATTCTTTATCTTCATCTTTCTTCTTTTTTTCCCATCAAAATCAATTGAAAATAGAACATAAACATGTTTTGTTCTATCGCCTTCAACAATAGAGTGGACATTATCTACTAATGTTGCATAGTTCACACCAACGCAGGCAATATTTGTTCTTCTCCACCGTGATAGTCCAAATCTTGCCACTTGCCATTAAAACGAATGATAACTTTTTCCAAAAACTCATCTCACAAATAATATAAAAATTTAGGTTATTAACTAAAAATTTACACAATTAAATAGTATTTGAATATTTTTGATATTTCAAGTATAAACATTATTGGAAATTGAGCGATAAATATACCTTTTATTTTTTGCGATCGAAATAATCCTTCTTCTTCGATGTGAGAGAGCTCGAGATAATTAATCGAGAAAAAGGAAAAAAATTATCGGTGAGATAATATCGAAAAGAAAGGTGGAAATATTCTTTGAGAAATAGTTCAATTGATGGATGTTGTGGCGTCTTTGAGCATGGTGTTTTTATAAGTCAAAATTTTATGATAGTTTGGTCACACGAATTCGGGTCACACGAATTCGTGTTGAGTAATCCGAACCCCGAGCTCCCTCATGCGATTGGTCAATGATGTATTTCGTGACTCGAATAATTACGAATTTTTTCGTGTGTGACCAAAATTTTATGAAATTTTGGGTCACTCAATCGATTACTCATGCATTCGTGTCACCCGAATACAATTCGGGACATGTAAATAAAAAGTCTCCCGAATTCATTCGAGATGTAAAAAATCGGGTTACACAAGTTGGACTCGTGTCACCCGAATACATCTTTTTTTTTTTTTTAAATTTTTGTACATCTCCGAATTCATTCGAGTCCCTCTTTTTTTTTTTTAAATTTTTATACATCTCCCGAATGTATTCGGAGACCCTCTTTTTTAAAAAAAAATTTATACATCTCCCGAATGTATTGGAGATGTTTAAAAAAATTCGTGTGACACGAATTGTATTCGGGTGACACGAATTGGACTCGTGTAACCCGATTTTTATATCTCCCGAATTCATTCGGAGACCCTCTTTTTTTTTTAAATTTTTGTACATCTCCCGAATTCATTCGAGACCCTCTTTTTTAAAAATTTTTATACATCTCCCGAACGTATTCGAGATGTTTAAAAATTCGTGTGACACGGTGTATTCGGGTGACACGAATTGGACTCGTGTAACCCGATTTTTATATCTCCCGAATTCATTCTGAGACCCTCTTTTTTTTTAAATTTTTGTACATCTCCCGAATTCATTCGGGAGACCCTCTTTTTTTTTTTTAAAAAAAAATTTTATACATCTCCCGAATGTATTCGGGAGACCTCTTTTTTTTTTTTTAAATTTTTTATACATCTCCCGAATATATTCGTGATTGCTATAATTTCTATAATGTGCCCTTAGATTTATAAATTAAAGCAAATCAAATAATAATTTATATATATGTGATTGGTTATTCCATATATAATTTATATTTCTATCGTGTGCATTATAATTTTCATGATTGGTATAATTTTACGCTTGGAATCATTATTCTAGGGAAATGTTCCTTCAACACCCCCACGGTGTTAGTTATTCGCAACAGTAAGGAATGAGCATATTATTATTAATTTTCTGTTGTTATTTGCTGTTGTTATTATAATAATTAGATGTCCTTTCGTGCGATGCACAGCGTAAAAAATATTTTATTATATTAATAATATGTGATTGAATTTTAATAATATTTTAAATTTATTAAAAAATATACATGAGCCAATATACACACACATATATATAAATTATTATTTGATTTGCTTTAATTTATAAATCTAAGGGCACATGATAGAAAAATCATAATTTAATTAACCATAAGCATTTATTTTTCATGTAGGACAATATGAGTCTTATATCTAATTTTATAAATAATAAATTAAATTATATTTATTATTATCAACTTTCATTAAAAGTATCCAACCCATATTCTTACTAATATAAATTTCTTTTATATGATTTGGCATTATTATAATTATTTTATTATTTTACAATTAGAACAAAATAAATCTGAAAAATTAAATAACTGTTGAAGTACAAAAGTATGAAAATAAACTAAAAATATATATTTTTTGAATATTCTTATATTTTTATATGGTAATATTTTAATCATCTAATATATCATTATTATATTTAAATTACTTTATATGTATACTATGTGGATGTCAAATTAAAGAGTACGAAGTAAAAATTAATTTGATATATTTTTTTATCAAAAATTAAATTGATACGAAAAAATTATAATTGTTTAAAGTATTAAGTTAAAAATAAAAGGAATAAAATGAGAGGAAATTTTTAATTGGTAGATATTATATATGGAATAACCCTCTAACTTCCCTCCCAAACTACATATCCATTTTTTTAAAGATTTTTAAAAGAGAAATAATATGGTGATGACACATGTCCTTTAAATTTTCTGGCGACTCTCTTTTAATATTAAGTATGGATAATTATTATTATTATTTAATAATTATTGTTTATTATTATTCATAATTTTATTCAATCTAATAATAATAATAATTATTATTATTATTATTTCCATTATTATTAAATAAATGATAACAACTAGTAATAATAATTATCTATTTAATTCTTACATAATATTTATTTAAGTACTATTAAGTAATTACTATTATTATTTTTGTTATTATTATTATTATTATTATTATTATTAGTAGTAGTAGTAGTAGTAGTAGTAGTAGTAGTAGTAGTAGTAGTAGTAGTAGTAGTAGTAGTAGTAGTAGTAGTAGTAGTAGTAGTAGTAGTAGTAGTAGTAGTAGTAGTAGTAGTAAATATTATTACATATATAATTTTTAATAATAATTATTAATTGTTAAATAATTTTATTTTTAATAAATTTGTTAATAATCATAGTAATTACTAACTATATCTATTTATTGTAATTAACTGAAAACCATTGTAGTAGTTTTAGAAAAGTAAAAATGTAATTTTATTATAATAATAATAATAATAATAAATTATTACTATTATTAATCTTATTATTTTATTGTTGTTAATTTCATTATTATTTTTAGTGTTATTATTTCATTATTACTTTTGAGTATTTTAACTAGAAAATTAATATTTCATTTCATGTCAATCCTAACATACCAATAATTGGAATGAGCATATTTTTCCGATCCATGACTAATTTTCATGAGGCCACCCGCTTCCATCGATCCGATAAAAAATGAATCAAGAATGATGGATCGGTTACTCGTAAAATCGATTCGGATAGAGTTGGTACCCAACTTCATCCATCATAATAAAAATAGTATTTTAATAAAAAAGTAAAATAAAATAAACAAAATGTCACTTAATTTTATATTATTTCTTTAAAAGAACCTAACATGTTGATAGACGGAATTAAAATTCAAGTTTTTATCATATCTCCAATCAACAATAACACAATAACAAGGTAAAAAAAAAAAAGCAAAGTAAGAGTTTTATTAGTCTGTTGATACAAAAATTGCAAAAATACCCCTATAAATGGCCCGATTCGAGTACTTTGCCGGTTCACAAAAATGAGAACCACAAATCGGTCCTTGCAATATATATACCCACTCCTATAAATATTGGGTTATCCCACATCAGTTGTTGAAAGGGATGGTGTTTAATAATTATGAGGGACACCTCACCCTTTGAGCTAGCTTTGGAGATGAGAAAGATCAATAACATCCCACATTGATATTCAGCTTGCAATATCTCTATTTAGGGTCGTCAACTTTATCCGTTCTTGATTCTACCTGTCTGATAAGTCCGTATTAGGATCGAGTATCGGTCGATAGGGTATGTGTAAAGTATATTACCCGATTAGATGACCCGATTATCCGATTCGCGTATCCGTTTGAATTATATAAGTATATTATTATGTATTATACATAGATATTATATTATATATATATTATATAAATTATTACATACTATAAAATATTTTAAATATTTATTATACTAAATTGAATTTATTGATTACATTATGTTGTGTCAAGATTTATTCATCCCGACAGGCGATCGACTATAAGGCCGAGCGACCAAGTCAACACCAGTCAAACTATGGCTAGCTCGCCAAATCGAAGATATCAAACCACCATCAGGTACCTAGCGATCGACTCCCAAGGCGATCGCCCTTTGGCAGCTGGCGATCTACTCTAGGGACCGGCTAAGGGCAATCGACCTACGCCCCGAGCAGAGACGATCGCCCGTCAAAGTCATCGAGGATTGGATCTCAGAAAAGCACCCACGTGCAGATCCACAAAAGGCGCCGACATACGAGATCTTCGCTGACAGACAAGATCTTTTGCTGACGGACAAGACCTTTGACCACAACCTGTCACCTACCTCACCTACCGTGGCGCCTGAAAGTTGTCGGTGGGATCACCGTGGCAGAACTCGGGACACGTGCGAGCTCCCCATTGGACCGTCTGATTGTTGCCGGCCAACTCCTGCAGACTTTAAGGAGACATGCCCACGTGCTAAAAGACGATCGCCCGATTATTATAATGCAGAAAAGGCGATCGCCCGGCACATCCATGTCCTATAAATAGAGAACCTCCTCCTACTGGAAAAAGGTTCCGAATTCATTTGACCTACGGTTCGGAATTCATTTCACCAACAACAGAAATACAGTAGAATACACTTATCACCAAGCTCCCTGCTTTCTCGCCGGAATCCATCTCAGGACTTCTCTCTCCGAATCTCTCGTCCAGAAGACGATCGGCAGAGGCAGCAAGTCTCCACTAGACAGATTCCAAGAGATTCATCAGCCCAGGAGCCCAAGCATATAGCTAAATACTCGTCGTGAGAGACTGTCGATCTCTCACCGCCGCGACTGTTCATCTCCTTTGTTACAAGAACTCACAGAGCATCAAATCTGGTTCTTCCGGCAATCTACACGCTCACTAGCTAAGATAACAAGAATCTTTACACTCATTGTAATTGTATTCTTACATTAGTACTTGCATCCCCGAATATTAGTATTAATAATATCTCGCGAGAGCATTCAAGCTCGGGATTAACAACCCCGGCAAATCTTGTGTTATTTATCTTTCTCACGGAAGTGCTCTTGCATTTGTTTGCTATCCATCCATTCCAGCAATATCTATCTCCGGATAATATTTTGGGTAGCAACAATTGGCGCTAGAGGAAGGGGGATCTAACCTTCGAATTTTTATACCTACCATCCCGAAGAACACTCATTGTTCTCGGGGCATATACTTGAAGTGACACTCACTGCAATTCAAAGAAAACCTTCAGAATCATGACATCCGCCGGTACATCGAAGAAAGCCGCTCTCCGAACCGCCGGACACCATATCCCGGCTCAGTCCGAACCCCAGCCGACGACAGGGGGAAGCCGCGGCAACGCGAGACTCTCGATCCCGCATCCGAGAGATGGCCCCAACCTCTCACTCGATCAGTTCCAAACTGAGGAACAGATCGAGGAGGCTATGGCCATCCTAGAGGAGCGACGGAGAGCACGCGCGTCGCCCGCAATCACTCCCTCGATCGTCCGCCGCATGGGAAAATGGAAATTCAATGGGCTACTGACCGAGCGATCGTCAGAAAGCCCCATTTCGCGAGGAAAGGCTCTCGCACGACCAGACGGATCCATATTCAATCGATTGGGGCACGACCCATCCTGGCGACCGGGGCATTCTGTTTCCAACCACGAAAAGACGGAATCTGAATCCGTCACCAGGAGTTCGGCCTACCCATTTTACAGCCGAACGCAGGTCAGCCATCTGGCTCCCGCCCCGATCGCCAGGGGATCAGTACTCAATCGCCTCGGCTCTCGCTCCGAGCGCCGAGCCGCAAGCAGTCAGGCCACGGCGATGGCCGCTATACAACGTCAGCTCGACGAGATGAAAGCACTCTTGGACACTGGGGCAAGCACCAGCAAAAAGATCACCGGGCCGACCGAGCCACTCGCGGTCCACATCGAGCTTGCCCCCATACAACCAACGATCGCTCCTCCCAAAACACCTCTGTATGAGGGGAGATCGGACCCCGAAACCCACCTGAGTAAATTCCAAATCTACATAACTGGGTGTGGGGCATCTGATGCAACCAAGTACCCGATCTTCCCGTTAACATTGGGCGAGCTGGCCCATAGGTGGTACGTCTCACTACCACCACAATCAATCACCTCCTTTAAGAAACTGGCGAATGACTTCACGTCATACTTCGCCAGCAAGGTCGCCAGACCAGAAGGCCCCCACCGCGTGATGAAAATCAAGCAGGGGAAAGACTAAACCGACGCAGATTACATCGACCGAGTAGACGAAATCGTCCTCACCGGAGAACCCTTCAGTGACGAGCTCGCTCTCTATTCGATCATGGGGGGATTCTACGGTCACTCTCCCATGTTTAGACATCTCTCCAAGGATATTCCCCCAACTTACGCGATCTTCCGCGCTAAAGCTGCCAACTTTCTGGCCAGGCGAAGGCTACTCACCCTCCACCTAGGCGAGGAAACGCCACCTCCGGTCCAGAAGATAGCGATCGCTAAAGCAAAGAAGGCGATCGCCAAGCCACCCGGAGATCTCAAGGCATTCGAGGACATGGAAGCCCATCTCCTCCATACGTTTGATGGATTCAAATTAAATACTCGCAAGTGTACGAATCGCTCTTGTAGTGAGCGGCAAGTAACTCCGAGGTCGATCTCTCGAGGAATTGGAAACGGTTTAAAATTCGATAATGTTCGGCAAATAGTCGAATTAAATTAAAATACATCATTGGTTGATTATGATTACAATTACTAATGCACAAAATTTAAATTGAACTAAGTGATAACAACACCAATTTGATAGTCGGATAAATGAGAGATAATATTAATGAGATTAATATGGGAATTTAGAGTCACCGACACACATGTAATTAATTATTAGTTCCGATACTCAAATAAATAAGGTTAGGAATTATCGATTGCTCACGATTAAAAGAAATCCGTTTGATGGCGGAAATTCTAAAAATCACGATTGTTCTCAACGAAAATTAAGGGATACTCTTTTGATGGGGACGAAACCCTAGCTAACAATCAATTAACCGACTACTTTTGATGAGGTAAATCGTTAAAAGATCGCGCGAAAAAGCTCGAGAACATTCACAATCGTTTCTTTCGGGTCGTTTGATGGCGAACACCGATAAAAACCCTCGATTCGAATAATAATAACAACAATGAAAAAGGTTTGATGATCTAATTCAAAAGTTCTTAAACGAAGAACGAACAAGAGGAACAATCCCAAACTTTATCCGGAAAATCAAAAGGAACTAACAATCAAAAACATGTGTGTGGCTATATCTAAAAACCCATATGAATTGTTTAGCCACACATGATTAATTCAACAACAATAATGGAAATTGAAGAACAAAACATGGTAAAAACTTCCCTTGTAAATGCCGAAATCGAATTCCCGATGAAGGTTTGATGATCTTCTTACAAGGACTCTCAACAAATTTATACAAGAAATTATTATATCTCACAAAAGTATTTTTCTCACTACCAAGACCACACAAGGAAGATGATGAAAATCTCTTTCTTTCCCCCTCTTTTGGTGTTTTTCCACCCTAATCTTGTGTTTTTCCACAAAATATCTTCTTCACAAGACAAGTACACCTCTCAAGGGGTCACTCCACTTTGTTTTATAGCCAAAAATCAAGACAAAGGCTTAAAATATGCAAAGATGTCAAGGAAAGTGACATGAAATAAAAAGTGGCACGGCCCGTGTCACAGGACACGGCCGTGTCTCACTGCGCTGAATAATTGAAAAGTTGTCTGCCGAGAGGCTGGCCGTGTCCGTGACACGGCCGTGCGAGACTATGCTAGAAAGATGAAATGACCGAAAGTGACTCGTAGTGTCCCGAAAGGCACGGTCGAGTTCTTCTCATCCGGAAAGTGCACTTCTTGCTTTGGAATGAGACCGGCCGTGTCTGTGACACGGCCGAGTTACCTGATGTGGCTCGAGTCACAGTGCGGCTAGTTGAGTCGCACAGTGCGGCTAGTCCGTTTTTGGTCTTCTTCAGCTAGATCCTTCGTTCTTGTATCAATTCACCTCGGATTTTAGCATATGATATACCGTTTCGAAGCTAATTTCACGAGGAATTTATATCAAAGGAGAATACATCTCGATTCGGAGTGGAGATTCTGGGATTTAGGAGATTTGACCGATACTGCTTAAATCTTTCGTCGTTTTAGGCCCCGTTTTAGCTTTTGATCGTAATGGACTCCAATATTAGCTATGAAAGCGCATATTTCACCCCAATCTTCGCTAGGCTACCTATAAATTAAAAACACACACACCACGCATAAAAGAGAACAAAAATACTAAAAAGCAAACAAAAACACGACTAGAAAGAACAGAATGAGTCGATCAAGAATCGACTCATCAAACCCCCCAAACTTGAACTTTGATCGTCCCGAGCAAATCACTTTAAAATAACCATTCTGAAAAGAGGAACTCAACTGTTAAAATACCTCAAAGGATCTCTTCGAAAATTTCATCAATTCTCACAAGTAAAATAAGTCGAGTTTTACAAAGTTTTCAAACCTCCGGGGTGCTTCCTTAAAATCATAGTCCATACTTGGCAATATAAACCTCCTTTGGTCAAGTGTATTCGCTCACTCTCAAAGTGATATGGATAAGTATACGCTCGGAAATTATTCAATGAAATAAGGAACCCCATAGGCTTGCCAATCGTCTTAATCTCTACCACTGTTTTGTTTATGCAAAAATTTTGTGAATCAAAATGGGCATTACTCGGCTTGAAATGTAGGCTTTGGTCTGATTGGGATATATATGGCTAAAGTAACTTGACTCGAGCAATTTTTAGAATTTGAATCACCATAGTCGCTTTAGAAGCTCAAGCTTTGAGATTTGCTTCTTTCATCCCCTTAATTATGAACCACTTGTAACAAGCACTATCGAAAGTGAAAAACGCAGCGTCATACCCTCCTTATTGCTCCGATTTTTTTTTTTTTTTTTGGCTTGGGTTGTTTAAGGATCCGTTTTACGCGAATGTAAACGATGGGTCACATGAATACACCCGGTTACTAGGATCAAAATATATGCAACTACTTCCAAGCATACTCATATCTAAGGGATCCGTTTTACGCGAATGTAAACGATGGGTCACATGAATGCACCCGGTTACTAGGTTCCCAAAAATAGCGGAGTAATTATTTTCACCAATTCAACACTCCCGACAATATAAATGGCACCCAATGTCACCACAATCTTTGCATCCTCGTCAAAAATATTTCTAATTGTTCAAGTAGGGATCGAAGGATTATAGTAAATGAAAGCTCGATATGTGGTTTAACGATGAAATAGACAATGACCTCAATTGGGTTTATTTAATAAATGATCAAATGTCGGGTTGGCCAAAATCGAAGGGTAAAGATCAAAGGCGCCAAAAATCATTTTCACTCAATTTGCACACACACACCAGTGGTTTTAAACAAGATACCAAGGCAAGTTCTAGAGTTTTAAATCAAGAATGAAACACTCGACAATGAAACTTGCATTTAAGAAAATGCATGAAGGCTCAATAGCTCACAAGTAGGTTTGCTCATACTTCCAAGATATTAAAACCACTTATTCAATTTCACACCCGTTTCGATTATCAACAATTTTTTCAACAAATTATTCTCGATTTGTATATCAGAACAACGAAATAAATCCCGAGGCATTACAAAAAAAATACACACTACAAAGTTTTCTTCAAGTTTGCAAGATAAACACTCCAAGTAAAAACACACCACAAATAAGTGCAAAATGTTCAAAACACACCAAAAATAATCAAACAAGCAAAATAAAAAAAATCGAGAGTAATGAAGTATTTCTTGACCGACCCCCCCAAACTTGAATTAAAGAATATACGAACGAAGGGGGTATAGTATTTAAAGAAAAGAATTTCATTGGTCAAGAAATACTTACGACCGGATTTCTTGCTCGGGCGGAGGAAGTGGCCTTCTTTGGACATGCCGATCGACCATTTGTCTCACAAGAGACAATATCGCGTCGCTCTGTCTAGCCTCCTCTCGGTCCGTCTAGCCTCCTCTCGGTAGGCTTCGAATTCCTCCCTCAATGATGGGCGCGATGGGGCTCGTCCATTTCGGCTGCCTTGACGTCTCGGGCCGATCTCTCGTGATTTCTTCCTCTTCTTCTTCACTCTCTTCTTCCTCGTCATCCGGCCTCTTTCATAAGCCTCCTCCTCCTCCATCCTCTCGGCTCTATCCTCATCATCCGTAATGCGCCTAGGTCGAACATTTGATCGGCAGTATTGTGACCGGGGAGCCAAGCCGTGCCCATCGTGCCCGACGGTGTGCCTCCGTAGCCATTTGAAGATTTCCCATATCCCGAATGTTATTTATGGTCATCAAAGGTGGATTTGGGAGGAGGAAATGGTCGTTATCCGTCTGCATGAAGACCATGCGATGTTCGTAGTCCAGCATATTCATCACTTTCATCACGGAGATTGAGAGAAGCATATTTCCCGGAAGGGGGGTCCTCTGGGCTAATGAAATACCGAAGTGTAGTGCGATAGGGGTAATCAAACCCCCTATCCATATCTCCCCCTTGGGTTTTGTTGCGACATCCTCAAAATGCTCCGCTACCATGGCCGGTTCTTAGGAATCGAGTCGTCGAGCATATGAGTCAGGATATACAACTCCCGCAATGAAATCGGCCCGGTTTACTTTCGGCCATATATTGTATTCGCAACCACCTTGTGTAAGTATCTGAGCACGGGATTGCGAATACTCGATCCTTTTTCCGATCTTGCCACGTAATATCGCGCCTCACTACCCGGGTATTCTACCATGGCCCTCCAGTAAGTTTCACAAGCAAATCGATTTATCGGGTAATGGCCCTCGTGTCTTGCATGATATATTTCCTCCAACTGGACGATAGTCAGTGTCTCTTCGTTGTTGTTGATCCGGAATGTCATTTCGGACGGTTCTCTGATTCTAGGATCTCTTCTTACAGTTAGAGTGCTTAGAAATTCCATCGTTAGACACCTATATGTCGGCCATCGTTGAGTCATCATCCACGCCCAATGTACTCTCCCAAGGAATTTCATTACATCTTCCCTTATCCCCATTGCATCCATGCATTCGTCATCGGGCCATCTTGTAGGGAGCATTTTTTTCTCGAAGCATTTCCCACCTCTCATTTTGCGTTTAGGTAGATTGATTCCATAGGATTGGGTTTCCACACTTTGAATAGTCCTTCTTACCATTGCACTTGTTCCCGCTATTCCTACCCCTTCCGTTGAGCATTTCCACGTCCTCTTCCGCGTGCCATTTCTGCAAAAATTTAATCTATCATTAACCAAGTATATCAGAACGTATCCCTCCCCCAAACTTATATCAAGCAATAAAATTCCCCCTATCGATCAAAACGTCTCCCAAGCAAAATTATCGTTTGAATTCATCATCTTTATCATGGAAAACTATCTCTTAATTACAAAAATTTTCAATCGAAAGATTTAATCATCAATGCATTAAGAATTATTCAAAAACCCCAAATTTCATCAATTTCAATCTACTCAAGAACCCTAGATAATTGAGGGCTATCGATTCAAATCATCATAGCATGTTCATAACAAAGAATAATCATCAAAAACATTAGAATCATACCTTGATATCGGAGAATTTGAAGAAAGAAAGAAAATTAAACCCTGGTCCAAATTCGTCCGAGTTGCTCCTCAGATGAATGAAATCGGTTGAAAGATGATGATTATAAAGTTGATTCTTGTATCTCTTCTTGATTTTGCATAAAATTTCTTTAAAAAGGAAGAAAAATCGATTACGGCTAGGGTTCGCGAGGAGGAGAAAATAAAAGTTGGAGAAGGTAAAATTGGGGAAACGGCCGTGTTTCCTTTTATCTTGTGGCCCGACACGGCCGTGTTGAATATGACACGCCGTGTCGTGTCGTATCTTGAATAGCTCAAAACCTTCGTCGGCCGACTGGCCGTGTCCTCTGACACGGTCGTGTCGTGTACTATCACGGAAATCCAACTCTTGCAGTATTGAGGCCCGACCGTGTCTGTGACACGGCCGTGTCGCCCTATTCGAAATAAGCAAGTTCTCAGCTGTTTGAGGCCGGCCGTGTCTGTGGCAACTCGGCGTGTCCTTCCTCTCCAGTTATTAGTTTCAAAATGTCTTGGTTTCTGCCATTTTAGTACCTGATCGAACAGTCGATTTTGAATCGGATAAAAACAAACAAGGAAAATAAATGCGAAAAATAAAAGAAAAAAATCTAACTAAAATGTTGGGTTGCCTCCCAAGTAGCGCTTTTTTATAGTCTTTAGCTCGACTTCTTCCCACTGCTCAAGCTTCAACGTCGTGCACCTCTATGCACTCGAAGGCATTGATTTCTTCGGTTCGTCCGAAATACGGCTTCACTCTATGCCCATTTACTTTAAAATGCTCGTTCTTCCGAGGATCAAGAAGTTCAACCGCTCCGTGCGGCCATACTTTAACGACTTTGAATGGTCCGCCCCATCGCGATACCAATTTTCCGGGCATAAGTTTGAGACGGGAGTTATGTAGCAAAACATCCATACCAGGTTCGAGAGATTTACGAACGATACGCTTATCATGATACCGTTTCGTCCGTTCTTTGTAGAGTTTAGCGTTTTCGTACGCCTCATATCGCATCTCATCAAGCTCGTTTAAATTCAATAGTCGTTCCTCGCCCGCCTTTTCTTGATCTAAATTGAGCGCTTTGATTGCCCAATACGCCTTGTGTTCTAGCTCAACGGGTAGATGACATGCTTTCCCAAATACTAGGCGATACGGACTCATTCCGATTGGAGTTTTGTAGGCCGTGCGGTATGCCCATAAAGCGTCATTCAACTTTAATGCCCAGTCTTTTCTCGTTGGTTTCACCGTCTTTTCGAAACCTTGCCTTTATTTGCCGATTGCTTACTTCTACTTGCCCGGAAGTTTGTGGATGATACGCTGTTGCGACTTTATGCATCACATTGTACTTCTTAAGCAAGCCTGCAAGTTGTTTATTGCAAAAATGCGTGCCTCTGTCGCTGATTACGGCCCTAGGCGTCCCGAACCTGCAAAAAATCACATCCCTAAAAAAATTGCAAACCACGTTAGCATCGTTAGTTCGGGTTGGAATTGCTTCCACCCATTTAGAGACGTAGTCTACAGCAACTAGAATATACTCAAAACCATGGGAAATTGGAAAAGGACCCATAAAATCCACTCCCCAAACATCGAAAAGTTCCACAACAAGGTTGTTTGTCAACGACATCTCATTCCTTTTGCTAATATTCCCCGTTCGTTGACAACGATCGCAACTCTTGCAATGGAAATAGGCATCCTTAAACAATGTTGGCCAGTAGAATCCCGATTGAAGGACCTTGTGAGCCGTTTTCTTTGCGCTAAAATGTCCTCCACGGTCAACTCATGGCAAAATAACAATATGCTCTCGTGCTCTTCCTCCGGACACAACGTCGGAATATCCGATCGTGCCCGGCTGAATAAATAGGCTCGTCCCAAAAGTAATGCCTGCACATGGAAACGAATCTCTTCTTCCCTTGATAGGTTAAGTCGGCCGCAAAACACCACTAACAATGTAATTGACAATATCAGCATACCAAGGTGTCCTTGTTACATCGAATAATTGCTCATCGGGGAAAGTTTCAACAATTGGCAAATGATTATCAAGCTTAAAATTATCACCCTCGGTTAGCCTAGACAGATGGTCGGCCACAACGTTTTCCGACCCCTTTTTATCTTTGAATTCCAAATCAAATTCTTGCGGAAAAGAACCCACCGAATCAATCTTGGTTTTGCATCGGATTTTTTTAGTAAATATTTCAATGCGGCGTGATCCGTATGCACAATCACCTTTGAGCCAACCAAGTAGGATCGAAATTTGTCTAAAGAAAATACAACGGCTAAAAATTCTTTTTCAGTGGTGGTGTAATTAGCCTGAGCTTCATCGAGCGTTTTACTCGCATAGTAAATCACGTGGAAGAATTTATTCACTCTTTGCCCCAAAACGGCACCTATAGCAAAGTCAGACGCATCACACATAATTTCAAAAGGGAGAGACCAATCGGGAGCTACAACAATCGGTGTTGAAGTTAACTTTTCTTTCAAAGCGTTGAAACCGACTAAACATTCCTCGGTAAAATCAAATTTAGCATCTTTGCACAAAAGGTTACTCAAAGGGCGGGCAATTTTTGAAAAATCTTTAATAAAACGCCTATAAAACCCGGCATGCCCTAAAAAGCTTCGAACCTCTTTGACACAAGAAGGTGGAGGTAATTTAACAATCAAATCGACTTTAGCCTTATCAACCTCCATTCCTTTATTGGAAACCATATGACCTAAAACAAGACCTTGTTTTACCATAAAATGACTCTTTTCCCAACTAAGTGTAAGATTACACTCAATACATCGTTCTAGCACAATAGTCAAATTATTTAAACAATCATCGAAAGTTGTTCCAAATACAGAGAAGTTGTCCATGAATACCTCGATGGATCTTTCTAACAAGTCGGAGAATATAGATAGCATGCACCTTTGAAAAGTGGCGGGGGCATTGCAAAGACCAAACGGCATCCTCCTAAAGGCAAAAGTGCCAAAAGGGCAAGTGAAAGTGGTCTTCTCTTGATCTTCCGGAGCAATAGGAATTTGATAGAAACCTGAAAGACCATCTAGAAAACAGTAATAATCATGCCCAGCTAAACGTTCCAACATTTGATCAATGAAAGGTAGAGGAAAATGATCCTTTTTTGTTACGGCATTTAATTTCCGGTAATCAATGCACATCCTCCAACCGGTTACCGTTCTAGTAGGCACCAATTCATTTCTATCGTTACGAACCACCGTTATTCCAGATTTCTTAGGCACTACATGCACAGGACTCACCCACTTACTGTCGGATATCGGGTAGATCACTCCGACATCTAGCAATTTTAAAACTTCCTTTTTCACAACTTCCTGCATGTTCGGATTCAAACGCCTTTGAGGTTGCCTAACCGGTTTAACATTTTCCTCAAGAATTATTTTATGCATGCACCTAACCGGACTTATTCCCTTGATATCGGAAATACTCCACCCAATCGCTTCTTTTAACTTAGTTAGAACTTCTACTAATTTGTTTTCTTGCAAAGGAGTTAATTCGGAAGAGACAATTACAGGGTAAGTGTCACTTTTGCCTAAGAAAACATATTTAAGATGTGTCGGAAGTTCTTTCAATTCAAGTTGGGGTGGGGTGATTTCAATGGACTCCTCAAATTTTAATTCCAACGGTATCTTAAAACCGTCAACTTCATCAATTATTTCGGAATTATCTAATAACGCAACATATCTTTCAATTTCTAGATTATTAAGCCCCATATCATGCTCAACGGTTAGAGCATCATGCAACGTGTCACCTACATCATCATGAAAATATATATCATCAACCAAAGAATCAATGCAATCAACAAAATTCACATCATGGGAAGCATAAATATGAGAAGGGATAGGGGATGAACCGAACACGTTGATTTCCACGGTTTCGCCCAAGACGGTCATGGTGACCTTTCCTTCATCAACATCGACGATTGTTTTTGTTGTACGCATGAACGGCCGTCCTAGAAGTATTGTCCCTTCATTTTCGCTTGTCCCAAATCGCTCATCTCCAAGATAACAAAATCGGCGGAATCACCAACTTGTCCACTTGCACTAATAGGTCTTCAATGACTCCTTTGGGGTATTTCACCGACCTATCCGCCATTTGAAGAGTCATTCTTGTCGGTTTTATTCCCCGAGTCCAAGCCTCAAATAGGTCGAGTATGGCATGAGATTCACACTTGCCCCCAAATCTAGCATCCCACGAGCGACTCTCTTGTCTCCCATAGTAATGTCGATCATAAAACTTCCGGATCGCCTTTCTTTTGACCCCTTGCTTCTACCTCGTAGAGCACTACTTTCTCGTTCCCATTGTATCTTCTTTTGTTCGAGGTCAATTCTTTGAAAAATTTTGTATAAGCGGGAATGTTCTTCACAACATCCAAAAGAGGTAAGTTGACATGAACCTTCGAAAGCATATCGTAGATTTCGGAAAATTGCTCATCTTGCTTTGCTTTTCTCAGACGGCTCGGGAAAGGAATTGGTGGCTTATATGGTTGAGCGGATTTGTGAAGCTTGGAGGTTGAAGTTGCTTCGTCTATTTTCTCTTCTTGATTTCCCGACTCGTCTTCTTTCTCATCGCCTCTTTCTTTTACTTCGGAATTAACTTCTTTATTAATCACTTTACCACTTCGGAGAGTGGTAATGGCTTGAGCTTGCTCGGGTTGACTCGGTAGTTTACCCCTTTCTTGTCTACGTGCCTCGGTAGCAAGTTGCCCAATTTGGACCTCCATTTTCTTGATCGAATCTTCTAAAGATTCGAACCTTTTATTGTTCTCCCCTCGGTTTTCCTTGCTTTCCTTAATGAATGCCGCTATACTCTCCTCAATAGAGTTCCTTTGTTGTGGAGGTGGTTCACTTCGCGTTGGTTGTTGGGCTCGGTTTCCTCCATTGTATTGAGCTTGGGCGTTTGTGTCGTATGGCACCGGGTTGTTGTTTCTCCATGAGAAATTCGGATGGTTTCTTAGCCCAGGATGATAAGTATTTGGGAGAGGTACATTTCTTGCGTTTCCGCCATAATTATTTCTCCTTTCTTCCCATTCGGGCCTTCCCGTGCTTTGCCCCATAGCCCAATTAACTTGTTCGGTTTGTTCTCCTGGAAAAGTATGAGGGCATGAATTGGCATCATGTCCGGGTGCTCCGCAAATCTCGCAAAGTCGTGAGCTAGAAGGTTTATTTTGAGTCTTGAGTTGTCTTATTTCATTTGTCAACTCATCGATTTTAGATTGCATCTCGTCCTTCTCGCTCACTTGGTGCACGGCTCCCCTACGAACACGTACACTTTTTTGTTGAGAATTTGCTCCCAATGTTTCATACACGTCATATGCTTGTCTCTCCGTGAAACCCCAAAACGAACCACCGGCTGCATTATCTACCACTCCTTGGCAATATTGAATCAATCCGTCATAGAAGAATTGATTGAGTAGTTGAAGCGGATAGTGATGGTGTCGGCATTGAATGAGTAGCATTTTGAATCGGTCCCACGCTTCGTGAAATGCCTCTCCGTCTTGTTGTCCGAAAGTTGAGATTTGAGTTCTCAATTGCGTCGTTTTTGAATGGGAGAAGTACTTGGTAATGAATTTATCGTAAACTTCATCCCATGTTCTTAGTGATCCGGGCGCCAAAGTCATCAACCATTGTTTTGCCCCGTCCTTGAGTGTATAAGGGAAACACTTCATTCGTAGTTGATCCTCGCTCAACCCATTCAATGGGAAGTTATCAATCGCCACATAGAAATCTCGGATGAATGATAACGGATCCTCTCGTGCTAATCCGTGAAATGAGGGCAATTGCTCGATGTGAAATCCGCTTATGTGGTAGTTCCTTGCGGCCGGTGCTAATTGGATGCATGAAATGGCGGTGTTCACTACGGGCTTTGCATAGTCCCTCATAAGATGTTCGACCGGAGGTTGTTGCGGCATGTTATAGTTCGCCTCCATCCCATATTGAGGTCCGGATAATAATTCGCTCCATATTGCATTCCGACGGGTGGTTGTCTCGGATAAAAGTACCTCCCTTGTTGAGCTTAGGCATCCCTTGATTGCGCCCAACATTATCATATCTCGGAAACCTTGGTTGTGAATTTCTTCCTCATCTATATTTTGTGCAACATTCTCAACCCTTGGTTGACGAGTGTTTTCTTCTTGGATCAAAAGTCGCTCTTCAAAGTCCGGATTCACCTCGTCGTTTGCCATTGATGTTGTGGCCATTATTTTTGGTGCTCTAATTCTTTGAACTTCGTCTATCGGTGGAAGAATCGGGTTACCCAACGATCTCCTACCAAGCATAAACAAAGGAAGTAAGAGCGAATTTTATCGAAATAGTATTGATCAAGAATAGCAATTCAACTATCATTAAAACAAGATTAAAAATTAAACGCCAATTCCCCGGCAACGGCGCCAAAAACTTGATGGATTCAAATTAAATACTCGCAAGTGTACGAATCGCTCTTGTAGTGAGCGGCAAGTAACTCCGAGGTCGATCTCTCGAGGAATTGGAAACGGTTTAAAATTCGATAATGTTCGGCAAATAGTCGAATTAAATTAAAATACATCATTGGTTGATTATGATTACAATTACTAATGCACAAAATTTAAATTGAACTAAGTGATAACAACACCAATTTGATAGTCGGATAAATGAGAGATAATATTAATGAGATTAATATGGGAATTTAGAGTCACCGACACACATGTAATTAATTATTAGTTCCGATACTCAAATAAATAAGGTTAGGAATTATCGATTGCTCACGATTAAAAGAAATCCGTTTGATGGCGGAAATTCTAAAAATCACGATTGTTCTCAACGAAAATTAAGGGATACTCTTTTGATGGGGACGAAACCCTAGCTAACAATCAATTAACCGACTACTTTTGATGAGGTAAATCGTTAAAAGATCGCGAAAAAGCTCGAGAACATTCACAATCGTTTCTTTCGGTCTTTTGATGGCGAACACCGATAAAAACCCTCGATTCGAATAATAATAACAACAATGAAAAAGGTTTGATGATCTAATTCAAAAGTTCTTAAGCGAAGAACGAACAAGAGGAACAATCCCAAACTTTATCCGGAAAATCAAAAGGAACTAACAATCAAAAACATGTGTGTGGCTATATCTAAAAACCCATATGAATTGTTTAGCCACACATGATTAATTCAACAACAATAATGGAAATTGAAGAACAAAACATGGTAAAAACTTCCCTTGTAAATGCGAAATCGAATTCCCGATGAAGGTTTGATGATCTTCTTACAAGGACTCTCAACAAATTTATACAAGAAATTATTATATCTCACAAAAGTATTTTTCTCACTACCAAGACCACACAAGGAAGATGATGAAAATCTCTTTCTTTCCCCCTCTTTTGGTGTTTTTCCACCCTAATCTTGTGTTTTTCCACAAAATATCTTCTTCACAAGACAAGTACACCTCTCAAGGGGTCACTCCACTTTGTTTTATAGCCAAAAAATCAAGACAAAGGCTTAAAATATGCAAAGATGTCAAGGAAAGTGACATGAAATAAAAGTGGCACGGCCCGTGTCTGGGACACGGCCGTGTCTCAACTGCGCTGAATAATTGAAAAGTTGTCTGCAGCCGAGAGGCTCGGCCGTGTCCGTGACACGGCCGTGCGCACTATGCTAGAAAGATGAAATGACCGAAAGTGACTCGGCCGTGTCCCAAAGGCACGGTCGAGTTCTTCTCATCCGGAAAGTGCACTTCTTGTGGAATGAGACCCGGCCGTGTCTGTGACACGGCCGAGTTACTGATGTGGCTCGAGTCGCACAGTGCGGCCTGGTTGAGTCGCACAGTGCGGCTAGTCCGTTTTTGGTCTTCTTCGGCTAGATCCTTCGTTCTTGTATCAATTCACCTCGGATTTTAGCATATGATATACCGTTTCGAAGCTAATTTCACGAGGAATTTATATCAAAGGAGAATACATCTCGATTCGGAGTGGATATTCTGGGATTTAGGAGATTTGACCGATACTGCTTAAATCTTTCGTCGTTTTAGGCCCCGTTTTAGCTTTTGATCGTAATGGACTCCAATATTAGCTATGAAAGCGCATATTTCACCCCAATCTTCGCTAGGCTACCTATAAATTAAAAACACACACACCACGCATAAAAGAGAACAAAAATACTAAAAAGCAAACAAAAACACGACTAGAAAGAACAGAATGAGTCGATCAAGAATCGACTCATCAATGTTCAACCGAACTCTGGCACATATTTTCTATGCCATCAAGGGGCACGAAGAGCTCAAAAAGCCAAAGGCGATAAGGGACCACGGTCACCTGGACAACAATCAATATTGTGCCTACCATAAGAGTCCCCACGACCAACCAATGCCGCGACCTCCTCAAACAGCTCTGGAGATTGTTCGAGGAAGGCAAGTTGGACAGCTTATTGGTTTAGCCAAAGCCCCTACCAATCTCTATACACGATCGTCCGAGTCGAACACAAAACAGGCTGGAAAGCTCATACGAGCCGACCCCTGGATCAACCTCGGCGACCGTCTCTACATGCTTTAATCAAGAGAAGGGAACCTCGAAAGTCTCCCCGATCTCCATCCTTATTTAGGAAACTGGAGGACTCGATCGCCATCTACAGTTCAACATCTAACATGATGGAATAAGGCACGAGATCGCCTCCCCCGCACAACGTACACCGTCGAAGGTCGGCATCTACATGACGATCCAAGGTGGAAGAGTGCAGCCATGGTCCTGGTGGTCGATGGAACCGACTGCTTAGGCCATGCAAGGTCCCTTCGGGCCAAGATCGCCCGCCCTTCGTTTAAATACGAGGCCGGCGTAGTCTGAGGGCCCTCCAAAATTGATCAGTGGACACGATCGCTCGCCCTCAAAGGTTAATCATCTAACGTGGTGAACCCGGACAATGCGACGTGCCACAACCCCCGTCTCAACGTACACCGTCGTGGTTCGCCATCTTCATGGTGGGCCGAGGTGGAAGCAGAGCTAAACAAGCTGCGGGCGTGGAGTTGAATCATCCGACACTGCCCCGCGCAAGGACTCCTCTAGACCGAGACCGCACGCCCTTCGTTTAAATACGAGGCGAGGCGCAGCCTAACAGAGGACCCTCATAATAAAGTGAGTCATGAGACACTCAATGTCTTCGCGCATCAAGACATGATCAGGGAGTCGGTCCATTGAACTCCGCGATCGTGCACGGTTCCTCAAGGCGGACGACCGTCCCCGAGGATTCGACAAAGTTGAAAACCGCTCACTCAACGAATTATTTTCATCCCCTTACTTCCGCTAAGTGAATAAAAACAAGGGGCAATAAGAGTGCGGACTACCTATACGACGATCGTCGCTATTGTAATATCCGCAATTTCGGATTTCCGGTAATTTTATTTTTTCGGCGGAAGTCCGTTTCGACGACTCGCTTGGGACCGTCTCATCATTCTGAGAATGATTAATTCTGCACTTTTTGTCATCCGAGTTCGTTTCGGTATCGTTTTGCTGAGTTCCGAGCTTTTTAACGACTTTTCCGCACTTGAGTTCGATTCTTGCGGTCCGAAACTATTGTTTCGAGTTTCTCGTAAGTTCATTTAATGTTATTATTCATGTTGCGAGCTTTGGTTTGGTGTTTCGATCGCGTATCGTGATTTTCGGACGTTTTGGGCCATTTTCGAAATTTCCCAAAGTTTTGGGTAATTACTTTCCGTTGTCGAATTTCGAGCCTTCGGCTGGTCGGAATCAGGTGTTCTCTCAGTGTTCGGATTCGTATTTACGAGTACTTCGTAACCGTGCTTTCGGTTTGCGTTAGTCGAGTTTCGGATTTTTGGACCGTCGGATCGACCGAAGTCATGGTGGCCGGACACATGCGAACGGCCACAAACGCGCTGCCCAGCGCCGTGTCTTGCGCTGGTCGGCCAGGACCAGCAGCCTGCCGAGACACGGCCGAGACACCCGGCGCCTGCGGGCCGTTTCTTTGCGCCGTGTCGTGGCTATAAATATGGCAGAGTAGTCGGGTTTTTCTTCATTTTTCTCACTCGTTTCTTCCTCTTCCGCGGCTGGAGCTTTGATGATCATGGAGGGATGTTGTTAGGGGTTACATCCATGAAGTTTTGAAGTTCATAACATCGATTAATCCTTCCATAACTTGCTCCGATCGACCGAATCAAGGCAAGTTTTCTTAAAATATAGTTTTGGGGATTTTGTTCGATTTGTCCGTTTAATCCGTTTTAACTCAGAATATTGATGGATTGATGATTGTTAAGCTATTTTATATCTAATTCCTTGTTATTCCACGGTTGGATTGCCACGGATTTGTCGTTTTATTGAGTATTTTATCGACGCCTTGAAGGTGTTCGATAAAATGTCACAAAGAGAATTCGAGCGTTCTACGATTATTCTTCCTCGTATGATCGATGATTTATTGATTATATGTTTTTAGGGTCGAATTCTTGTGAAGAAATCGAGTCGGAACCCTTCCGTTCGTTGTCTCCTTCGGGGTCCGAGCTTCCCGATCGAACCGTGTTCATCGGAGCGTTTGGTAGCGGTTATTAAGGCAAGTATCTTATTATACGACTTGTATCTTGTGACTAGTAATTACGTATGATATGTATGATGATTTTGCTTGCCTCCGTAAATATGTTCCGTTTGAGTTGGTTGTGTTTTCCGAAATTTGAAGGCTTTGTGATAATAGTGATATATTGGTATCCGTGTTAGGCGTTGTGCCATTTGTGCAGGATTGCGATGTACATATGAGATGGTTGTACACGTGGTTGTTCAATGTATTGTGTACCGAATGTGTGTTATGTTGGTTAAGAGTCGTTGTGATGATCATGATATTTGTGTTGTTTTGGTTTACATACTTGATTGTACATTTCATTGTAATGTGGAATGGCTTGACATTTAATGATTATGAATTGTGTCATGTCGATGTGTGTGTGTTCCAGGTAGGGTCTGACGAGGCCTCTGGAGTTCGGTACATGATGTGTACGAACAAAGTGTGTGATCCAGGTAGGGTCTGACGAGGCCTCTGGAGTCCGGTACATGACGTGTACGGACAAGTTGTGTGATCCAGGTAGGGTCTGACGAGGCCTCTGGAGTTCGGTACATGATGTGTACGAACGATGTTGTGGCCGGGTAGGGTCCGTTGAGGCCTCCGGAGTTCGGTACATGATGTGTACGAACAGTGTGTGTGGCCGGGTAAGGTCCGTTGAGGCCTCCGGAGTTCGGTGCATGATGTGTACGAACAGTGTGTGTGGCCGGGTAGGGTCCGTTGAGGCCTCCGGAGTTCGGTACATGATGTGTACGAACAGTGTGTGTGGTCCGGGTAAGGTCCGTCGAGGCCTCCGGAGTTCGGTACATGATGTGTACGAACAATGATCGTATAGCAGTGATTGTTCGGGTAACATTTTAAATATGGATCTCGGACTCATAATGATATATTATTTAGTATGCTTTGAAACGAGAATCGGGCTAAGGCCCTAATGTTTACGAAAAGGTTTTGTAAATTGGGACTCGAGGTCCAAAAGAATTTACCTTTAAAAATCCCAGATGATGTGTTCCTTTTCAAATATCTCTTATTTGAGTTCGAAATTCTAAAACTTCTCGGGAACATTTTGATAATTGATTTCCGTATTAAATTCGTAGTTGCTATTTGCTTGTTACATTTCGTATGGTTTGATACTTGCACTAGTAAAACAGTGGAGTTTTACTAACCCCAGTATTCGGGGTGGATGTCTGTTTTGCGTCAGTACATGCGATTCGGGAGAGCGATCACGGGATTGGCACAAGAGGATGACGAGTGCGATACTAATCAAGAGTCGAGAGTTGGTAGAGTTTGGTTGTATTGTTAGAGTTCATTCGGTCTTCCGCTGTATTGTGTTTCGACCCCTGTGTGGGTAATGTTGTTAGTCGATTACGTTGATAGAGTTGTGTGACCTCATCGGCCTGTGTGTTTATGTGTAAGTGACCTTAGCAGTGCGTATTATTATATTGTTTGACCCTGGCCGGGCAAGCATTTAGTCGTTTATGGATGTTTAGCCTGGTAGATCCTTGTGGAAGGGGTCTACGGCGTGTAATATTCCCATACGGTTTTGGGGGTGTTACATTTATGGTATCGGAGCTTAGGTTGCGGAAACCTAGGTTGTCGGGTCGAGTCGAGTCGTGGTTTGTCGAGTCATGTGTGGTCTTGTCGTTCGAGTCGTCAGGTGACAAGTTGAGTTGTGCGTAGTCACAACGTGTCGGATATGTTGTCGGACGAGATTAGTATCGTGGGCGACCGTCACCTCCGTGCAACCTGTTGATGTAAGTCTCCTCCTTTATGCGTAATATCTGTGTATCTCGATTTTATCTTAGTGAGTTAATTGCGGTGCATAATTTTATTTACACAGTATTGTGTAATATAGTTGTGTTTAATACTTGTGACACATAGTATGTGTATAGAACTGGGCACGTTATTGTTTTATCTTTGAACCACCGGGTGGGGTGGTAGGTTGTGAAAGTTTTAAACCTTGATGGGTTTCGAATAGGTACCGACGGTAGAGTTTGTGAGAAACTCCGATGAATGATTTTCTTTGAGTGTTTAAACTTGATACCACGAGATGCATTTGATTGAATTGGCGACCACGGTTTCCATTTGAGTATATGGTTTTAAATTCATTTTTTGGAATGTTGTAATTTTTGTCCGCTATGGGTAAGTTTGAGAATGTTTCTGAAGGACTTTACAGTTTGAGAATTTTGTAGAAATCGATTTTGGAAAATATTTTGGTGGTGCGGTCAAACCATGGTTTATATGGATTTTTAAAATTTGTTAAATTTTGACAAATGGGCCGTGTATTTTCAAATGACACAATCAGGCGGTATTTGAAAAATGTGTTTTGAAATACTTCGGACATTGTAAAATATTACCGTCATCAACCTTTTTGGCGTTTTATAAATGGTTTTTAGCCTGGTGGATTCCGGCGGGACCTGGCGCTATAATGTTCCGTGTAATTATCTGAAATTTTTGGGCATTCTAGCCCATTGAATTATCGTTGAAAACTTTGAGTACCTTAGAAAATAAATTTCGAGACGTCCTTTTAAAATGAATTATTTTCTTATGGTACATCCAAGGTGCCACAATATGTTTCAAGATTCTTCTACCTCGAGGACCAAAATGTTTTGAGATATTTTCCAATGTTTTAGAAACACTTTTACTTAGACCCGAGGGTCGAATACTTCGAAAGTTTTTCACGAAAAGAAATTGTCCTCATTTTTATCGAATGCGAAATAGTTTCCAAAGTCTCGATAACGATGTTTCACGATTGTATTTTTATTGAAGGGTGATACTCAAGATCAATCGGTGTTTCCAAAATTATTTTCAAAAGGAGGTTTTCGTTTTAAAACCTATCCATTCCCGTTTGAGGGTCAGGTATGTATGTATGATGTTCGCGTTGTCGTTATGATGTTTGCTCCGAGTATGATCTGAATTGGTGGCATGAACGTCGAGGCGTTGCCACGAATTTGTTGTACTAGCCCTCTGTGAGAGGTGTGAACCGGTGTTTACTGTTTATCGCCTCGTGGTGATTTGCGTGTTGTCGCACGAGTGTGAGCTGTTGAAGTTTGGGTTTGTACGTTTGTGTACATGTGTGATTGTTTCATAATGTTTGTAATTAGGTCTTGGTTATCGTTCGGGCCGTTGAGGTCGCCGAACGATACCGTCGTGATTCTTTGTTGTGCTGAGTTGGCATCTCCGCTATATTGTTTTGCGACTTTATGCCCCATTGTATCTAGCATTTATATTTTCGGTATGCCGAGCCGAGGTATTTCAACCGTGATGTGCCGGGGCATGCAGTGTAAATTGTCCTTCTCGTCGGTGGACGCGTTTCGAGGACACCGAATTGATTTGCGAATTGGCTATTGAGACTTTCGGAGTTCGCGCTTCAAAGACGGATATCGGGATCAACTCAGAGACCCATGGGAGATTTTCTGTCGGATGCTTTTTGTGTTGTTACCTTGTTTCCGTTGTTGTGAGTTGCGGGACGACATTTCTTTATAAGAGGTCGGATGTAATACCCGTACTATATTTGAATTCTAGCTTTCTCCTTCTAAATTCTATCGACTTGCACGTGTTCGTCGATACTTTTTGAACTTGTTTGATGTCTCAGTTGTCATCATTCGAACTGGTTGTGACCTGGTTTTAGATCGACCTGTTTGTCATCGTGACCTTTCCGAGTTCGGTTCGATTCTTGTGAGCCTTGTTTGGAAGTAACATCTTTCACTTTCTACCAGTTCTTTTAATGTCTGGAGTTGAAGTGGGGACTTCGGAGTCATTGTTCGACTGTTGTCATTCGATCATTGTTATTTGATCATTGTTGTTCGATCATTGTTATTTGATCGTTGTTGTTCGATCGTTATTGTTCGAACGGGGTTGTCTGACTGTTGTTGCCTGATCTCGTACTGCGAAGAATTGTCGTTCACCGTTAGTCAACTGTTTCGAGTGTGGCCAAGTGGGTCACCGAGCGGTGCATTGTGAGACCATTGCCACGATGTTCGGGAATTGGGTTTTCGTTCCTACTCGGGGAGTGCCTGGTGGTGTCCCGTTATGTAGTTGTGTATCGTACTTCGTGCTGTAATTCGTGTAGAAATTGATATTTGTTGCGTGGACTTTTTGGTTTTGTTTGTATTCTACCATGATGTTTTATTTTAAGTTTCGGGACGAAACTTATTTTTAAATTGGATAGAATGTAATGTCCGGTATTCTTGTTTTCCGTTATCTTGAATTGTTTGTGTTTTGACGTCGGATATTTTCTTATTGATGAAAATCGGAATGATTTCTATCGTGATACTCTATTTGTTTCTATCGCAAAGCCGTTTTAGTCGGGTGCAACTTGTTGTAGCGTACGTTTCTTCGATTAAATGTGTGCATGTGATGTGGTATGTGATGCGTCGTTAATTGCTCGTTGTTGTTTGAAACATAGTCGGTGGCGTTGCGTTAGTCGTCGTGGGGCGTGTTTTTACGCCGTATATTCCCTTGCGTTGCTTGTAACGTTTCGCCGTTGGCACGAATTTTTTCCGGTTCTTGTGTATCTCGTTGAGTTTTCCTAGCGGGATATTGCTTCTCCCTACTTGATTTAAGTTTCGGGACGAAACTTCTTTTAAGGAGGGTAGAATGTAATATCCGCAATTTCGGATTTCCGGTAATTTTATTTTTTCGGCGGAAGTCCGTTTCGACGACTCTCTTGGGACCGTCTCATCATTCTAAGAATGATTAATTCTGCACTTTTTGTCATCCGAGTTCGTTTCGGTATCGTTTCTTGAGTTAGAGCTTTTAACGACTTTTCCGCACTTGAGTTCGATTCTTGCGAATCTCGTCAAAGCTGTTGTTTGAGTTTCTCGTAAGTTCATTTAATGTTATTATTCATGTTGCGAGCTTTGGTTTGGTGTTTCGATCGCGTATCGTGATTTTCGGACGTTTTGGGCTATTTTCGTAATTTCCCAAAGTTTTGGGTAATTACTTTCCGTTGTCGAATTTCGAGCCTTCGGGTGGTCGGAATCAGGTGTTCTCTCAGTGTTCGGATTCGTATTTACGAGTACTTCGTAACCGTGCTTTCGGTTTACGTTCGTGTCCGATTTTGGGATTTTCTGACCGTCGGATCGACCGAGTCATGGTGGCCGGACACATGCGAAAGCGGCCACTGAAAGCGGCGCGCCCTGGCCGTGTCTTGCGCCAGTCGGCCAGGACCAGCAACTGCCGAGACACGGCCGAGACACCCGGCCAGTGCAGGCCGTTTCTTTGCGCCGTGTCCGGCAGGGCTATAAATATGGCAGAGTAGTCGGGTTTTTCTTCATTTTTCTCACTCGTTTCTTCCTCTTCCGCGGCTGGAGCTTTGATGATCATGGAGGGATGTTGTTAGGGGTTATATCCATGAAGTTTTGAAGTTCATAACATCGATTAATCCTTCCATAACTTGCTCCGATCGACCGAATCAAGGCAAGTTTTCTTAAAATATAATTTTGGGGATTTTGTTCGATTTGTCCGTTTAATCCGTTTTAACTCAGAATATTGATGGATTGATGATTGTTAAGCTATTTTATATCTAATTCCTTGTTATTCCACGGTTGGATTGCCACGGATTTGTCGTTTTATTGAGTATTTTATCGACGCCTTGAAGGTGTTCGATAAAATGTCACAAAGAGAATTCGAGCGTTCTACGATTATTCTTCCTCGTATGATCGATGATTTATTGATTATATGTTGTTAGGGTCGAATTCTTGTGAAGAACTCGAGTCGGAACCCTTCCGTTCGTTGTCTCCTTCGGGGTTCGAGCTTCCCGATCGAACCGTGTTCATCGGAGCGTTTGGTAGCGGTTATTAAGGCAAGTATCTTATTATACGACTTGTATCTTGTGACTAGTAATTACGTATGATATGTATGATGATTTTGCTTGCCTCCGTAAATATGTTCCGTTTGAGTTGGTTGTGTTTTCCGAAATTTGAAGGCTTTGTGATAATAGTGATATATTGGTATCCGTGTTAGGCGTTGTGCCAATTGTGCAGGATTGCGATGTACATATGAGATGGTTGTACACGTGGTTGTTCAATGTATTGTGTACCGAATGTGTGTTATGTTGGTTAAGAGTCGTTGTGATGATCATGATATTTGTGTTGTTTTGGTTTACATACTTGATTGTACATTTCATTGTAATGTGGAATGGCTTGACATTTAATGATTATGAATTGTGTCGTGTCGATGTGTGTGTTCCAGGTAGGGTCTGACGAGGCCTCTGGAGTTCGGTACATGATGTGTACGAACAAAGTGTGTGATCCAGGTAGGGTCTGACGAGGCCTCTGGAGTCCGGTACATGACGTGTACGGACAAGTTGTGTGATCCAGGTAGGGTCAGCGAGGCCTCACGGAGTTCGGTACATGATGTGTACGAGCGATGTTGTGGCGGGTAGGGTCCGTTGAGGCCTCGGAGTTCGGTACATGATGTGTACGAGCAGTGTGTGTGGCGGGTAAGGTCGTTGAGGCCTCCGGAGTTCGGTACATGATGTGTACGAAGCAGTGTGTGTGGCCGGGTAGGGTCCGTTGAGGCCTCCGAGTTCGGTACATGATGTGTACGAGCAGTGTGTGTGGTCGGGTAAGGTCCGTCGAGGCCTCGGAGTTCGGTACATGATGTGTACGAACAATGATCGTATAGCAGTGATTGTTCGGGTAACATTTTAAATATGGATCTCGGACTCATAATGATATATTATTTAGTATGCTTTGAAACGAGAATCGGGCTAAGGCCCTAATGTTTACGAAAAGGTTTTGTAAATTGGGACTCGAGGTCCAAAAGAATTTCAGCTTTAAAAATCCCCGAGATGATGTGTTCCTTTTCAAATATCTCTTATTTGAGTTCGAAATTCTAAAACTTCTCGGGAACATTTTGACAATTGATTTCCGTATTAAATTCGTAGTTGCTATTTGCTTGTTACATTTCGTATGGTTTGATACTTGCACTAGTAAAACAGTGGAGTTTTACTAACCCCCGAGTATTCGGGGGGTGGATGTCTCTGCTTGCGTCAGTACATGCAGATTCGGGAGCATCACAGGATTGGCACAAGAGGATGACGAGCTGCGATACTAATCAAGAGTCGAGAGTTGGTAGAGTTTGGTTGTATTGTTAGAGTTCATTCAGTCTTCCGCTGTATTGTGTTTCGACCCCTGTGTGGGTAATGTTGTTAGTCAGTTCTGTTGATAGAGTTGTGTGACCTCATCGGTCTGTGTGTTTATGTGTAAGTGACCTTAACGGTCTGTATTATTATATTGTTTGACCCTGGCCGGGCAAGCATTTAGTCGTTTATGGATGTTTAGCCTGGTAGATCCTTGTGGAAGGGGTCTACGGCGTGTAATATTCCCATACGGTTTTGGGGGTGTTACAGCTATTCAACCACATACGGAGATCGTCATTTATTAAGCAAGTTGTGCAGCGATCGAATTTGTTGTAAAAGTTATCTTTATGAGTTTACCAATTCATTTGGAACTACCCTCGCTACGATCTCTCCTCACACATTTGTACAAAGTCAAACAAAGACTCAAAAATAACCATCATTCAAGTGATAAGTCAGAAATTCAAACGCTCATTTCATTACTTGAAAAAAAAATCGGAGTACATGGTCGCCCGAAGGCCTAAGTGCTACAAAAGAAAGCTACAAAACTACAAGGAAATAAGCTAAAACATCAAAAATGAAGTGCCTCAGGCCCCTGCCTGGCCTTCGCCATCAGCATCCGGTGCGGTCCCCTCATCTTCCGGAGCATCGGGATGAGCAAGATTGGCCGGAGACGGATACCAGCTCAAATCCACGCCGAGGTCCGCAAGATCCAAGATCGGCAAGGAGAAAGCTGAATGGAGAGGATGCTCCAACGCGTACGCCTTGAAGTTCTCAGCAAGAGGCCCGACCTCCAAACCTCCCTTCTTAGCTGCTCGGATCGAGTCAGCGAACGCCAAATAATATGCGAACTCGCTGACAAACTCCAAGTTTTGAAAGGGATCGGCCTTGGTCGCCTCTACCTCTCCTTTCAGCTCCGCCATTGCCTGTTGCGACCCATGGAGATCGGCCTCCCTCGCAGCAACCTTCCCCGTCGCCTCCACTAGCTCGCTGGTCAACCGAGCGATCATCACCTTTTGGCGATCGGCCTCCTCTTCAGCAACCTTCTGCGCCCGGACGGCATTCAACATCTGGTCCCGAAATCGGTCGACCGCCAAACGAGACAGCTCAGTTTCCTTCGTCGCCAGCTCAAGCTCGTGGCTCGCCCGCTTGGCCGCCTCCAGAGAGTCCTTCTCCATCGCCACGATCTTATCAGTAAACTCGGCGTTCTCTTTCCGAGCCGCCTCGAGATCCGCCTGCAGGCGAATAGTGGAAGGCCGCCCCTCAAACTCCTGAGCATCCTGGACAGCCATGGTCGCCGTCTGGAGAGAAAGGACGAGAACAGCATGCATCGAACTTCCCGATCGCTGACGAGCGATCGCATCCAGATTGGTCGTCCATGCCTTCGGCAGAGCAGAAGCGGCCTTGCTAACGTACGGAGGGATGTCGCAGGACTGGCGAGGAGATCGGCTCGCTAGGAAATCCACGACCATCGGCGGGCAAGACGGATCTGCGCGACGGATCCTGCATCAAAACAACAAAGTTAATACAACTCCTACGGAGTTGCAATTTTCAACACAAAAATGCAATCTACCTCTCAGCCTTCTCGGGGTCCCGACCGAAGTATGGTTTCCCTCGAGGGGTCTCAGCATCCGCGATCGCCATCTCCCGCATAAAAGCCGCAGAGGGCGGCTCATTCTCCGGAGCAACGATGGTGATCGGAGGCGCGGCGATCGGCACTTCATCGCCGGGCGGGGCAGTTTCTTAGGCCTCGGCCTCTTGCGATTCGCTCGAAGCCCCTCCTCCGGAACCTCCTCCGCCACGACCGGCTCCACGCGAGGCTCCGCCTCTGGAACTATTGGCAACGCAACAGGTGGGGCCCGAGACGACCTCTTATGGCGGAGACGACCTAGAACTCCAGGATTCGACATGGCGATCTCCGTCGGAGGCTCCAAAAAGCGAGGAAAGCGAACCTCTGCAGTTAAGACGATCGATCAACATTTAGATACTTTCCTTAAGTAAGGCGATCGCCTAAAAAGTGAAGGTCGCAGAAACTCATACCTGGTACCGAGAGATGTCTCGGGAAGCGGAATAGCCGAGCCGACAACCAACGACTCTCCTTATTGATCCGGTTGGCGTCAAGGTCGTCGTCCGACAAGCTCCTTATCCGCTCCAAGACAACCAGAAAGTCAAAAGGCAGCTCCTCGATCGCCGGAATGTGAAAACCTGCAAAACCGAAATCAAATTAGATCAGTCCAAAACACATCCGAACGAAGGGAGAGTCTAAACCCTTACCGGGATTCCTCTCCTGAAACTCAGTGGGGATCTCCAGCTCGCCCGAAGGATTGTCGCTCGCGGAAGCCCCCCACTTGTCGGCGACCCAGAACCACTTCGTCGGATCGCCCCGCGCCTTATTGGGGACTCCATGAATTACCCGACCAGATCGGCCCTGAATATGGTAACCGCCGACCGAACCTTTCTGAGCCGTCAGCTTGAACAAATGGTTCATCTCCAATGGCGATGTGAGGCGGTACAGGCGGTGACCGCCGAAAAGGGTGAGAGTGCAGATAATTTGGAGCCAGGCGTTCGGCGTCAGCTGAAGTGGAGCCACATTCCAAGCGGCCAGCAGGTGAGAGACAGCAAAGGATAGAGGGAAGCGCAGCCCGGCCTCCATAATCGCCTCATTCACGGCGACCATACCCATCGGAGGCTGGTCGGCTCGTTCATTCTCCGCCGGCGCGAACATGTCCACATCTAAAGGAACATGGAATCTTGTCCTCCAGACGGCCAGATCTTTCCTGGTCGTCGAACTCCGTATTTGGCCAAGCGACCACAACGATCGCTGCGCAGCACGGTACTGTGACCGTTTGGGAAGCACATAGGGGTAGGCGACCGAGGATCCCCGAAAATCGAATCTCGGAGTAGGACCGGCCAACTTCTCCATTATCTCAGCAAAGGCCTTATAGGCCCGGCCGAAAGCACTATGCTGCTCCAAGTAGGCCCTAATCGCCAGATCTCTCTCAATCTGCGATCGTCTTTCTTCAGCAGCCGCCTCCTTAGCAACATCGGCTTCATTAAATAAAGTCTCGACTTGACGGTCGGTCGATTACGAATAGCTTCAGCGGCCGTATCCAGTGGAAGTCGGAAGAAGATTCTCCCCTGACAATCGATGTCCCGTGGCGAACCAGTACCCACTCCACGTGATGATGAGGTTCCGGCCATTCTCAAAGACAGATAAGGAGAAAAGGATTTTTTCTTACCCGAAGGTGAAATCGAACGACGGTCGGCACCAAGATCTTCAGAAAAATCAACAGCAAGTCCTTCTTTCTCTAATAAGTACGCGTGAGTATGAAACTGCAGCACCGCGCCCTTTTATAGGAGAAGGCAGGGACTCATTTGCAATAAGGGAAAACCTCAGGGGTCGGATCTCAAACGACGCATTAATTGACTCCCTCGAGACCCGCGTACGCATCTTTTCAAGGACGCATCAGCCGAGGAGTCATTAATGACCGTTGGTATCCTCCAATGGAAGCCCGACACGTGCGCGGAGACTTTTCCACGACCATTGCTTTTTCCCGCGCAGTTTAGCGGCCAATCAGGTCGTCCGAACTCAGGATATATCAGCTCAAAGACGATCGCCAGTTCAGTTAAACACACAGTCGCTCGTCAAAAATTCAGCGATCGCCAAGAGAGCCACCTCACCCCACGTTTCCAACATAGGAGCGAGCTGGGGGGCAATTGTTGTGTCAAGATTTATTCATCCCGACAGGCGATCGACTATAAGGCCGAGCGACCAAGTCAACACCAGTCAAACTATGGCTAGCTCGCCAAATCGAAGATATCAGACCACCATCAGGTACCTAGCGATCGAATCCCAAGGCGATCGCCCTTTGGCAACTGGCGATCTACTCTAGGGACCGTCTAAGGGCAATCGACCTACGCCCCGAGCAGAGACGATCGCCCATCAAAGTCATCGAGGATTGGATCTCAGAAAAGCACCCACGTGCAGATCCACAAAAGGCGCTGACATACGAGATCTTCGCTGACACACAAGATCTTTTGCTGACGGACAAGACCTTTGACCACAGCCTGTCACCTACCTCACCTACCGGCAGGCGCGCCGAAAGTTGTCAGTGGGATCACCCGTGACAGCAACTCAGGACACGTGCAGGCTCCCCATTGGACCGTCTGATTGGCAAAGAACTCCTGCAGACTTTAAGGAGACATGCCCACGTGCTAAAAGACGATCGCCCGATTATTATAATGCAGAAAAGGCGATCGCCCGGCACATCCATGTCCTATAAATAGAGAACCTCCTCCTACTGGAAAAAGGTTCTGAATTCATTTGACCTACGGTTCGGAATTCATTTCACCAACAACAGAAATACAGTAGAATACACTTATCACCAAGCTCCCTGCTTTCTCCCCGGAATCCATCTCAGGACTTCTCTCTCCGAATCTCTCGTTCAGAAGACGATCGGCAGAGGCAGCAAGTCTCCACTAGACAGATTCCAAGAGATTCATCAGCCCAGGAGCCCAAGCATATAGCTAAATACTCGCCGTGAGAGACTGTCGATCTCTCACCGCCGCGACTGTTCATCTCCTTTGTTACAAGAACTCACAGAGCATCAAATCTGGTTCTTCCGGCAATCTACACGCTCACTAGCTAAGATAACAAGAATCTTTACACTCATTGTAATTGTATTCTTACATTAGTACTTGTATCCCCGAATATTAGTATTAATAATATCTCGCGAGAGCATTCAAGCCCGAGATTAACAACCCCGGCAAATCTTGTGTTATTTATCTTTCTCACGGAAGTGCTCTTGCATTTGTTTGCTATCCATCCATTCCAGCAATATCTATCTCCGGATAATATTTTGGGTAGCAACACATTATATGTATATATGATATATATATATATATATTAAAAAATATTTATATTTTTAAATATAGTGTATACGGTACCCGAATACCCGATGGGCAGTACCCGAACTCGATCCGAATCAAATAGGATAGGGTATGGAAGGCATATCCGTATCCTACCCGACCCATTGATATCCCTATATGTACTATATAAGTTTCGAGAGAGATACAGATTGTTAGTTACCCAACTTATGCATGAGGGAGAGATTTTTTTTAACAAACACATGCACTCGAGATGACTCGAACCCCCAATCTATTAATTATAGTGAAAACGTCTTACCAATTGATCGTGCTTCGTTGTCATGTGTGAGGGGGAGATTGTTGAGTCATTCCATATTGATTGTGAAAGGAGTTTTCTTTGTTCCCTGATTTTGATTTGTAGGGCTTTTCTTTTCTTTCATTCATTTATTTCTTCCTCAAAAGTCAATTTTTTTTTTCACAGGTTTAGTTACAAAAATTAACACAAATTAATACCATGTCGTTTATACATGACATTTGGAGAGAGATACAGGTTGTTAGTTGCCCAACTTATATGTGATGTAGAGATTGTTAAGGCATTCCATATTTATTGTGAAATGAGACTTTTTTATTCCCTGGATTTTGATTTGTAGGATTTCCTTTTCTCTTATTCATTCATTTCTTCCTCAAAAGTCAATGGTTTTTTTTTTTCACAAATCTAATTTATAAAAATTACCAAAAATTTAAACCATGTCGTTTCATACATGGCATTCAGGATTCAGCATAGCACTCTATCGGCAATACATTACGAAGATTTAATGGAGGGATCATATTAAAAAAGAATAAGAGTTCGAGTCTAATATTGCGAAAAATTTAAGAGATTAGGATCAAACTGAAATGGTTGCAAGAAGTTGGGTACCGTTTTATAAATAGTCAAAAATATGTGGTATGTTATGGAGTTGACTAATGAATAAATGACTTATGATATGCTACATATTTTCTTGTATCTACCAATCTAAAAGCTTTTGTAAATTCCTAGCCACACTTTTACCTATTACTAGATGTCCTCCCGTGCGATGCACGGCGTAAAATGTTAAATATTTTATTATATTAATAATATGTGATAGAATTTCATTAATATTATAAAATTATTATAAAATATACATGAGTCAGTATATACATACATATACATATACTGTTATTAGATTTAGTTTCGTTTATAAACTCTTATCATGTGATCTAAAGACACATGATAGAAAAAACGTAAATTAATTAAGCACCGCGTTTATTTTTCATATAGGACAATATGAGTCTTATATCTAATTTTATAAATAAGAAATTAAATTATGTTTATTATTATCAACTTTCATTATAGCCAATACAAAGTATTTTGGGACTAAGGCTCTGATGATGATGTTGTTGGTGTTGTATTATCAACTTTCATTAAAAGTATACAACTGATATTCTTACTAATATAATTTTTTTATATGATTTGACATTAATATAATATATTTTACTATTTTATAATAAGAACAAAATAACCCTTAAAAATCAAATAATTGTTAAAAGATACGAAATAAACTACAAATATATCTTTCTTCAATAGTCTTATATTTTTATATTAAAATATTTTAATCATCTAAATATATTATAATTTTATTTATATTACTTTATATATACTATATGGATGTCAAATTAAAGAGCATGAAGTAAGAATTAATTTGATATATATTTTTCAAAAATAAAATTAATACATAAAAGTTATAATTATTTAAACTATTAGGTTAAAAATAAAAGGAATAAAATGAGAAGAAATTTTTAATTGGTAGATAGTATATAATGGAATAATCATCTAACTCCCTCTCAAATTAAACGTCCATTTTTTTAAGATTTTTAAAAAGAGGATTAACATGGAGATGACACATATTTTCTTAGATTTTCTTGCGACGCTCTTTTAATATTAAGTATAGATGTGTAAATGTTCGATATAAAATATATAAACATGACAGGAATCTATATGATCATTGTATATTTGTAATATTTATATTAATATACTAATATAATTACATATCAGTATACAGGTGAAAGAACGTCATATATTTTTGATAAATATTTAGATTAAAGTCACACATTTTATACTTAATAATATACCTTGAGATCCACAATGATATTAATTCATTAGGCATATGGTGATAAAGTATATTATTGTGACGTATTTAAATAAAAATATAATCAACTTATTATATTTGTTTATATAATTTTCTTTTCATAAAAGAAGAATCAATCAAATAATTATTTTAACGAATAATATATCTTTCTACTGGGAATTGTAAGTCTAACGTGTCTCTAATTTTTTTCGCAAATATTTTTAAAATAAAATAATTTAGTAATCTAAAATTATTATAAGAAGGTGAAAACTGAAGTAAAAATATTGATCTTGTAAAAAGATAGATTTACTTCAATAAAATTATTTGGAAATTATCTGATTTTTGTATTTTATATACAAATAATTTAAAATCAAGATATAATACACTAATCACTCAAAAATAACTTATATTCAAAAAGAAATATTTTAATTATATTTATGCCCAATGAATGTTAAATCAAATATCGTAAAAAGAAGATTAATCTAAAATATTAATAATAAAAAATAGAGTTGGGACGATAAAACTATTAACTTCTAAATATTGAGAGAAAAATAAAAACAAAAAGAATTTGATTACCATTAGCTCTCATTCAAATGGTAGGAGTTATTGTATTTAAAAAAAAAGATAATTAATTCAAAAAATCTACATGAAGACACATGTCTTGTACAACCCTCTTTTAATAATAAAGTAGATTTGATTTTGTCCCACTAGACAAAAAACCAACTCAAGTTGGCAAAAAACTTTATGCCAAGCTCCCATCTCAAGGCTACTCCACTATAGACATTAGATGCTAGCTGCATTTTTTTAGAAATGATAGGGAGATACCTCCCCAACCACATTCGATATACACCTGAGTTTTATAGATTGTACTGTATACTTTACAGATAAAAATTATTATAATATTATTATGATATTTTATTTGTAAAACATATAATACAACCCCATGAAGCACGGGTGTGTATGAGTTGTGGTTGGGG